>JABLUY010000008.1:0-152486 GCA_013306675.1 Thraustochytrium sp. TN22
CGGGCGCGGGCGCGGGCGCGGGCGCGAGCGCGGCGGCGGCGGCGGCGGCGGCGGCGGCGGCGGCGAGGCAGGGCGCGATGAGCACGCTCAAGGCGCGGCAGGCCGCCGGCCTGGGCGACGGCAACGGCGACGCGAGCCCGCGGCGCAGCATGGACGCGGCGCCGCAGCAGAGGCTGTACGGAGGCAGCGGCGGCAGGGGCACGCCGCCGCTGCTCGGCAAGGCCGGCAAGGCGGCGCGCAGGGACGCGGGCCCGCTCGCGGCGGTGCTCGCCGGGGTGCGCGAGCTGCGCCTGCCTGTCGTGCTGCTGGTCTTCTTGGGCGGCATGGCGGTGCTGGCCGTGTTGCGCCTCGTGGTGAGCCCGCCAGCGGGTCCGGCTGGCGCAGGCGCCAGCGGCCTGGCGGCCTCTCTTGGCGGTGGCGGCCCCGGCGGCTTGCGCAAGGAGGACTCCTTGGAGCTCGGCATCTTCGATCGCAATGCCGAGGGCGAGTCTGACGGCGATGGCACGGAGTCCTACGATGGCCAGGAGGAGGATGAGGACGAGCAGGCGAATGAGGTCGAGGCGCGCGCGGGACAGCGCGGTGAAGAGCGCGAGGAGGACGAGCCTGAGGACGCAGACGTGGAGGACGAGGAGGAGCTGCAGGCTGCTGTGCGGGCGCAGGCGGAGGCGCGCGCCCAGGCGGAGGCGGACGCTTCCTGGTCGCTGACCCCTCGCAGCAGCAGTAGCAGCAAAAAGTCCGAGTCGGTCGAGGCGCTGCGGCTGTCGCCGGCTCGGCCTTTGGTTCCGGCGCCGCAGCTGCGGCCTGACGTGAAGCGGTCGTTTGCCTATCTCAAGGGCCCGTGCAAGTACTACTGCAAGACGCTCAAGGCGGCCGGGTACAAGCAGCTGCCGGGCGTGTCGGTGCCGGCGCACCCTGAGATGCTCATCATCTCGTACAAGGCGGTGTCCAAGTACTACAACGTCAAATCGTCCATTGTGAATCAGGTCGGCTATGGGTCAGCGTGCATCGGCGGCGGCAAGGGCAAGCAGCTCTCGTGCAAGGAGGACTTCGCCAAAGCCAACGGCTGCGACTACCGCGGCCTGGGCGTGCAGCCGGCGCAGTGGAACATCCGGTACCCGACCGACTGCCGCGCCTTCATGGAGGAAGCGCGCAAGCCGGGCAACGAGGAGCAGATCTGGATCGTCAAGCCCGGCGGCAGCTTCCACGGCTCCGGCATCAAGCTCTACAAGGGCCTGGCCGAAATGTCGCGCCAGTACCCGTGCGACAAGACGCTGATTGACGGCGTCATTGTGCAGCGCTACATCGACAAGCCTGCGCTGCTGGCCGGCCACAAGTTCGACTTCCGCTCCTATATGCTCATCGCGTCCATGAACCCCTTCATCGTGTTCTACCACGACGGCTTCGTGCGCCGCAGCGAGCACGCCTACGATACCTCCTCGGAGGGCCTGGGCGACGCCAAGAAGCACATCACCAACGCGCGCTCCCAGAGCCTCGACAATCACTTCTTCAGCTTCCCGCAGCTGCAGGAGCACCTCACGGCCGAGTTTGGCTTCGACAAGGACTTCATGGTCAAGCGGTTCCGCCCGCACGCCATGCGTGTCACCAACTTCCTTTTCCAGGCCGCGCGCCAGAAGTTCACCCATCGCAACGGCCGCTTCCAGGTCTTTGCGCTGGACTGGATGCTCGACGCCGATGGCGGCATGCACCTGCTCGAGGCCAACGGCAACCCGCAGGTCAGCGACTATCCGGGTGTCGACTTGACGCCCGACATCTGGACCGAGATGATCGACATTGTTCACCTCGCCCAGGTCGAACCCGACACCCTCCCCATTGACTTCAGCGTCGCTGCACGCTACCGCTACAAGGGCTGGCACATGGTCTTTAACGAGCTCGAGGCCGCTGCCGCCGGCGTCGACTACAATCCGTGCCAGTTTGATCGCTATGCGTCCTCGCGCCATCCGCTCTTCTCGTTCGCCTAACCTGTGGTCAAGCATGATGATGAACACACACACCGTGACCTACCTACCCAGCTTACTGATTTTGATCTTCAGCTTGAACTTGCTGGCCTGATCGATCCAAAGACCAGGCCGCTGGCCACGTCTGCCTGGCCTGCCTGCCTTGCTGTCATCAGGGACTGCACTGCAGAATCGCTTCGCTCGCTTCTCGCGCGCGCCATGGCAAGGGCCGCGGGTAGGACGGCCGCGCAGGGACCGCGCACCCCGCGCGCCGCTGCTGCCGCCGCTGCAGCAGCGGCCGCAGCCTCGTCGCAGCGAAGAGGGCGCACGCCGGCGTCGTCCTCGAGGTGGCCGCGATGCTCGCAAACCATTGCCGCCTGCCTCGCCACCGTCCTCGCTGTTCTGACGACCACCGCATGGCGGGCCGGGCATTTGCCCTCCGAGTCCGGCCAGGCCGCCGCAGGCCGCTGGCGGCAGTTTGGCGACCGTGTGTGGCTCGAGGACGAGTCAGACTACTTGCGCCTCGCAAGCGGCTCGACGCCAGGGACCCACGAAAGGCCGACGGTACGTTGTACCAGGGGCCTAGCTACTAGCTAGCTAACTCGCTACACTAGCGAAGAGCTCTCTCTACTCTAGCTCGAGCTCGAGCTCGAGCTTCCAGCTACTAGAGAGTAGAGCCACACAACCCTAGAGCTAGAGGTCGTGTTTATGAGGAGCGAATACTGCCCTCACTCTTCGTACTCTTGGGAGCGACTGACGCAGCGTTCATGCGCGACAAGAACAGGTAGAGCGCGTGCTCCCGCACGACGAGACCTGCTACACGCAGGGTCTCTTCTTGCTCAACGGAAGCCTCTTCGAGAGTTGCGGGCACTACGGGCAGTCGCGCCTGCGGCAAGTGGACCTCACGACCGGCAAGACGGTGCGGGAGACGCGCATCCACCCGCAGTTCTTCGCCGAGGGTATTGAGCGCGTGGGCGACAAAATCCTCATGCTCACGTGGAGGGAACACCGTGTTTTAAGCTTTGACCTGCACACGCTTGAGGAAGGCAACTCGTACTCGTTCAGGACCACAACAGGCCAGGGCTGGGGGATCGCGAGCAATGGGACCATGTTGGTCATCACGGACGGCTCGGAGTGGCTGCATTTCTGGGAGCTTGACACGCTGCGCGAGGTGGGCCGAGTTCGCGTGCTAGACTCGGGCCGCCCTGTCAAGTACCTGAACGAGATCGAGTTCGTGTCGCGCTACGAGATTGTCGCTAACGTTTACTTTCAAGAGCAGCTCGTCCGTGTCGACACACGCACTGGGGTGGTGCGGGACTGGGTGGACCTGCGCGGCGTCTTGGCCAGCCATGGCGACCCAGCTGGCGATCCCGAGGTCATGAACGGCGTTGCATACGAGTCGGGCCTGCTCACACCCGAAGGCCACAGCAGACTATATGTGACGGGCAAGCGCTGGCGCTCGCTTTTCCAAGTGCTTGTCCCGTGGTGAGCCTACCCTTTCTTGCGTTGCGTCTCATCGCAATGCCAGGCACTGCTTTGCATCGCATCACATCACATCACATTAGCCTACATTGGATCGCAGGACGTCACGGTGTACCGTCGCTTCCTTTCGTCGTATAACATCTTTCATCAATGGAAACTTCCTTCGCCAATCAATCAAACAATCAAACAATCCTCACCCCGGCGTGTTCTTGGGTCGAGCGCAAGGGAAAGAGGTCATATGCCGCGTGAAGAGAAATCCAGGCAGGCAAAATTCGCAGGTTGGTCTTGTGGATGTTGTGTGTATGTGTGCTGGTGGATGTCGAGTCAGAGAAAAAAAACGAAGAGAATGTGCAGTCTTGGGCTGGCCGGCTGGCTGCCACCCCGCCCTCCCCCCTTCCCATGGCAGGCAGGGCCTTGTGCGCGCGCGGTGGCGCGGAGTTTACAGAGCCTTGAGGTAGTCGATGGTCGTAGAACCAACGCCGGCCGAGGCGCGGTGCGCGCGCAACTTGCGCACCTCCTCCTTGCGCAGGCGATGCTGGCTCTGCAGGCGGTTGTGCAGCTTAAAAGCCCAGCGCGTCCAGCGAAGGTCGAGCGTGAGCAGCGCGGCGCAGATGAAGAAGTGCAGCAACGGGCACTGGTAGAGGTGCTGTGCGGCGCGCAGGCACGAGGTAATGGCCAGCGGCGTGCGCCAGAGTAGCTGCACCGAGAGCAGGCCGAAGCCAATCCAGCGGAAGCGGTAGCGAAGGCGGTGCAGCGTGTACAGGAAACCAATGACCTGGCATGAGAGGCCGGCCACGGGCAGGCCCAGAAAGCTCCACGTCAGGTTGTCCGCCGTGTAGTAGACGTACATGTAGTAGACAGCGGTGATGGTGTGGTGGAAGATGGAGTCCCAGGGCAAGTGGTCCGACTTGGTCTGCACGCGCAGCGTCATCCACGTCTCGAAGAAGAGGTCCACGATCTCGAAGATGGCCTGCGGCACGCAGAGCGACACCAGGTCCTCGCGCGTCCACACCGTCGCGTCGTAGCCCCACGGGTTAAAGTACCCGCTCTGCATGATGAACGTGATGCTCAGCACCGAGAGCGACAGCTGGATGCTCGTCTTGACCACGCACCACAGCAGAAACACGCGCGGAAACTGAAACGCGCCGCCCTTGCTCGCCTGCGACGGCCGCGGCGCCGCCATCTCGCTGTGCGCGGGCGCCTGCACGCCCTTGCACATGCTCTGCGCCGCGCTCCCCCTCGCCTCGCCTCGCCTCGCCTCGCCTCGCGCTCGCGCTCGCTCGCTCGCGCGCGCGCGCCTCGCTCTCGGTTCCTGGTCTGCTGCCTTCGCTGCTCCGCCTGCCGCCGCCAGTAACTAGCGCAGTCGACGTCAGCAAGGCTGCTCGCCAACTAGTCGAAGCAAGTCAAAGTCTGCCAGCGGCAGCCAGCCAGCCACTGGCACTGACAGGCCTGGCCCGGGCGGCAGTCGGCTGGCAAGGAGCGAGGCGAGGCCCGGGGTCAGGCCGCGCGTGGCCGGCCAGCGAGCGCCGCTGGCTTCTCTGCCGCTCCTGGTTGCTTGTGCGCGCTCCTCGCGCCCTTTCCGTGCGCCCTTTCGCCAGCCTTCTCTCCGCGTGCTTCACAACCCGAAGGCCCCCTGGCGCGCTTCGTACGGCGCGCTCGCCGCGACGGCTCGATTGAGGCCTGCGCCCGCCGGCCGATGCGCCGCCCGACGCGCGCGCGGGTCGCTGGGCCGTCGCTCGCCTCGCGCTCGCTCGCTCGCTCGCTCGCTCGCGCGCGCGGCAGGCAGCGCGCCCGTGGATTCAAACTGACGATGCCTGACAGCGAACGGGGTTTGCGCCCCGGAGACGAGGCGGCGGCGCGGCCGCCGGCGCAGACTCCGCGCGTGCCCCCGGCGTTCTCGGGCTCCGAGTGGGCGGCAGCGGGCGGAAGCGGCTGTTCCGGGCGTTCGCGGCGCGCGGGGGCACGGTGCGAGCGCGCGGAGATTCGGCGGCGAAACGCGCGCCGTGCGCCCCGCGCCGCCGCGCCGCGCCCGGCGCGACCAGGCGCCGCCGACGCGGCCGGGGGGCGCGCCGCGAGTCTGCGCCCCGCCGAGCCTCGGGCGCACGTGCGCGTCGGCGCCGAGCAGTGGCCACCGCTGCAGCGCTGGGAAGCGGGCGGAGCGGGCAGAGCGGGAGGCGAAGTTGAGTTGAACTTGAAGCTGCAGGCGTGGTCCAAGGGCGAGGCAGGCCATCGCCACGATCGCTGGCAGCTGGGCAGCGGCCTTGGCGCGGGCTGGTGGCTGCACTGCAGTGACGCGGGCCACGCCGGTCACCGTGGTCACGGCCAGGAACTTGAAGGAGGAGGAGGCTCAGGTGCGTGCCGGGACGACGACTCGGACGCTGCCGTGGCCGCTCTGCCGTGGCCGCTGCGCCCCACCCACTGTACTATGGCCAGAGCGCGCAAAGGACGAGGAGAGTGGGAAGAAGACGAGGGGGCTCAGGTTCTCGCGGGGCGGCGGGGTTGGATGGCGGCGGGGCGCGCCCGGGACGGGCCAGCCGCTGGCGCGAGAGCCTGGCTGGACGGAGTGCTGCAGTGGCTGGAGGCGGTCGTGCAGTGCTAGCATGTGCACTGTGACAGCAGTGATGATTGGAGCGGGGTGTGCGGCGGACGACTCGGAGGATGATGATGTTGTGGCGGATGATGTCGCAACGTTCGGGTAGCGCTCCGCGCGCTTGGTGAACCCTGCATCGCCGCCCCGCGCCGCTCCAAGCTGGCTACTAATCCGCGCCGTCAGCGCTCCGCGCCGCTCCGCCTGAGACGAACTGGAAACGAGCCTTGGTGCACTTAGCTAGGCGACGTGACGGCGGACAGTAGCTTGCTCGCCAGCGTGCTCCAAGACCTCGCCGAGGTTGCCCGAGGTTGCCCGAGGTTGCCCGAGGTTGCCCGAGGTTGCCCGAGGTTGCCCGATCACAAGTTCTCGTCGGCGTGGCGGCCATCTCTAAATCGTCTGGGGCCTAGGCCTACCATGCATAAAATGGTCTATGTGACCGTTCGTGGTGTTAGGCCTCTTCGGGCTCTCTTTCGGGCTCTCGTTCGTGCTCACGTTCGTTCGCGCTCGCGACAGAGCCCAGTGCAGGCTCTCCTTCAAGAGCCATGGCAGGGCCGAGCGCGCAAGATGAGGGCACGGGCGAGGAACTGGCCTCGCAGACGGACTCGCAACCGGTGGTGCCTCGCTTGAAGCTTGAGAGCCCGGAAAGCATCAAGGATGAGGCCAAGGCCAAGGACGGCAACATTAGGGGCCGCGGGGCGCGGCGCGCGTTCATGCTGGCGGACGAGCAGAGCGCGCGAAGGGAGGACCTCGTGGTTGGCGCCGCGCAGAAGGAGGAGGTCAGGGCGGTGACGTCGACATGGCTCAAGTACTTCAACGAGAAGCAGGTGAATGGCGTGCTGTACAATGCGGTGCGGTCGCTGCTAAACCTGCTGGAGCTCCCAGAGAATCCGTACACCTTTTTGAGCAACCAGCTACGCATCAGTGAGCTGTTCTATAGCGTCACACACACGCGGCACCAGGCCTTTGCGTTCTCGGGCTTGGAAGCGGAGGACCCGGTGACGCGTGTCACGCAGGTGCAGGGCAGCGACGGCGTGTGGGGACTGCGCAACTTGCTGTGCGTTCTCGACGCGGAGGCGGTCACAGAGCTGCTGGCGCGTATCGACTTCGCGTGCCCGCTCATCCTGGCGCCGGGCCAGTCGACGCAGGGCGCGTATTCGCTGAGGTACGTGAACGCGCTCTTCGGGCCGGCGGTCTTCTTCGGCAGTCTGCTTCCGTACCTGCCCAAGGTTGTGCGGCTGAGCCAGGACTGCGTCATCAGCGGGCCTAAGTTCGAAAAGGCGGTGGGTATCTTTGCGAACCAGATCGCACATGAGGTTCTCAACGTAGCCGAGGAGAACCCGGCGTTGGTGGAGGGCGTCTACATCGAGAAAACGCCGCATCTCAAGGGCAGCGGCGCAGCCGCGCAGCGCCCTGTCGCCGCGGCTTCCGTCAAGCGCAAGCGCTCAGACGCGCTTGGCGACTACCAGCTGTGGACCGAGGCCAAGATCCGGAGCTCAAAGGCGTCTTTCGTGAGCGCCATCAAGGCCGCCACGGTCTCGAGCCGCGAAATTCTCTTTCGCTTCATTCTAGAGCTCCCGCACCTAGAGCCAGAGGGCGCCGAAGCGGCGTCGCCCGCGGCGGGGAGCGCGGATAGCAGTGACGGCGAAGGGGACGAGTACGAGAACCGAAGCGAAGGCGGAAGTTCCGAGGATGAAGACGACCAAGACCAAGACCAAGACCAAGATCGGCGGCGGCGACAGCCACGGCCGCCCACGGCGTCGCCGCGTGGCGACGGGGCGCGCCGCCGCAGCGAGCGTGGGCAGTTCGTGCGCTTCCAAAAGGCCTACACGCTGCATTATAGACTCACGGACAAGGACGGCGAGCCCACGGCGGCGATGCGGTCGTTCGCACTGTTCCCGTTTGCCAGTTTATGCGTTGGCATCTTTCGCTCGCGCGCGGACGCCTGCTTTTATGCGGAGCTTTTCAAAACTGAGGACGGCGCGTGTTGGACGCTGGACAACAAGCAGGACCTGCACGCGCCTTTTCGGGCCTTCCTCAAGGCGGAGTTGGTCAAGCAGTACATTGCCGGGAACCTCTTGGAGGCAGTGGAGCTCCTGGCATGTCTGGTGTGTATCGCAAGGCGATACGCGGTGGTCCCAGACATCATCCGCCTCATGCACTCGCAAGTGGGCCACCTGTACGGGCTGGCCAGCTGGAATGACGCGATGCGTCAGGTGCTGGAGCACTGCCGGCTCAACACGGAGACAAATCGCTTCCAAGAGGCGGTGCCCTGGGGCTCCACGGGTGGCCAACGCGGGTTCGCGCACCTGCAGCTTGTGGATAAGGTGGTGCAGCAATTCCGCTCGTACCGCAGGGAGCTGCTGGCGATCGTGGACACCTCGGAGAGCAGCGAGATCGCCGCCATGAGCCTCATGGTGCGGCACCAGCTGCACAGCATGTGCGATCACATCTCGCAGCGGCTCATCGTGGACGAGCAGACCACGGCCGCAGCCCTGGAACGTGTCAATAACATATGCGAGGCCCTCATCTTGACGGTCTCGCGCGACATGGTGGCGGTGCTGGCCAGCGACGCGCTGCACGAGGTACCCAAGGAGCGTGCGGTGCGTCTCGAGACGATCGCGGCGCTCATCGAAGAGGTCATTCGCCAGGCGCTCATGCCGGCGCCGGAGAAGCTCGAGAAGTCCGGCAAGTTGGACCCCAAGGACGCGCGACGCAAGCGGCGCAGCAGCATCGTGGACGATGGGCCGGTGCTGGGCGAGGAGGGGTCGGCCAGCTTCGACGTCTTCTCGTCAGCAGCCATCGAGACCATGGAGGCGTTTTCCAACGAGCTGGCTGCCTCGCAGCGCGCACGCGAGCACGTGACAGTGGTGAGCGTACCGAACGCCATCAAGGTCGCCAAGAAGAAGCGCAACGTGCCCGCGGCTATCGCGCGCGAGGCCGTGCTGCTCGAGTACGTAACTGAGACGCGCGTGGACGCCGTGCTGCGCGACATCGTGCGTGATCTCTTCGGCAACGGCAAGCTGTACCCAAACCCGTACCCAATCGTCGTTGCGCGTCTGCGCGCCGAGGCAGCGCGTTTTGCCCTCTGGCGTGAGCCAGACCCGGAGATGCTGCGACTCGTGGCTTCCGGCAGGTCGCGCCTCGCGCTGTGCAACGCCAACTGTTTTCTTTACAAAACCGCGGCGGCTAACCTGTATGGCCTGCAGAGCACGCTGCGCAGCTGCAGCGAGCCCGTCGTAGACTATGCGCTGGCCGCGCTCGAGGCCAGCGGCGTCGTGTCGCCGCCGCAGGGCCCGCACTGCGCGTTAGGCGACCATCCGGGTGCCGCGCCGCAGGGCTCCTCGAACACGCGTACGGCCTATGAGGTCACGGTGAGCACCTCCATAGGCGGCTCCGTCGTGCTCCTATCTCGCATGCCTGGTTACGGGCCCGGCCACGCCGGCGACGGCGCGAGCAAGGGCCTCAAGCCCAGCGAAATCTTGCGATGCAGGCCGCGCGTGACGCTCTTTGAGACGCACATTTACGAGGGTCCGCACGTGGGCGAGGCGCTGGACGTGCACGCGTCGCACCTGATCGCGCACGCGCTGCATATGAACGACAAGTCGGCCAGCAACGCACTACTGGGCGTGGCGACGGGCCGCTACGCCATGGACCTGCTCAACCAGACCCCGGATTTCGATGGCGGCTGGACGCCGGCACATTTGAACGAGCGGCACCGCACGCGACGACTCTCGCGCGAGGGCCTCGGCGCGCCACCCGAGGAGCCCGTACTGGACGGGCTGCCCCGGGCGCTGCGGCCCCGCGGCACGCGGATCCTGGATGCCGGCTTCTTCGATGACATGCGGGACAAGCTGTACCACCCGCGCTACACCCGGGGCACGCAGTTGAGTGCCCAGCGGCTGCGGCGCGACAAAGCGCTCTGCCGCCAGGAATTGTTGCGCGCCATTGAGGCGCGCGAGCCCATCGTGGTGCGCGTGGCCGTGCTCTTCGACAGCCCGACGCAAGGAAATCGTCCCTTCTTTGTGCTGGTCACCAAGCTCGTGTCGCTGTACTTTGTACAAACGCCTGGTGGCGCATCGCGCAGCTTTGCGCCGGACTTTCTGCGCTACGAGGTGCTCTACCAGAGTGTGTGGCCCAAGGCGGACCTGGCGGCGGCCGCCATCGAGGTCGTCAGCACGACCGTCGACGAAGTGGGCGGCGTACCGCGCCCCATGGAAGACCCGCGCGACCCGGACAACCCGGTTTGTGTACACTACGCCGAATCGTTACGGCTGCGCGTCGCGCACGCCTATGCCAAGGGCGACCTCATGATCGCCTACCGTGCGCTGCTACGCCTGGCGCTCTTGGAGGGCAACAAGGCGGGCGTGCCGGACCTCTTGCGCATGTTCAAGCCGGCGTCCGTGGGGCTGGAGCTTGATCGCCTCGTCTGCGTCAGCGAGGTTGTTTCCGCCCTGCTCACGGAGCGGTACCGGTCCGAGGAGTCACGCTCCAAGCTCAAATCCAAGCCGCTGCACAGGTTGTACGGCGCCTACAAGCACCGCCTCGAGATCGCGCTGGCTCGTGCCGACTGTCTCTACTTTCCAGGCATCCGTAACGCCGTGCACGCGCTTTTGCTCAAGATTCACGCCGCGATTGGCGCTGACCGCATTGGCATCAGCACACTGCATATTGAGCATCTCGAAGAGTTGCACTCGTACCTCGAGTGTATTCGCATCTCCGCGGCAGCGGCTGTCCACCGCAATTGCCCGCACCTGGACCGGCTGTGCCGTTCCTTCTGCAAGGAATTGTTGCCAATATCGCAAGTGCCCTTTTGATGCAGCCAGCGCGGCCGTGCGAGTGAAAAACTGGGGCGAACATTGTGTTACTGTTGTTGTTGAACGAGCGTCGGCTTGGTTCCTTGCTCAGAGTTCTCCTCGTCTCTCCTTCTCCGTCTCCTTCTCTTTCTCTTTCTCTCTCTTTCTCTCTCTCTCTCTCTCTATTTCTCTACAGGTGCAGGTTGGTGTGCCGGACAGCAGCAAAGATGAATCTCGCAGAACTCCCCGTCTAAAGGGCAGCGCGCTTGCCAGGCGTAAGAGGGAAGCAGGAGTAGTTCCAGCCAGGTAGCAGCAGAGGCTTCGCGAACCGGCCTACTGCCGCGCGTTGGGGATGGTGGCAGGGATCTTCGGGCGGTTCGAGAAGGGGTTGAGGCGCGCGAGGATCTCCTTGAGCAGGATGCGGCGCTCATGCACAGCACCGGCCATGAGACCGGAGTTCTCCTGGGCACGACGAATCAGGTACGGAAGCACCTCGTGCACCTGGCCGTAGGGCAGATACTTGTAGGCGGAGAACTGGTGTCCGCCAAGGTTGTAGGTGAGGTGGTCGGCCATGCCGCGGAGCTGACCAAAGTGCACCTTGCCACAGGCCGGGTCAATGTTGTAGGCGGCCATCTGCGCGACGGTGAACTCGCAGGTGCGCTGGTTGTGGCTGGCGACCATGACCTCGGCCTCCGGGTCAGCGAGCATAATGTCGAGGTTGCGGTGGTAGCAGGCGTGCGTGTCGTCGATGTTGTCGTGGATCGGGTCCGGGTAGCCCTGCTCCTTGGCAAGCTTCCGCTCGGCGACCATGTAGGCGCCGCGCACGAGCTTGGCGGCGAACTTCCAGCCCTCGCGCTTGGAGCGGTCGAGGTCCTGGCTGAGGCGCTCGTCCGTAGACTTGAGGTAGCACTGGTAGGTGTTGTAGATGATGCCACGGCCGTCGCAGTTGTGGCGGCGCTGCAGCATGAGCACGTTAGCATCAATACAGGGCTGGAAGTAGGTCTGCTCGGCATCGATCATGAGCGAGACGCCAAGCTCGCCGGCGAGCTTGGCAAGGCGGTCGAGGCGGCCGAAGAGCGCGCGCGAGAGGTCGAGCTCCTCCTGCGTGAGCGAGACCTCGGCGAGCGGGCCGCGCGTCTTGCAGGAACCCACGAGCTTGCTGATGACGTCGACGTTCATGGAGCGCGACCAGTCCACAATGTCAAGGCGCGGCGCGTCCTCCCCAGGCTCCGGGTGGCGGCCGAGCGCGTAGTAAAAGAGCTCGTCCACCATGCTCGGGTCCTCAGGCTCGACAAAGTACTTGTTGTAGCCGAGGCGCCACTCCTCGATGGAAAGCGAGCCGACGGTCTCGCGCTCGAGGTCCTCCTCCATGCGCTGGAAAAGGCGCTTGGTCTCGACGATCATCTCGCTCATGCGCTTGAGCAGCTTCGGGTTGCCGAGCGCCGTGACCTTGATGGCGGCAAAAGGCCGCGAGCGCGCGCCCTTTTGCTGCGAGACGTTGGCGGCCGTGCGGATGCAGGACTCGAAGACCTTGGTGGCGGCATCGCAGGCGAGCTCGCCCTCGTACTCGTAAACGCGCACCTTGATCTCCTGGTCGCGCTCCTCGCGGTGTGCGCCGAGGTCGGCCTCCACGGCGTAGTCCAGGATGCCGCTGATGCCAGCCTTTTCGAGCTCGCCCATGACGGGCAGCAGGCCCTCCTCGTCCTCGGCGGCGCAAAAGACCTTGAAGAAGGTCTGGCCCACCACGAAGTTCGTGATGGTCTTGCCCAGCACCGCGTACGAGAGCGAGATGAGCTTCTCGCTGCGCGCCACGAGCGGCTCGATGCCGCAGATGCGCAGGACCACATAGCCGCGGATGAGCTCCAGGGTGCTCTTGCGGCTGAAGGCGTATGCCGTATTGTTAAAGTTCAGGTCCGAGTTCTGTGCCACGTCCTGCACGAACTGGCGGTCGTACATGTCGCTGGGCGTCGCCGTGGTCGGCGGCGGCGGCGACGTGGCCGGCGGCAGCGCCGTCTCGCGCATCACCCGCGACTGCGTCACCAGCGCGCGCCGCGACATGGCCACGGACGCGGCACGCCATCCAGCGCGCGCGCCGGTGTGCGACAGCATCCTCTAGACCTCGCTCGCTCGCTCGCTCGCGCGCTTGCTTGCTTGCTTGCTCCAGGATACCTAGCCCTGCACCTGTCCTGTAGGTCACTTTTCAAAATGTATCACTGCCCGCGGGTCCGCGCGCCCACGCCTGCGCCGCCTCCGCCGCCACACCGCGCCGCGCCGCGCCGCGCCGCGCCGCGCCGCGCCGCGCCGCCTCGCGCCGCGCGCTCCGCCGCCTCGCCCCGCGCCGCGCTCGCCGCCCGCTGCCGCCGCTGCTCGCGCGCGCAGGACCGACGTTGGCGCTCTGCCCGGCGCTGCGCCTCTCCGCCGGGGCCCCCTGCTCGCGCGCCTCGCGGAACCGCGCGTTCCGCCGCCGCGTTCCCGCCGCCGCCAAGCGCCGCTTGAACGCTCTTGTTTCCCGCCCCTGCCTGTGCCTGCCTGCCTGCCTGCCTGCCTGCCTGCCACTGCCACTGCCCGGCCGCGACCTCGGCCGCAGCGGGTCCGAGTCGCTCGAACTCTCGCGAGCCCGGCCGCGGCCGCGGCGCGCCCGCCGCCGGAGCCTTCCACGTCCTCGCCGCGGTGCTGGTCGCGGTCGGGTTTGGTTTTCCTTGCTCGCTTCCGAGTCGAGTCGCTGGTGCTTTTGCTTTTGCTTTGCTTTGCTTTGCGCGCTTGCTGCTTGCCTGCCTGCTGCTTTCGTCGGCGTGCGCCTGCGTGCTCTTCGCTCTCAACTTCTCAAGGAGAGAGAACTTTGGCGAAGAACAAACGCGGGACCTGGAGGGCTCGCTGCCCGGCCTGCTGCTGCCTGCCTGCCTGCCTGCCTGCCTGCCTGCGCGGGACGACCTACCCGGCCGGCGGCGAGACGCTCGTGGCGCCGGCGCGCGCGATGCCGCCGCCGGCCCAGCCTGAGCCCCTGCCTGCCAGTGCCAGCCGCTGCGCCAGCGCCAGCCAGGTCAGCGGCGGGCCTGCGAGTTTCTTCCGGCGGGGGCCCGGCGGCGGCGAGCGCGGCGGCGTCACGGCCTCACTCCGCGCCGCGGCGACCTGCTCAGCTGGCACGGCCCGGGCAGGGCTGGCGCACGCCGTCGATAGAGGCGGAGCGCGCCGGAGCGTGCCTGCCCGACAGTGAGCTGCTATCTAGCTAGGCTGCTGCTCTCCGGCTGGAGCGCGGCTTACGGAGGCCAGCTGGAGACGCGACCTTGACGCCCGCGGCGCGAGGCCTGGCGGTCGGCCAGCCTTGGTTGGCATGGCAGCTGCGCGCGGGTGCCGAGGCGATGTTGGTTTGTTCGGCACATGAGACTCGCGCCATACCCGAGGGGGACTCCCGGGAGGCCCCACAACGATGTGGCGGCTCAGTGTGCGCCGGGCGACCGCTGGCACGTTTCCGAACATTGACCGCCGCGTCGAGGCCGACCTCGGACCACCACCGCGACCAGCAGTGCCACGGAGACCGGAAGCTGCGTGCACCGCGACGCCCGGCGGAGCTCCGACCTCGCAAGCCTCTCGGCGCCACCGCGAACCCCGAGAACCAACCGTGACCTGGCTTGGATGGTTGCTTGAGCCATTGCTTTCGTTGCCCGAGTGAGAGTTTCCGAGTTCATACTTCGATGGCTGCTCCAGTCCTGCAGTGGCGGCTCGCCAGGCCGCAGTCAACTTCGTGGGACAGACAACTTGAAGGACGAGGACTCCGCACGCGCGGCCCAGGAATGCCACGCCGGCGAACCTTTCTAATGATCCCCTCACCTTGCTCTGATCGCACAGGGCGACCACTAGCACGTTTCCGAACATTGACCGCCGCGTCGAGGCCGACCTCGGACCACCACCGTGACCGCGACCAGCAGTGTCACGGAGACCGGAAGCTGCGACCTCGCAAGCCTCTCGGCGCCACCGCGAACCCCGAGAACCAACCGTGACCTGGCTTGGAATCTTAGATGGTTGCTTGAGCCATTGCTTTCGTTGCCCGATGAGAGTTTCCGAGTTCATACTTCGATGGCGACCGTGCTCCAGTCCTGCAGTGGCGGCTCGCCAGGCCGCAGACAACTTCGTGGGACAGACAACTTGAAGGACGAGGACTCCGCACGCGCGGCCCAGGAATGCCGCGCCGGCGAGCCTTTCTAATGATACCCTCACCTTGCTCTGATCATCTGCAGGTGAGTGACCGGTCCATTCTTTCATCAACCGGCCCACGTGGCATCATTTCACACAGGACGTCTCGACGCCGCCAACGGCCTGCCCCTGGCGAGCGAAACTCCAAGTGCGGAGGGACCATGGCCCGCTGCAAGGACGTGCACAGCCCCGAGCAGTCCCGCTTGCCTTTCCTTGCAAGTCGAGGACAGAACATAAATTCACACAGGACATCTCGACGACGTCAACGGCCTGCCCCTGGCGAGCGAAAATCCAAGTGCGGAGGGACCATGGCCCGCTGCAAGTACGTGCACAGCATCGAGCAGTCCCACTTGCCTTGCCTTGCAACTCGAGGACAGTTAGCTTCCTGTGCCAGTTCTCGCACTCCGACATTACCAGCGTGCCGCGTGTCGTGATCGTGTCGCACCGTGACCATGACCCTGACCGCGGCCGCAACCGGGGCCGCATCCGAGAACTTGACTCAGTGACAGTGAAGCCTTTGAGCTTTGAAAGAAATGAAGAGTTAGACCTGTTCCAGGTGCCGCCCGGCGCGACCGCTGCACTGACAAAGGACGGGGTCCAACGTGTGACGGTCGACTCCACGGCCCGCGGCCGACTCCGGCGCGGCGGACGCGGCAGAGCGGCGGCGGCGGCAGCAGCGGCGGCGGCGCGGGCCGGCGCGGGGCGGGGCGGGGCGGGGCGCTGCAGCGCGGCTCCGCGCGGCGCGGCCCACGAGCACGCCGGCGGGCGGGCGGGTGGGCGAGCGAGCGAGCGAGCCTGCGCTCGCCGCTCCTCACCATGGCGGGCTGCAAGGACTCGTGCAGCGCGGCGGCGGCCGCGGCCGCGCGCGGCGCTACGGGCAGCGGCGGCGGCGAGTACAGGTACACGAATGCAAAGCACGCGCGCGAGCACTGGTTCGTGAAGCTGGGCCTGATGCTCTCGTGCCTGCCGCTCCTGCTCACGATGCTGGGCGTGCAGAACTTTGGGTCGAGCATGCCGTGGAGCTCGACGAGCTCGGACGTGGGTCGCGTGTCGACGCTGCCGGAGAATGCGGTGGACTCCGTCTCCAAAGTGCCGGGCAAGTGGATGCGTGGCCGGCGCCACAGCCAGCACCAGGAGTGCCTGCTGGAGCCGGCGACCGGCCCGCGCAAGCTCAAATACGTGCGCGTGGTCGGCGAGCGCAACTCGGGCGTGGACGGCGTCGTTGAGTTCTTCTCCAAGATCTTCCCCAACGTGACGGTGGGCAGCGGCTTCGTGCGCACCAAGTACTGGTTCCAGGACGAGTCCATTTTGCCTCCCGGGGTCGACCTGGAGGAGGTGCTCGTTGTCGTGGCTATGCGGAATCCGTACGACTGGACGCTGCTCATGCAGCGCAACCCGGTGCATGCGCCGGCACACCGCTTCAAGCACGACTGGCGCCGCTTCCTCTCGCGCCCTTGGACCACCAAGACCTCCATCACAGACCAGGAGATCTCCAGCACGTCGGGCGCCAAGTGCCAGGCCAAATTCGTCGCCGGCGAGGTGCGCCCGTGCCGCCAGAGCCGCGGCAGCTTTCTCGGGACCGAGCTGCACAATCGTCTGCTCGACCCCATCTACGAGATGAACCCCATCACGCACGCGCCCATGCGGGACGTGCTGGAGCTGCGCAAGTTCAAGATGCTCAATTATGCCAACATGACGCAGTGGGTGCCCCACATCTCCTACCTCAAGCTCGAGGCTCTGTCCACGATCGATGGCGTCCAAAATGTGCAGGACCTCTTGGCTCGCGCCTACAATATGGACGTTTGCATGAGGGCCGATGGCAGCCCACACGCCTTCGTCGACCCGCAGTCCAAGACCCTCTCTGCCGCGCGGGCCGGCATGACGGCGCAATATCGCGACTACCTGACCTGCAACCTCTTCTGGTCCGTCGAGTCCGCGGTCTTTGGCTATTCCGCCGCCGACCTCTACACCAAGGCGCCCTGCAGCTCCTCAGTGCTCGACTCTGCTTACGCGGGTCACACGAGCGTGCGTATGCCGGGCGCCGGATCCACCTGAACTGACTTGATCTGACCTCGACATGCCCTCGACGTGGCCTGACCTGACTGTGAGCTCGTGCTAGCTAGTGAATGTGCAGCACATCGTGACCATGGCCGTCGCGGTCCCACTCCAAGCAAGTTAGCCTAGAATTAGCGGAGTTGCCCGGGATCATACAATGTCTGAATCTGTGTTGTGTGCAAGTGTGCGCGGCCTGATTTCGCTAGCTATGCTACTACTAACATACTACTGTCATCCTGTCGGTCTGCCTTGCCTTGTTTGATTTTTTATGTCAGGTCAGGTTGTGCAGCTCGCCATCGTCCCCTGCTTCTTCTTCGTCGTCGTCGTCGCCAAACCACTTGTCCACCAAGCGTGCCTGCGAGACGGACCCGGGCGTCGCGGGCCCAGTCTCCAGCGCGAGCGGCGCCGGCCGCTGGAGCACCGTCACGGGCTTGGACGGGAAGATGTTTACGGCGCCGCCCGACGACGCCGACGCAGAGCTCGACGCACGGTGCAGGCGCAGCGGAGACGCCGCGTGCCCGGGATCCTCCGCCGGCGCCGATGTCCAGCCGCCCGCCTGGTCCGCGCCGACCGGGACCGCGGCGGCCGGCGGGACCGCCACGGCGGCCGCCGGGGCCGCCTTGGTGGGCGCTTTGGGCCGCGGCCGGTTCTTGCCTGCCCCGCCTTGCTTTGTGGGCGCCGGCGGCCGCGCGCGCCCTGCAACGGGCGCCGGCGGCCGTGCCGTCGCCGAGGATGGTGAAGAGGCAGCCGGGTCGGTGGTAGGTGACGCCGTGCTGCTCGTACCCGTACCCGTACCCGTACCCGTACCCGTACCCGTACCCGTACCCGTACCTGTTCCCGGCGCCGGCGGCCGCGCGCGACCTGCCCCGGGCGCCGGCGGCCGCTTGGTCGCAGCCTGCTGCCGCCCTCCGCGGCCCGTAGCGCTCGGCTGCCTGACCTGCACGTCGAGCGGAGCCAGCACCGAGCCATCCGTGTTGTCCTCTTCCTCGGTCGTGGAGACTGCAGAGGTGTACAAGTCAGCCTCCTCGGCGTGGCCCGTCGCCATGCCAGGGCCATCCACCTTGGGCGCCATGGCTGGCACCGGGCTGCTGAAGCGCAAAGATGAAGATGTGCGGGCGGGAGGCGGCGACAGCGAGCGGGCCTTGCGCGCCTCGCTCGAGTCAAAGTTCTCGCTCAGCGGACGCCGGTTCTCGTAGAAAGAGCTGGTCGTGAGGCTGGTGGACGGGATGCCGTTCGTGCTCATGGGCCGCGCCGGCCGCGAGAGCGCCGTGCTGCGCAGCTCGTGCACCGCCTCCATCACCTCGCCGTACACCAGGCGGCGCTGCGCCTCGCTCTCGAAAAAGAATGTAAAGGTCTCCTCGCCGCTTTTGCGCGCGCGGCTGCGTGAGAGCGAGAGCCGCGAAAGCGCCATGGACGAATTGTTGACGATGGAGAAACTCAGCAGGCCCGCCGATCCTCCCGCTGCCGTCCCGGCATGCGTTGGCGAGAAGTTGCGCTTCGACCCGATGCGCTTTGGCCCCCAACCAAAGCTCGAGCGCAGGGCGCCGGTCGGGCTCGACGGGTCAGAGGCCAGCGACTTGTTGGGGAAGCCAGGCCCGCCTTCCTCCCCGCCGTCCGTGTGACTCGCGTCCGGGGAGAGCGCCGAGCTGGGAGAGAGTGGCGACGACGGCGAGGATGAAGGGCGCTGCGGCTCGGCCCCCGCCGCTCCGCTGCCGCCTCCAGCGCCGCCAACGCCACCAGCGCCTGGCGCGCTCAGGTCGCCCAGGACGACGTCGTTCAGCGACATCCAGACGCGCGCCTCATAGCTCTTGGACCCCTTCTTGGCGATGATGAGCGAGTCCGAGAAGAGGAACATGGTGCGCTGCTTTTGCGGTTCGCTTGTGGACCGCTTCGAGAGCGACCGGGAGATCATGCCGGTCCACTCGGCCTTGAAGACGCGCCCGGGCTGCAGCACGTGCAGGTCCTTGTTGAGCCGACGCGACATCACCTCGAGCGAGAGGAAGTTGGCGATCTCGAAGCCGCGCAGACTCTTCTCCGCGCGGTCCCGGTTCAGGTCCACCACCTCCGTGATGGCGTTTACAACCTCCGTGACCTGCTTGATGTGCTCATAGTCCGAGCTGTCCTGCGGCGTCTCCTTGAGCAGCCGCCCGAAGAGCAGCGGGTACTTGCACAGGCGTTGCACCGGCATGATTAGATAGGCGCCGAGGTCGAGCCCGCGGCAGATCTCGTGCGCCTGCTTCTCCGCCAGGTACTTGGCAAACCGCTTGTTCGTGGTCTGCTCCGACTTGAGCACCCCCACGGCCGTCGGGTAGTTGTTCACATACCACGAGTACATCTTGAAGTACGGGATGATCTCCTTGAACGCCTTGGTGATGGCCAGCGCCAAGTCCTCGTCGCCACCGGCCAGCTCGGACGCCGAATTGGCGCGCTTCCGCGTTTGCTCCGCGTTCGTCAGCTCGAGCTCCATGACCCGGAGAAGCTCGACGTTTAGGCTCATCAGCTGCGACACATTTGAGAAGATGTTCTGCAGGTTCTTCTCCGTGATGATGTTGCTGCCCTCGCGAACCTCGCGCTCCACCGGCTGCAAGAAGTGCGTCACCAGGATACACAGGCTGTCCACGTAGGTGCGCTCCGACGCGAGGATCTCCTCCAGCAGTTTGGTACGTTCGTCCTTTTCGCCCTGGAACAGCTCATCGATGCGCTGGATCGCTTTGGCCTGCGGTGTTTTCGGTGTTGCAGGCGACCGTGGCCCCGGGATCTGCTTCAGTTGGAGTTGTTGTTGTTGTTGTTGTTGCTGCTGCTGCTGCTGCGCGGCTGCCGCGGAGCCGCCAGCCTCGTGAGGTGAAGCGGCGCCCTCGTCAGCTCCCACGGGGGTCATACCCCCCACGGCAACGCCTTGGGACCCGCCCGAGAGTGGCGTGAGCGTCTCCTGCGTGGGCTCATTCGAAGATGAGTGCCGCGAGAAGCGCCTTCGAGCTGGCACCGTCTGCTGCTGCTGCTGCTGCTGCTGCTGCTGCTGCTGCGCGATAGCCTGTAGCGCGGCGGGCCGCGGGTCCGGCCGCTTCTTGGTCACGGCGCACATCTCACATCGCTCCACGGAGTCGCGGTAATTCACGAACGTGCAGTAGTCACATTTCCACGGCATCGTGCCGCTGCCGCGCCGCTGCCGCGCCAAGCTCGACTTTGCTCCTGCTTAGCTACTGGCTAGGCTAGTAGAGCGAGAGGGAGGGCACGTCGTTGCCCGCAGGCGTGAGCGAGCCGAGCCGAGCCGTTCGCGGCCGCCCGCGCGCCCGGCCAGCGCGCCGCGCGCAGGGACCTGCGTGCGGGCCGCGCGCTCCGCCGCCCGCACCGCCGCGCGCCGAGGCCGCCGCGCACGTGGCGAGCCGGGCCGGGCTGGGGGCCGTGCGAGGTTTTGCAAGGAGGACGTCGTGACGCCGCGCTGCTTGCACAGGACGGCCGAAACGGCCGAAACGGCCCTGCGGTTGGCGGCGGTTAAGCCGGCGCGGCACGGCGCGACCACCTTGCCACTAGTAGTAAGCGGCACGGCACGGCAGACTCGGAGGGAGGTGAGTCAGATTGAAGGCAGGCGGCGGCCGCGCGGGGACACGAACCGCGGCGCCCCGCGCGTTGAAGGTGGGCGGCCATGCAGTGCGTCTCTTCGCCTTAGTGGTTACCTGGTAGCTATTTTCTATGACTTTGGCGAGGCGCTGAGCGCCGCTGGGACACGAGGTGCCCGCGGTACACCGGCCATGTACCGGGGCGTCATCATACATACAGGCGGACGGGAGGGGGTGCCCGCCGCCCGGCGAGCGAAGCCACGCGCGTCGGCGCTTACTCCATGGCGGCCTTGATGTCGTCCTCATCCAGGTCAGACTCGTAGGACTCCTGCGACGCCTGGGCAGACGAGCTGTGCAGAGGCGCAAGGCCCTGCGCGTCCGCCTGCGACTCCGGCTGTGTCGCCGGGTCGGCCGCCGCGTCTGCCGCCGCCGAG
Organism: Thraustochytrium sp. TN22; assembly: GCA_013306675.1. Lineage (NCBI taxonomy): Eukaryota > Bigyra > Thraustochytrida > Thraustochytriidae > Thraustochytrium > Thraustochytrium sp. TN22. The sequence continues at coordinate 21,058 of JABLUY010000008.1, forward strand.
AGCGAGGGCGCCGGGTCGGCCTGGGCGCGGCGGATGCGGGCGTTGCCCGCGTAGGCGCGCAGGGGCTGCAACGGCGGCATGACCGGCTCGCGCGAGCGCTCGCGCAAGGCCTCCTCCTCGAGCGCCTCCACACGCGGCATGACGCTTTCGGCACTCTTTGCGGACTCCACGCTCTCCTCGTACATCTTGTAGAACTCGTCCAGCGAGCTCAGCAGCAAGTCGCGGATGCCACTCACCTCCATGGCCGCGGCGTTGTTCATCTTGATGTTGTGGAGTGGCTCCGTGGCTAGCAGGTCCGCCATGTGCTGCATGCCGATGCGGACCTTGTGCTGCCGTAGGTTCTCAATGTCCTCCAGCAGCGACCGCACCAAGTTAACGTTGTCGATGTCCTCCGCGCCATGCCGCAGCAGCAGCGCCGCGATCTCCATGTAGTGCACAGGCATGGGCTGCAACGCACTTGTCGACGACCGCTTCTCGTCCAGCTTCGCCTTACGCAGCTCCTCGGCCGTCATCCACCCGGGACACTGCGCCATTACATCTGTCGTCAGCCTTCGCCCGCCCGCGCCTGCACCTGCAGCACCGCCTCCTCGCTCTCCAAGCAAGACTCCCAAGACCCTCAAACTCCTCCGCCGCTCTGTATACGCACCTGGATCTGGCACTTTTGCTGCTTGCGCAGCTCCACCGCGAGCCACAGCGGCACCTCCACGGGCGTCTGCGGCAAGAACGGCCCGTAGCGCCCGCCGATGAGCTCCAGCTCATCCGCCTCGAACCTGGGCACGATCGTCACCAGCTCCTCCTCCGCCTCGAACTCGATCTCCTGGTTGCGGAGCCGCACCGACGACCGCGCCGCCGCCGCCGACATCCCGCTTGCTTGCGCGCCTGCCCGTCTGCCTGCTTGCCTGCTTGCCTGCCTGCCCGCCTGCCTGCCTGCCTGCCTGCCTGCCTGCCTGCCGCGCGCTCGCCCACGCTCGGCGTCTGCCGCGCGCGCGCGCGCGACGCCCTCTCCGAGTCAGTCGTCGAGCGTGAGCGTGCGCCTGCAACCTAACTGCCGCCCCGCGACGTCGACCCTATCGCGAACAGGGGTCCGCGCCGCGGTGCCGCTCGGCGCGGCGCGGAGAGCGCGGCGCGGCGAGCCGAGCCGAGGCAAGCCAAGCCAAGCCAAGCCAAGCCAAGCCAAGCCAAGCCAAGCCGAGCCGAGCCGAGCCAAGCCAAGCCAAGCCAAGCCAAGGAAGAGAGCCTCCATGCAGCGGCTCGCGCTCCGGCCTGCCTCAGCTCGAACTTGAACCCAGCGAGGCTGACGATGGAGGACGACTCGGAGGACGGCCCCGACGCGGGGAAGGAGAGGGTCGTCGAGGACCTGCTCGCCGCCGAGCACCCGGGTGAGGACGTGCAGAGGGCCTCCTCCTCCTCGTCGTCTTCGTTGTCGTCATGCGAAGACGAGGCGAAGGACGCGGGCAAGGGGGACGGGAGGAGGACAAGGAGGAGGCAGAGGCGTGGCAAGCGTGCGCGCGACATCAAGGAGGAGCGCAGGGCCAAGGACGCGCAGGCCCTGGGCGACTTTTTGACAGGACTACACCCGCCGAGAAAGCTCGATGTGAACGCCTTGTGCCGGGCGCTCGGCGAGCCTGGCGTACAGGGGCCCGAGCGCGCGCTGCGCGCCCTCCTGGCGGCTTTCAGGTCGCGGCAGGACCTCGTCCCGGCGTGGACCGTGCCGAGGTACATGGGCAGCGTGTGGGAGGCCGCCAGACGGTGCCCGCGACAGCGTGTTCTGCGGCTCGTGCTGCGGCTCGCGTGCGTCATGGCTGGCAACGGCGAGCCTTGGCTGCGCGCGCTCATCGAGGCCGGCATGTACGCAGAGCTGACCACCTGGATGCGGTCGGCGCAGGCCGTGCGCGCTGTGGCCCGTGAGGATCCGAGCGGTCAGGTCGCGCTGCGCGCAGAGATCTTTGCTGCGTGCAAGCGAATCGCGGACCTATGCCAGAGCGCGGCTGGCAGCGATAGCAACCCTGCCGGCATGGGCCAGACAAGCGTGCGCTGCGGCAGCGCGCTCTGCCTGCTCGCGTGCCTCGCCAAGACGCAGGACGACTGCGGGTTTGACGCCTACGACTTTCGCCGGCACGAGGTGGTCTATTCGGTCCTCAAGGCGTACGGTCTGGAGCGCATCGTGCGAGAGGTGCAGCGCACCGCGGAGCACGTGGAGCGTGTCCGCGTCGCGCGGCAGGCTGTACAGGCGGACCTAGCCCTGTCCGCGGCACTCGGCGTGGGCCGCGAAGCCGCCGGGTCTTGCGCCTTTAAACCGCTCGCGCCGCAGCTGCAGCTCCTCGGCGCCGTGATGGACGCAGCCGAGGTCTCGGCCGGCCCGCAGGTGGTCGCGTTGTACGAGAAGCTCAAGGCGTCGTCGGCGCGCGTCGAGAAGCGCGAAGCCTTTCGGCGGCAGTGCCGCGAGGACCAAAGGGCCTACGAGGTGCAACGCGCCGCAGAGGAGGAGGAGCGTGCGCGCCGCAAGCAGCAGCAGGAAGCTGAGGAACGCCGGAGGCGCTGGAAGCAGAGGCTGCTTGCCAGCAAATGATTAGGGTACGATTCGTGTGCGTGTATGTGTCCAACTTTCTCTTCTATTTATCCTGTGGGACTGGTCCGTCTCGGCTGTCTTACGGTCCGTCTCTAACTATACTTGTCTGTTTGTCTGGGGTCTTGATCACAAAGTCATTCAGATCGAACTCGGGCAGGCCCCCGCCTTCATTCGATCGCTCATCGTATGGGTCACGAGTGCCTCCCCGCTGGGGCCACTGGGCGGCTTGGCACTCGCAGTAAGGAAGCTATGAGGAGTCCACCACCCCCGACTCATGCGGGCTGGAAGAGCTCCGAAGCAACCATGTGCTCAATGGCACGGTCGACGTCCTCCTCGTGCAGCACAATGGACACGTGCGCCGCGTCCTGCGCGCGCTTGTGCGACTGGCTCACGAACAGGTGGCTGAAGATGCCCTGCGCCGCGAAGATGCGGTAAAGCTCGCTCTGGTACTCGCAAAGACCGCGCAGCTGACAGTTGGTGCGCGTCTCGCACTCGATGAGAACGTAGCCGCCAGACAGCTCCGTCGTGACGCCGACCGGCTCGAGCGTGGCCCGCAGCGCCGCGACGCGGTCCGCGAAGAGCAGGTTCGCCTGGTCCGCGCCCGAGCCCGGGGCGCGCGCCTTGAAGGCCAGCGAAACATCGCTCGTGGACGTGGCCACCATGTCGGCCTGCACGTTCAGGTCGGCCAGCGCCCTGAAGACGTTCGACAAGAAGACGGTCGCGTTGCTGCGCTGCGGGCTCGCCAAGCTCACCACCGAAACGCCGCGCTCCACCGCGAAGGGCCGCGCGCCAGCGCTAGCCTGCCGCGCCGCCGCCTGCGCCGCGGCCGGCGCCACCGCCGGCTCCTGCGCGAGCGCGGCCAGCCCGCGCGCGCCCTGCGCCTGCCGGCGCGCCAGCCGCGCGCCGCACGCCGCAGCCGCCCGCATCGCCGCCTGCCTGCCTGCCTGCCTGCCTGCCCGCCCGCGCGCTCGCCTGCCTGCCTGCCTGCCTGCCTGCACGCACGCACGCACGCACGCGCCAGCGACCACACGCACCGCCCGCCGCCGCTGCTGCAGGCTTTGCTCGCCGCCGCGCAGGGCCGCCGCCGCGCTCCGAGTCGCCGCCGCGCGCGGAGTCGGAGTCGGCGCCGACCTCCTTGGGACTGGCTGCCAGTGCCAGTGCCAGTGGTGCGGCGCGCTCTCCCGCGTTTGCACGCGCCCCTGCGCCACCGGCCCTTGACGCGGCCAGCGCGCCCGCCGCCGTCACGCAGGCTCGCGGGCCGGCCTCGCCTGGCCCGGCCTCAGGCTGGCTGCTCGCGCGCCGCCCGCCCTCGCCGCCGCCGCGCGCCGCCCGCGCCGCGCCGCGCGAGCGCCGCCAATTTGAAAATTTGAACACGGGCAGCAGGCGGAGCAGAGCAGAGCGCTAACTTGAATTAGCGCTTCCTCCGGGCACGTTGCGCGCGCGCGCCGCGGGCCGCCGCGCGGCTGTGCGTGGGAAGACCGCGGCCGAGCGCCGCCGAGCGCGGCGGACCTCGGTCACCTCGCCAAGGGCGGCCTGGGGGTGTTCGCGGAGCCGCTGGCTGGCTGGCTGGGGCTTGCCAGTGCAGTGGCGGTGGGTGGCTGCACTGCAGCAGTGCAGCCAGGCCGCCGGGTTGGCCGTGGTTGTGACGTGCACGTGGACGATAATGGTGGCTCGAGCCTAGAGGCGGCGCGCCGCGGCGCTTTTGGGACGAATTTGAATGCGACTCGTCTCGTCGGCGTGGTCCGGCAACATTTCTTCTGATCTTTGTGCAGTCTGGGCTCGCGTCAGGCGGACCGATCCGTCGGGGCGCTGTCGGCCGAGGACTCGGAGGGCTTGTGCAGAGCCGCGAGGCGGTCGCGGTGAAAGAGCAGCTCCGGCTCGAGCACGAGAATGACGAGGAACTGCAGGCCAAAGTAGCCCGAAGCCAGCAGGCCGGCGGCGGTGATGAGGATGTTGACGAGGCCCAGCAGGCTCTGGTCCAGCGCCATCTCCTCGAACTGCGCATAGTAGCAGTTGAGCATGCGGTCGGTGCGCCGCGCGCGAAGATCGACCAGCGGCGCGTCCAGGTAGGGCGCGCCTGAGTAGACCAGCAGACTGTAGTTTGCGGCCATGCTGAAGGAGGCAAGACAGACGGCCGTGCCAAAGACGACCGGATTGCCCAACCCGTCGAAGAAAACGACGCGCTTGAGCTCGTTCAGCAGGCCCTGCAGGCGCTTCGCGTACCGCTCAGCGCGCGTCGGCGCGCGGATTGCAGCGAGCTCTCCCGTCGCGAGCAGGGCTGGCTCTGGGCCAGGGGTCAACCCCTCGGCACTGGCCATCTCGTCCCTGCGGACGCGGGCCCTCATGGCAGGCTCCCACGGCTCCAAGCCCGCCGTCCGGTACTCCCGTGGTATTGGCGAAAGGCCCGACCACTCCGCCTCGCGGTTCGCCAGCTCTGTCTCCAAGGCATCGAGCGGGTCCGGCATGAGGCGAAGGCGCTCAAGGCGCGCTGCGAGCTCCTGCGCGTATGCCACCTGGTCGCCGATCACGCGCAGCTCGGCAAGAAGCTGCGCGAGGTCCTCGCGCAGCGCCACGTAGTCGGCATGGAGAACCAGCGCGCGCCGCATGCCGCGCAGCCGCGAGGCGCGCACATCGAAGAATGTCCTCTCCGACTGCGCTACACGGTCCTCGTCCACGGGCGCAAACAGATGCGGAATGAAGAACCACTCCAGAAAATCCGCCAGCCGCCTACGAAAGCCGTCGGCCCACAACACGCGCTCCGTCCGCAGCGCCTCGCGCTCGTCCGCCTCGTGAAAGGTTTCCATCTCGAGCTGCCGGAGGCCACGAGGCAGCGCCTCGTCGAGCCGCGCCGAGAGCTGCGCCGCCCGCTCGGTGAGCATAGCACGCTGCGCCTCCAAGTACGCCCCGGGAGACGGCTCCACATAGAGTGGCGTGAGCAGCCTATCGACGTCGATCGCCACGGCTTCGGCGCCCTGTAGCACCGCCTCGACCTCCGCCGTGAGTACCCGGCGCATGCGCGCCCGCACGAGCGCGTAGTACAGGACCAGCGGCACGCGCCACAAGGCGCGCGCCACGGTGAAGATTGCCACCGCCAGGAGCCAAGCCGCGACCGTGCCGGCCCAGATCAGCCGCAAGATCGCCGAAGCAGCCAAAAAGGCGCCAAAGGCAACCGGCCCGCCCAGCGTGAGCCCGAGGTGCGCCGCCATGCCAGCGCCGACGAGCGGCCCGCACAGCACGAGCCAGAGGACCAGGTTCCTGCGCAGCGCGCCGAGCCGGAGCGCGTGCGTCGTGAGCAGCATGGTAAAGAGAGCCCCAAAGATGTAGGGGTACACGAGGACCGCTGGCAACATGTGTGTGAGACCGCCGCACGCCAGCACCACGGCGAGTGCAAACTTGTGCTCGAAGGCCCAGGTCGTGCCCACAAGGCGCTCCGCCTCCATGCGGTCTCGCGTCTCTGGGTCGTTGAAGGGTGCGAAGACAATCGCGGACACCGCCATCACGGCCCTCTGTGCCCTGGAGAACCCACCCGTCACGGGTGTCACCCAGACATCCGCGCTCGTCTGCTTCGCGACCACACTGCCTTCAGCGGTCTCCTCGTCTACGATGAGCTGCACCTCAATCAAGGCGACCTGCTCCGGGCCAACAGCAGCGTCGTCCGCCTCAATGTGGTAGCTCGAAGGAAACCAGAGGCTGCCGCGGCCAAAAAGCTGCGCAAAGATTTGGGCCTCGAGCCTGCGCAAACGCTCCTGCGAGGCGCGCACGGGCCCCATGACATCGTTCTCCAAGGCAGGCACGTTTGCGCGCGCGACGCGGTTCTCGAACCAGCCACGGACGGCGGCCAGCAGCCGCGGAAAGTAGCGCTTGAAATGAATGCGCATGTACAGCGTGAGGCAGGTCAGCAGCGCCGACGAGTTCGCAAACGAGTACACGAGCGCGCTGTAGCACGACCAAACGTCCTCGCACAGCTTCTCGCGGCCCTCAAGCAGGTGGGGCAAGACTAGCTTGCTGATGATGGACGCGACGGCCGCGGTCGTGAGTACCGAGAAGACCACGTTCTGCATTGCAGTCTTGCGCTCGCTGATGCTCTCTCCTTCGTCCTCACCCATGAAGACCAGCGCCAACTCCACAGGCACCGTCAGCACAAGGTACCACCACAGCGGCTTGGGCGTCTCGCCCAGCGCCTCGCAGCAGTTGCCGAAGCCCTCCACGTCTTGACCGTCGTACTCGAAGCACCACGCCGCCATTGTGCACGGCTGAGTGAACGGACGACGCGACGGCCGGGCCCTCTGCTCAGGCCGGACTGGCGTCGGTGCGCTCCTGCAGCGCCGCGCCGTGCCGTTTCAGCACACCGTGAGCCTGTGCCGCCGAGCGCGAGCGCGCTGCGCGCCTTGGCCGTGCGCCGTGGCCTCCACCACAACCGCGGCCAGCGCCGGCCTGGCCTGTCCGGCGAGTCCTGACAGGCTCGGCCCTCTGAAGCGGCTCTGGCAGAAAGTTGGCACTGCAAGTTGCGACAGTGCAGTCTTTCACTCTTGGACAACGTGTGCACGAACTGTGGGCCAGTCAGGACACCGGGCCGGCCCGAGTCTGAGAGGCAGTCTGAGGCAGTCTGACTCGGACAGGACGGCTCATCGCCGCTGTCGGCCGCCACAGACAGGCAGGCTGAGCCTTCCCTGGAGGGAGGGCCTTCACGTCGGCCCGGCATTCCTTTCCCTTGCTTCTTCACGACTTACATAAAAAGAAAGTCTTCCGTTTGCGTGCTTTGTCTATTACTTGAGCGCAGTGCGCTGCTTGCCGTCCGAGTAGCCGCTGACGGCGTTGAAGTCGGCGCCGCGATCTCCCTTGAAGGCGTCGTAAATGCGGTTGTAGCGCTCGCGCTCGTCGCGAGAGACCGAGGGCCGCGCGTCGCGAAGCGCCTGGAGCACGTGGCGGTCTTCGATAAGGAGCTGCGGCTGGGGTGCCCCGCTCGCGGCGGCGGTGTCGCCGGTCTCCTTGGTCTCCCCGTTGTTGTCATCACCGTCGCCATCCTGGTGGCTGGGCTCGTCGAGGTCGCCGTGAATGGCGTCGAGCTGGGCCGAGTACAGGATGGCCTGCAGGTCGGCGCCGGTGAAGAGCTCGGCTTCGGGCGCACGGGCGACGCGCGGCAGGACTTCGTGCGCCGTGGGCCCGAGCGGCATCTTGGCGCCCACGGCGCGAAGAATATCCTCGCGCTCCGCAGCGTCGGGAAAGCCGCAGAGAAGCTGCTTGTCGAGGCGGCCCGGACGCAAGAGCGCCGGGTCGACCAGGTCGGGCCGCGAGGTCGCAGCCATGACGTAGACGCCGGAGCGCGTCTCGACGCCGTCCAGAAAGGTGAGCAGCTGGTTGACAACGCGGTCGGTGACGCCCGAGGAGTCGTTGCCGCGGCGCGGCGCGACGGCGTCGAACTCGTCAAAGAATACGACGCAGGGCGCCGCCGCGGCGCCGCGTGCGAAGAGGTCGCGCACGGCCTGCTCACTGGCACCAATGTACTTGTTGAGCACCTCGGGCCCCTTGACACTGATGAAGTTAAGACCGCACTCCTTGGCCACGGCGCCGGCCAGCATGGTCTTGCCGCAGCCCGGCGGACCGTAGAGCAATATTCCAGAGGCCAGGCGCTGCGGCGACCGCTCGTAGAGCGGCGCGAACTGGATCGGCAGCTCCAGCGTTTCCTTGAGCACTCGCCGCACCGTGTGGAGGCCACCCACGTCGCTCCACTTGACGTCCGACTTGGCCAGCGCAACGCCGCGCAGCGCCGCCGGCGTGAAGCCCTCCAGGGCGCGCTCGAAGTGCTCCTGACGCAGCTGCACGGGGTCATCCGCGCCTGCGGGCTCAGCGTCGCCAACCTCGCTGCCGTTGGCCCCGGCGGCTGGCTTCTCCAGCTCCTGGCGCAGGAGGTCCTGAAGCGACTCGTGCATGGCGCGCTCTACCAGAGTACGCAGGTCGGCGGGCGCGTAGCCCTCAGCCTGCGCGGCGACCTCGTCCAGGTCAAGGTTCGATTGCGCGCCGCAGTCGCAGACGCGCAGGAGCGCCTCGAGGACGACCGTGCGGTCATGCGCCGTGAGCGGCTGCACCTCGACGATATGATCGAAGAGACCGGGCCGCTGCAGCGACTTGCGCAGCGAGCCCTTCTCCCGGCCGGTGGCAAGCCACGACACCGCGCGGTGCGTGATGCTGCGGCCCTCGAGCGAGTCCACCTCGGCAGACTGCAGCTCCACGCGCTCAAAGGTCTCCAGCTTGCGCTGGTACTGCGTGCAGAGGTCCTCAATCCACTCCACAAGCCAGACGAGCTGCGCGTCGTCCCCGCCGCCGCCGCCGCCCTCGCCGCCCGCGCCCGTGGGCAGGAGCAGGTCCAGGTCGTCGAAGACGATAAGCGAGGGCGCCATACGCAGCGCCTCCGAGAACGCCGACGAGATGGCCGACTCTACCTCGCTCCGCTTGCTGCCGCGCAGACTCGCGCACGCCACCCAGACGGTGTGCACAAGGCCGTGCGCGTCGCAGCGCAGCTCGCGCGCGATCGCCTGCGCTAGCGCCGACTTGCCCGCGCCGCGGCCGCCGCACAGGTAAACGCCGCCCGGATGCGGCCCGCCGAGCGCCAGGCGGTGCCGCGCCTCTAGTCGCCGCAGCACGGGCCGCAGCCGCTCCAGTGCGCTCTCGCCGTACTGCTGGAAGGCGCCCAGGTCGGCCAGCGACAGCTGGCCAAAGTACTCGCGGTAATGTGCCGGGATGCCGCCGCTGCGCACCCGCTGCACGAGACCGCCGCCGCCGCCCTCCGCGGTCGAGGTCGAGCTCGACCCCTTGCTGCTGCCGCCGCCGCCGCCACCACCACCGGCTGCAGCCTCGTCCTCGGCCGAGGCGGCAGCGACGGTGTCATCCGCCACTGCGGCCCGTGAGATCCTCTGCAGGCCGGCGTCCACAAGGTACTTCTCCACCTGCCACTCGATCTTGGATCCCGGCATCACCAACCAGTGCACGGGCTCCAGCACGCGCCTCTTGTCGGTGGCGTCCGCCTCAGCCCCCTGGCCGCCCTTGGCGCCTTCGGTCTCCGGGGAGGCCACACGGCTGTTGCGGTCACTAATGCGAACCATGAAGTGGATCGTGCGGCCCTGTGCGCGCCGCGCCGTCATGCCGTTGCCGCCGCGCACGTGCAGCGCGATGATGGAGCCGTCCGCGACCGGGGCACCGTGCGCCGTGCCGGCGCCATTCGGCGGCGGCAATTTGGCGGCCGGGGGGCCTCCTGGACGCACGAGCATCATGCGCCGCTGCCAGAGTTGCGCGGCGAGGGAGGCGTCGCGGCAAAAGGCTTCGTCCGCCGTCAGGCCGGCAGCCTGTGCCTCGTCGCGGCCCGCGATGGCCGTCAGGCGCACGCCGAGCGGCGGGAAGGCCTCTGGGCACGACCGTGGCTCGAAGCGCGGCATGCGCAGCACGACAGCCTCCAGCGGGCTCACCTTGCAGCGCACCTGGAGAGCGCGCGGCAACAGGAGGTGACCGGGCGCCGCACGATCCGACACGCGCAGGCGCACGTGCTCCTCGTGCAGCGCCGACATGAGGCCCTGCGCCGGCTTCAGAGCGACGCGCTTCGACTTGCGCGCGCGCTCCACGAGCTGCACGCGGCGCGCGTTGGACAACACCACGATGAGCGGACGCGAGGGATCTTCCTTGTACACCAGGTCACCGTTGTCCAGGACCTTGACAGGCGGCCAGCCCGCGCCGCGCTCCAGGCGCGCCACCGTGGCCCGATGCACGGCTGCGATCCCATTCCAGTCGCCCTCATCCTCCTCGGCGTCTGGATCCTCCAGGTCCTCCTCCTCGGCGTGCTGCACGGGCTGCACGCGGAGCCGGAGGCCGCGTGCCCCCGCGCTACCCTCCAGCTCGCGCTGTCGCAGGCTCTGCTGCCGGTGCTGGTCGTCCTTGCTGCGCAGCTTGGGGGCCACCACAACCTCCGTATTGCGCGCCAGGCGCACGCACAACGCCTGGCCCTGCTCCACGAGCGAGATGTTCGACACCTGCATGTTGATGCGAATGTGCCCGTGGACCCACATCGGGAAGCGCTGGCCGGGGCCCAGCACGGAAATCTGCGAGAGCAGTTCGTCCTCCACAAAGTGCGCATGCATTTGCAGGATGTCCCAGTCGTCCGCGGTCACCGGATCCACCTCCACGCGCGCGGCCACCGGCGCGAACGGGACCACCGCCACCGACACCACCAGCGGCGCGTCCGGCGACACGGCGGCAGCCGCGTCCAGCGCCGCCTTGATGCCCAGCGCGTCCGCCAGCCCTGCTGGCAGCTCCAAATAGTGTCCACTCGAGGTCGCCTCCGTCCAGCCCACGAAGGCCTGGCACGGCCGCGCCAGGCCGCCGCTCTCCGGCGTCGGCGGGCCCAGCCATCCGAGCCGCAGCGCCACCACGCCCTGAGACTTGGCAGGAACCGCCGCGCGCACCGTCTGCGCGAAGGACGACGGCACCCGCACGAAGTTCGTGCTCGCCGTCGCCAGCACCACGGGCAGCTGCACGTGCAGCTGCCGTCGCGACATGCTTGCTCCCTGCTCTTTGCTTTCGCCGAGCTCAAGAGGCTCGACTTCTCGCCCGCTGGCCGCCGGGGCCCTGGCCGCCGCGCCGCCGCGCGCCGCGCTGCACCAAGCCGCGCCGCACCAAGCCGCGCCGCCGTGCCACCGCTGCACAGCCGCCGCGCCGCCGCCGCGCTCGTTCAAGGTTTGCTCCGCGCTGCAGGCTGCTGGGAATCTCCCTCTTCTTTTCCTCCGCCGCGTGGGAACCGCGGGCGACCCGGCCATGGCCGGGCGCCTTTTATTCTTTGTCAACGTGGACTGACTCGGCCCGAGAGACTCGGCCCGAGAGACCTGGCCCGAGCTCAAGCTTTGTGGATAATTGGTTTGCTTCTCGCCGAGCTCGGCTCCTGAAGACCGTGGCGACTTCGCTTGCACTTGTGCGCGCCAAGCCAAGAAGCATGACCAGGGTCTGAAGGGGAGGGTGGACAGCACCTCGGGTCAAGTGAAAGTTCACGAGGGGCTCGTGTCCTCGCCGCCCAAGGTGGGCTCGGTGAGCGCTATTGATGACGATGGCAAGCTTGCTCCCCCAGCGTGAGGTTGTGCTTGCGCGGCAAGGTAAGAAAGCGGCGCGAGAGATGTGGGCACATGGGCAAATGTGGCAAACAACAAGCTAGCTTGGGTCTACGGCCCCTCATGTCCTCAGCACCTCTTTGTTGGCCTGTGAGCCACTCGCGTTCTCTGTGCCACAGCCCTCATCTCAGGCGCGAAGACAGCCAGTATTCCGCCCCGAGCACGGCGGCTCAAGCAGTCTCATCTCTCTCTCTCTCTCTCTCTCTTCTTTGGTTGAGCTCGCGCTGCCTCATCACGTCTGTAGTAGAAAGCAAGGTAAGCGAAATGGGAAAATGTTAGGTGATGTTGTGATCGCAAGAATACGGCAGAGGTCGAAGAGTGGAAGAGGGCACCGAGCCACTCGGTCACGCTTGAGGAGCGGACGCGGCCGCAAGGCCGGAGCTCCCTCCGCGCGACGCGGTCGCCGGCGTGACGAGGGATGAGTGCTGTTGTGTGAAGAGTTGTGCAGCTACGAATGAGGTTTCCCCCCGGGGTCGCGGGAGAGAAAAACATTTAGTAGCCGAACTGCTCAAGGGTGGCCTTGGCGTCGGCCGGGATGTCAGCCTCCTCCGCCGCCTTGGCCATGAGCTCGCGGTCGGCCTTCTTGCTCTCGTAGTAGGCGGCGCCCTTGGCCTTGCGCTTCTCCTCAAGGGCGGCGACGACCTTGCGGTACTTCCAGCCATAGCCCGAGGTGAGCTCGCCCAGGTTGGTGGACTTGCGGCCCGGGCGCAGCTTGAGCACGGTAAGCGCCTCCGGGATAACCATGCGCTTCATGCGGTCGTACGGGTGCGGGATGCCCTCAAAGGCCTTGAGGCGGTTGAGCGCCGCCTGGCCGCGCTGCGTCTTGTGCGGGATCATGCCGCGGATCATGCGCTTGAGCTGCTGCGCCGGCGACCGCAGCGAGAACGGGCCGCGCTCCGGGTTGATGGCCGTCTTCTTGTTGAACTTATCCTCCAGCTTGATGCGGTTGCGGTGGATGTGGCCCGAGATCTCCAGCTCCTCGCAGCGCACCGCCACCACGCGCTGGCCGCACAGCAGCTCCTTGGCGATGATGCTTGCCAGCCGGCCCATCAGGTGCCCGCGGCAGTCCACCACGATGACCTTCTCGAACATCGTGCCTCCCTCCTCGCTCCTCGACTCACGCACGCAACCACGCACGCACCAAGGGCTCTGCCCGCCGCCGCGCTCGCCTGCCCCTCGCCTCCCGCCTCCTTCCCTTCCCTCCCTGCCACCGACTGCGCTCTCGCTCCGCCAAGCATTCCCCGCCGGCGCCCCTCCGCGCCGGACTCCGCCCTACCCTACCCGGCCGCCCCGCTAGGCCCCGCTACGCGCGCCTACACCCGGCCGTTTCGCGCCGCGCGCGCCCGCCGCCCCAACCGACGAAACCGCCGTAACCGCGACGCCGCGTGTGCGACAGGTGTGCGGCGGGTGTGCGGTGAAAGGGGACGGGGGGCGCGCCGCGCGGACGGGCGGCGAAGGCGCAGCTTGGCAAGCAGCGGCTCGAGACCGGAGGCAGACCCGACCCGCGCGAGCCCGCCCGGCGACGGCGAGACGCGCGCGGAGGCGGGGCGGGGCTCGCGACGCCGCGAGGCAGGCGCGGAGGCGCGGCGCAAGGGCCAACGCTGGGCTGAGAAGGGCCGAGCCGCGGCGAGCAGCGCGGGACGCCGGAGAGCAGGGGCGACCTCCTCGCGCCGACGGTTGCGCTGCCGCTGCTGGAGCTGCAGTTGCAGCAGCTGCTCCTGCTGCTGCTGTAGCTGCTGCTGCTGCTGCTGCTGCTGGTGGTGGTGGTCGAGAGGCGCCAGGGAGCTGCTAGCTGGACGTCTGGAAAAAGCAGCGCGAGAGAAGGGGCGAGGAGGGAGGGAGCGCAAGCGGCGGCGACCCTATCATGACGCGGCGCGGAATCCGGCCGCTGCGGCTGTCGCTAGGCGCCGCGAGCGATGAGGAGGAGGAGGAGGAGGTTATGAGCATGGGGGCCACGCCGTCGCCAGCGCAGGCCAAGGCCGGGCGCAAGTCGGTGGCGGCGCGCGCCGCTGGCGGACCGCTGGAGGTGGACCTGGCGCAGCTGCGCAGCCTGGTGGAGGGTAGCCTGGCGGCCAACATGTGCGAAAATGCCATCTTCTTCGCGGCAAAGCTGGAGACGCTCTCCGGCGGGCAGCCGCGCGATGTGCTCCTGCTCGCGCGCGCATACTATCGCGGCAAGCAGTACCGGCGCGCTGTCCACCTGATCCAGAACCACGGCTTCCTGCAGACGCAGCAGGAGAACCGGCGACCGGCCGGCGCGCCGCGCGTGGGCGAGAGCGGGCTCGCTTCGCGCACCGACGCGGCCGCGACGCCAGCGCGCCGCTCGCAACCCTTCGCGCAGCGCTTCGCCATGAGCGAGGACAACTTGCTCAGTAACAGCGGCGGCCGTCGGCCGGGGAGCGCGCGGTCTTCGGTAGGCCGCAAGACCCCACGCAGCGATGCGCTCGTGGACGAAAACGTGGACTTTGTCGTCCTCGCTGTGCAGTGCCTCGTGGAGAGCGGCCAGCACGAGGAGGCGCAGGGCGTGCTGGAGCAAGTCCTTGGCGAGCTCAACACGGACCGCCTCCGCCGACGCGCGAGCCGCGTGGCCGCCATGATGCTGGCCGGCGAGACCTCCACGGCGGCTGCGCCACCGTCCTCCATGGCACAGCAGCAGGCTCTGCGCGTCGGCGCTACCTCGGGCCAGGTCAACCCGATCGCTCAGCTCTGCCTGCTGCGTGGCCGCGTCTACGAGACGCTCGACAACCGGCCGCGCGCCGCCAAGTGGTTCCGCGCTGCGCTTGTGTGCGATATCTATTGCTACGAGGCCTTCGACGCACTCATCGATAGCCAGCTACGGCCCGTCGAGGAGCGCCAGCTCATGAGCGAGCTCCACCGACACGGCGCTTTCGAGGGCGACGCCGCCTGGCTCTTCGCAGTCTACTCGAGCCGCCTTAGCAAACACGACTACAGTCAGCCGGTCGACGCGCGCTTCAAGCGCCTCGATAAGGTCGTCGCGGCGACCACCGCCACCGCCGAGCCCGGCAAGCCATTCATCGACACGCGCCTGCATCACCTCGGGAATGACCTCGACTGCGCCGCAGACCGTGCCGAATGCATCTTCCAGCAGCAGGACGCGCTCGGCGCCTACCAGCTCACTTCCAAGATTCGTGCGCAGGACCCTTTCCACCTGCGCTGCATCAAGGTGCACCTCGCAGCGCTCGTCGAGCTCAAGCGCAAGAGCGAGCTCTTTCACACCGCGCACCGCATGGTCGACGCATACCCCTCGCTCGCCGTCAGCTGGTGCGCCGTGGCCTGCTACTACTACTGCATCGGCAAGTACGAGGCGGCGCGCCGCTTCTTCCACAAGGCTACGGCCATGGATCCCAGCATGGCCGAGGCCTGGATCGGCTTCGGCCACGCCTTCGCCGCGCAGGACGAGTCCGATCAGGCCATGGCCGCCTACCGCACCTCGTCGCGCCTCTTCACCGGCTGCCACTTGCCCGTGCTCTGCACGGCCATTGAGTACCTGCGAACCAACAACGTGCCGCTGGCCGAGCAATTTTGCCGCCAGGCCAAGGCCATGTGTGCCACTGATCCACTCGTTTTCAACGAGCTCGGCGTCGTGCACTACCGCCAGGGCCGCCTCAAGGAGGCCATTGACTGCTTCCGGGAGGGCCTCTCGCTCTGCAAGAACCAGCCCGAGCGCCTGAGGCACGCATGGGAGCCCGTCATGTTCAATCTCGCCCACGCCTACCGCCGCCTCGGTCGCTACGACGATGCCATCCGCTACTACGAGGACGCGCTCAGCTACAACCCCAAGGAGGCCTCCATCCACGCGGCGCTTGGCCTCACCTACCACCTTCAGGGCCGCCTCGACGACGCCATTCAGAGCTACCACAGCGCCCTCGGTCTGCGTCCGGAGGACACCTTCGCGAGCGAGATGCTCGACAAGGCGCTCCATGAAGCGTACGGCAAGCCGTTTCAGATTTCCACTTTTGACGATGAGCTCGCCCACCAGGCCGGCGCAACGGCCACGTCCTCTTCTTCTTCCTCCTCCTCTCGGGCCAAGCTCTCCGGGGTGCATCTCGTCTCCACCATGGACATGTAATGTAGCTCGAACATCATTCAACAAGAAAAGAACCCATCTTGTGACTGTCTTCTGCTCCTTGCTCTTCGTCTTCTTCTTCTTCCTCCTCTTGTCAAGACACATCGCCTTCTCGCACGTGTGGCCAACGCGCGCGTGCCTCCTCTCGAGCCAAATCACACATCGATCGGCACCCAACATCATTTGGTTTGTTATTCTCAAGGCGCGCCGGCGCTCCCGCACATGTGGCCTACGCGCGCGTGGAGACTGGCCTTGGCCGTCTGACTCGCGCTCCGCGCCCGCTGGCCCAGTGAACGCGCAAGCGCCGTCGGGGACAGCGGCGACTTGAACCGCTCCGCCGTCGCCGCCTTGGTGTCCACGCGCAGTTGGCCTCTCTTCCCCTCCTCGTACTCCTCGTCCTCCTCCTCCTTCTTCTTCTTCTTGTTAGAATTGAGCTCCCTGGCGAGGTCTGGCAGCGCCAGACACGCAGGCCGGTCCCAGCGTGCCACGAGAGTCTCACGGTCGTAGTAGTACACCCTGCCGAGCTCGTCGGTGGCCTCCACCCAGTCGATGCGGCCCGTGTCGCGCTCTCGCATCGCCTCCGCAATGTTCGCCTCGTCGAACCCGCTGGGTTTGCGCCAGCAGCTCACTTTCGTTGTCTCATTGTAGTAATACATGCGACCCGTCTGCGAGTCCTTGATCTCCTGCCAGCGACCCATCGCCTCCGAACCCTTCTCCTCTTCCTCGTCGCAATCCTCGACCTCTTTCTCCTGGTGCTCCATGTTCTTGCGCTCTCCTTCGGTGTCGTCCAAAGGCATAATCACATCAAGGGTGGACAGCATAGTCGTGCGCATCGACGCACCCGCAATATTCGCACTTGCGCGCTCCAATTCCGGAGACGACCACTTCGTCTCGTCAGCATCCTCGCCGTCCGCGCTATGCGTGTCGTCCCTGCTCGATGCGTGGCTCGACGAGCTTGAGGTCGACGGCGGCGTAGGCGTCTGCGAGGACGAAGAGTCCGCGTCGCGGCCAGCAATCTCGCTGCCTCCTGTCCCATCGCTCTCCTCAGCCGCCTGTGGAGTTACGGATTCCCGGCGACCCGAGGTACTCGTCGAGATAGAGGTCGCCGAAGACGAGCGCGACACATCTGAAGACGACGAGGAGGGCGGCTGCGGCGAGCTGGATGACGAGGAACCGAGGTCACCGTCGTCACTGTCGACATGGCGGGTTCCAACCTGCATTTGGACGCCCCCCTTCTCCACGTGCAGGCCTGGGGACTCTGGCGTGGAGGGCTCGATCGGTGCAAGATCCGAGTCCGGATCCGGAGCCGACCTTTTCCCTTCCTTGCGCCTGCTCTCGGCGATTTGCGACGACCAGTGCTCCAGCATCTCTGCGGCCGCGGTCGAATCGTCCTCCAGACTAACCTCGACAAATTCCGAGCTCGCGCGTCCCGCCTTCGCGTCCGCCTCCTCCTTTACCTGCTCGTTCCCCCTCGCCACGCCCGGGCGGCGCATCTCCGGCAGCTCCGTGCCGCGCGGCGCGTCGTCCTGGTTCCCACCGCTGCGCCGCCGCCTCGCGCTCCAAAAGGAGAAGCATGAGCAGCACACCGGCTGCGCCAGGAGCTCCTCGCCGCTCTCGTCCGCCATCGCGCTCGCGCCCGCCGCACTCTGCCACCGCGCAGGCCAGGCCAGTCGCCCGTCGGCGAGAATGCAAGCGAGCGGACGAAAGAGAGCGCGCACACCAACCCGTCACGTTGCGAGACTCGAAGAGAGAGAGAGAGAAAACGAGAGAAAACGAGAGAGAGAAAAAAACGAGCCACTGCCAGTGCGCACGCGCCTGGGTACACACCGTATCAGTGATCGTGCGCTTGCTTGCTTGCTCGCGTCAGGAGTCTCCAAGTCGCAGTCAGCGGCGCCGCTTCCTGCAGCAACGACTCCTTCGCCTCCGCCGGTCTGATCCGTCGCGCGGCCGCTAGCAAAGCTGTGGCGGCGGCCGTTCGAGGCCCGCCGCGCGGCCGCGCGCGCGCTACGCTGCACCGCAGCGCGCCGGCTGCGCCGCGTCGCGCCGCGCTGTGCAAGTTGCCGCTATGCAAGCGTACACGGCCACCAAGGCCGAGCAGGCGCGGCAAAAGCTCTTCCGCAGCATCCAGAAGACGCGCGAGGAGGTGCTGGACTGGCGGCACGGGGAGCAGCAACGCAGCGCCGAAAGGAGCGTGCCCACGCACGTCGTGAGACCCGTGAGGCCGCCGCGGCTGCCGGGCGCCGCGCGGCGCGTGGACTCGCTGCGCCAGCAGCGCGTGCGAGAGGCGCTGCAGGTGGCCAAGGCCGGCGCCGCGCTCCATGCGCCGGGATCGGGGGGCGCGGCCGCTGCCGAGATTGTTGAGAGGGCGGCCGCCGCCATCGACCCTCGCGACGAGGACACTATTCTGCGCTACGCGGGCCCATCGTGCAGCGCGCCTGACGGCGCCAGGGCGCCCACGGACGCTGCGCGAGGTACACACGCGCATGCGCTCTATTACGTCGGTTCCGGCGTGTCCAAGTGGCGCCCGTGCGTCCTTCACGCCTTTCGTGGCGACCACTATGTTATTTCCTGGGCAGACGAGGAAGTTCCGGAGGCGCCGCCGAGCGCCAACAAGGCTGGGACGCCAAAGACCGCGTCTCCCACTCAACAGAGCCCCGCGGAATCTCCTCTGGATGCTGAGGGATTCCGCACCCATGAGGTGGCGTGGACGCGGATCTGGCGAAGCGACGCCGAGTCCCTTCCGGAGCACGAGGCGCGCCTTGCGTCGCTGCGCGCCGCTGTCGTGGCGTCCGTGAGGCGTTTCGTCACGGACGTCGGCGTGGTCGACCAGCAGGACGCCCCGGACGCCGCCTGCGATCCGTCGGCGCCCTTTCTTTCCGAGATGGTTGGCCCCATCGCGCCCGGTGTGATCCAGCGCCTGGTCCTCCAGGCCAAGCCCGTGGTGCGACCCTATTGCTCCGGACTCCCACAGTATTACGCCCCGACGGCGAACTCCCCGGCACTGTGGCGCAGCGTGCTTGAGGAGGTGCACAGCACTTATTTACAGGCACAGTACCTGGCTGGCGTGCGCTGGAAGCTTCCGCGCCCACCCAATCCAGAGACGACGCTCAAGATGGCACAGAGTCATGCTCAGGGACGCGTCCAGGCGCTCGTGGCCTTCCACGCCACGCACGCGCTCGTGGGCGATCCCGACGCACTTGCGGCATTGCGCAAAATCAACGCGGTCAATCTGGACTTTGAGCACGGCACTGAGCTGTGCGACCTGCGCTTCGGCCACCGGCCCATGGACCTGCGGGCTTTCGCAGCGCGACAGGAGAACTGGACGAGCCGCGTCAGCGCCAAGACGCGATCCAGCTGGATCGTTGCGGTCTACGACGCCCTCCTCAAACACGTCGTGCATAAGCCACGCTTCAGCGAGACGCGCCGGCGAGGCAAGGAGCTGGCCAGGCTCATGAGCCTCGTGCAATGCATGCTCCGCGGCGCGCTGGCGCGCCTCGTTCAGCGCTCGCTCAAGGAATTCGAACATCGTTTCTTGCAGGCAACGGCGCCCATTTTTGCCCTGGACGCCAAGCTCAAGGTGCTCTCGCACGAGAGGGCGCTCGAGGCGCGGCGCCAGACCCAGACGCACGCCGCACGCCGCCAGCGGCTCACGATGCTTGATGAGAGCGACTTCGTGCTGCAGCGACGGCTTGCGTTCGACGACAAGGGCGCCTCGAGCCTCGAGCAGAACGCCTCGGGGGACGATGAAGGTCTGGAGCTCGGCCAGGCAACCCAGTTTTCCGTGGAACTCACGCCCTCCTCAACCGCATGCATAGAGGAGGTCCAGGTCTGCGTTCGGTACATAGCGGAGAGCGTCCAGCGCTTTCCCCGCATCGACGCGCTCGTGCTGGACGACCCGTACGCGCCTGAATCCGAGGAGGTGGATTTTGGCCTCCTAATGGCCGCGGAGGCCACGCCGCGCGCTGTGGCGGAGCGCATCGCACGGTCGATGGCCCCGCCCGCGGACGCCTGCGAGACGAGCTGCGGGAGGCTCGAAGCCCACCTCCAAAGCATTTTGAACGTGCCCGAGGCACTGGCCCGGGGCCAGGCACTCATGGAATTGGGCGACACCATGACCTCGGAGCAGCGCTTCGGCGCCTTCGCCTTCAGCACCCGCAACCTGCAGGCGCGTCTTGCTGCGGAGGCTTCGAGCATTCGCGGGCAATATTTTGCCGGCGTGCTCGCTGAGGCGGCCGAGCACTGCAAGGCCATTTCAGGCGAGTACGAGGAGGCGCGTGCGAAGCTCGCCGTGGTCGCCCGGAGCTCCGAGGACCTGGAGCGCGTGCTGCGCGAGCTGCAGGAGGTGCCTAGCAAGGCCGCACAGCTTGAGGAGGCCATCGCTGCGCACGTCATCCCGCCGTACGCGCTCGTGGAACGCGAGCGATTCGTCGTGGCCCCAGACGTGTGGGCCGCGCAATGGGAGGTCCGCGGGCTCCCCAAGAAGCTGCTCGTGCGCGCACAGCGCGTGAACGAGGACATCACGTCGCGCAAGGTGGAGATTTGCAAAGAGCTGAACGAGCTCGTCGCGCGCCACCTCCGAGTCCTGGCCGGCTACGAGCGCCACGTGGCGGCAGTCAGTGGGTACAGCGATCTGGAGCGCATCGAGGACTACGCCGTCAAGACATCGCTGCTGGAGGAAAATGTAGAAGACGCGCGCGAGAAGGCGCGCGAGCTGGCGAGCCGCTGCAAAATTGTGGGCATGGCGGAGCTGACGAGCGAGATGGAGGCGAAGGCCACGGCGCTGCGCACGCGCGTCGCACCCGTGGCGGCCATGTGGAGCGCCGCGGCCGATATAAGCGAGATCACAGCGCGCTGGCACCGCGGCTCGCTCCTGAAGCTGGAGGTGAACGAGCTCGTGGAGCGCGTGCGCATCATCGTCGAGGAGAACTTGCCGCGCGACGGCGAGTTCGCGAACCACGCTGTGTCAGCCTGGGTGCGGCAACGCGCCAAGGAGATGGGCGAGAGCGAGCGTCTCGTGCGCGCTCTGACCTCGCGCGGCCTGCAGCACCATCACTGGGTACAGTTCGCCGAGGCGCACGGGACGGCAGTGTTTGAGCCGACGTTTGACTCGACTCTCGAGACTGTCGTCCGCAAGCACCCGGCAGTGGTGCACTATTTGGACGACCTGTGCGCACTCGCCGAGGTGGCAAGCACAGAGTACCGGTACGAGCAGATACTGGACGACATGGAAACGCAGCTGCGGCGGCTCCTGGAGGAGCCCACCACCAAGGTGTGGGAGGTTGAGGTCTTGGTGCAGGAGCACCTGAGCAAGATCGCCGAGATGCGCGTGGAAGAGCACACCGAGTCGCTTCGCCCGCGGCTGCGCTTGTGGGAAGAGCGAGTCAAGGACCGGCTGCGCCTTGTGCAACAGCGCGCGCGCGAATGCAGGCGCGCGCGTCTCGAGGTCCTTTCCACCTGGCGGCGTCAGGAGGCGCGTCTGTGCTTTGTGAGCGACCCTGACCTGCTCGAGTTCCTGGGGCCGGTCTTGATTGGCGATGCCCCGGAAGCCATCGCCAACGAGGCCAAAACGCCACCGCAGGTGCGCGACCCGTTCCGAGTGCTGCGGCTACTGTACCCGTGGTACGGCGTGCCGGCGCTCATCCATGACCGTGTGCAGGCGCGCAAGCGCGATCTGTTTCGGCCTGCCTCTGAGGCCGGGTCCTCGTCGGGCTCGGGGCGCGGGAGGACTTACTTTGCGGCGCTCACGAACGATGCCGGGGAGAATTTCATGCTTGGCAAGCCGTGCAGCGGGTCGACCCTGGACGCTGTGGACGATGCGGTTGTCGTCATGGTGAGGGAGCGCACCTTTAGCGCGCTGCAAGAGTTCAATACTCAGATGGAGCTGGGCCAGGACTTGCAGGGCTGGGTACAGGGCTCGCCGCGGCAGGTGGCGACGCTCGCGCTGCGCATCGCGTTGCCCAAAATGACTCCTGTGCAGCGGGAGTGGGTCCGCTCGGCGCTCGTGGCGGCACGCGAGGCGGTCGTATGCGGCTCCTCTGCGTCGCCAGGTGACCCGAAGCGGCAGTTTGCCACGGCCGAGACGCTGCTGAGCGTGGCGGAAAATCACTGGCAGACGACCGAGGTGGACCCAGGTGCTGTCTTCCAGTTCTCGTATGACGAGAGCTGCGACAGCGTCGCCGTCGAGTTCGAAAACGTCAAGCTGCACCATGGCTTCGAGGTGGTGAGCGGGCTGCTGCCGCCGCTCCTGTACGTGCCCTCGATGCGGTGGCAGTTCTCGGTGACACGGGCTTTCCACCGCGCGTGCGAGTCCCTGGCCCTGGAGGACCGCGCGTGCGACCACCTGCGCGTGGTGGCTGCGGAGCTCGGCCGGCACTGCCGCGCGCTCGTGTGCCAGTCACTGGAGGACCTCCTGCGCGCGCAGCAGGGCGTGCGCCGCATGAACTGGTGGACTGTGCTCCGCGAGCAGAGCAGCTGGGCCTCGCTCCTGCACTACGCGCCGGACGCACGCAACCTGCTCGTCAGCACGCGAAAACCGAAGCTACCCGCCTCGGTGGCCGCAAAGCTTCGGCCCTGCGCGGTGAACGTGGACGTGGACGTGCTGCGGAAGCAAGGCCTGCTCCCGTCGCTGCGCGGCAAGGAGGGGGCGACCGAGTCGTCGACGTCATCGTCGTCGTCGCGGCGGCGCGGGTCTCGCGGGAACGCGGAGAGCGGCATGCGGCGCGTGCGCCGGGGTCGCGAGTCCGCGCTCCTCGAGGGCGACGGGGAGCACGTGCTAAGCTTGTACACGACCGCGTACGCGGACGCGCGCGCCTGGGAGCGTAAGGTGAAGGAGTTTTTGCGGCGCGTCTCGGAGAAAGCCTGGGCAGGCGCTCCCTCGCGCATCGTGGTTCACGATGCGGTCCTCCCGGACGGACGGCCGAGGAACCCGGAGTGCGCCGATCTCCTGGCGAGGCTGCAGGACCCGGCCGTCACAAGCGAGGTGGAATGGGTCTTTGTCAATCGGGCGTACGATTTCGAGCCGCAGGTTCTGACGGTGCACGGGGTACCGCAGCCGGTCACCTCACTGACCCTGGTTCTTCTCGACAAGAGCCCGGAGCGGCGCGCGGTGCTGCAGCCATTGGTGGAGGTCCCCGGAGAGCTGGCGCTCCAGGAGGCGAACGAACGCGGCAAGAGCGAGCCGCTCCGCATCGTGTGCTTCGCGGACTCGCCGGAGCTCGCCGCGCTGGAGGCGGACTTCCCGCGCGTGCGCCGTTCGGCGGCCCGCGTGCGTCTGGAGCCATGGTGGTTGTCCCGGGACGGCCTGGTGGCGCGCAGCGGCTCACGGGACGAAGCGGTGGTGCACGCTCTGGTCGACGCCTTCCTGGCGACTTTGGCCGTGACGCCTGGCGTCCAGCCGGAGGATTATTATGCGCTCGAGCGCCGCGTTCGCGAGATGCTTCCAGTGAGGCTGCAGGAAGCGACACGTAGATGCGCCGATTTGACGGCTGCCGTGCACGATCGCGAACCGGGTGGCGACGAGGGCGACGGGCAAGAGCAGCGCAATCAGCTCCGGGAGGTGCTGGACCAGCTGCAGAACTTGCCGCGTGTGGTGGCGGACGAGGCGTGCCAGCTCATCATGCAGGAGCGCGGTTTTGCCACTTCTGAATAGAAAACTACCATTTCAGCACAAAAAAAACTTACAAGAAAGGCTCTCCCTTTGTTTGCTTTGGTCCTCCTTTGGCAGTCGTTGCATACTCCTATCTCTCACATGTCAGTCAGGCCCGGGCTGATCTCTCACTGCAAGTCGGAACGCAGGGACGGCGTGCGCAGCCACTGGCCAACAACGTGGCGCAGGTAGGCGCGAGCATCGATGACAGTCTGCTGGTCGCCAGGAAGCGACTCGTGGGTCCAGGCGTGGTGGGAGGCGCCGAGGACGAGGAGCATGCGCTGTCCGGCGCGCTCTTGTTCTGGCGTCAGCGACTGGACGCTAAGCGAGAGCCACGGGTCAACGGTGCCGCCAATCCAGAGGATGCGCGGCGTGAGGATGCTGCCATCGCCGTAATCGATGTTGGACCGCGCTACGGCTGCGCGGACCCTGTCCATGTCGGTGATGTTCTTGTACGGCGCACATGAGGACTCATACATGAAGTCTAGCGTGACGAGGCCCTGAGTAAAGATGCAGTCGCTGCCGGTCTCGCAGGTCTGCAGAAAGCCGAACTCAGTGCAAACCTGCCAGGTCCAGAGGTCGGCGTCCCAGCGCAGGCGCGGAGCGGCCTGGCGCATCATTTGCAGGTGCGGCAGTTGGGCAAGACTGGCGGAGTCGTCGTCCTGGCCTTGGCGCTGCTGGTGGCGCACCTTGGCGAGCGCCTGCAGCGGGTCGAGGTCGGCCTCAAGCATGACCCTGCAGATGCGCTCGATGTTGCAGCTTGGCGTCTCGCAGAGCGGGTCGTTGCCCTGCGCCGGGAAGTCGGCGACGCCGGTGCCGGCGAAGTCGCGCTGTGCGTCTAGCGACTCGAGCGTGTGCGACTCGAGCCCGAACCGCTGCTCGAGGTCGCGGAGCGCGGCGGGATCTTTAGCCTCGAAGATGTCGCCGATGTGGCGGTGGCCTTGGGCGATGCGGTCGCGGCAGGCCGGGGAGCCGCCCACCGTGGGCTCCGCAAAAGCGCGCGCCACATAGTCGTAGTAGCCCGGCATGGCGAATCGCACGTGCACCGGAGAGCTGGAGGAAACGGCTGCGAAGAAGAGGTGCGGAAATCGCGCGCGAGCGAAGGCGGCCAGCATGCCCGGGTACGATCCGCCGAAGAGGACCCAGCGGTTGCGCGGCGTGAGCCCGTAGGACTTGGCAGCGTGCTGGTGAAAGAGCGCAAGGTCCTCGAGCGCCTGGCGCGAGCTGAGGAAGCGCAGGTCGGCTGTGGCCTGCAGCGGCCAGTCCACCGGGCATGCCGTCGCGTTGCCCTGGCACCCGTAGTAGCGGTGCTGCAGCGCAAAGAAGAGCGCGCCGGTTTCCTGCAGCCACTCTACGGCGTCATTGCAGTGCACGGACGCGCTCGCCACCGAGTCGTCCAGCGGCGGGCCCTCGCCGCCCACGCACAAGAAGACGGGTGCGCCCGAGTCCGGCCCGCGCCAGAAGGTGTCGTTCACAAAGTACTCCTGCGGCCAGCTGTCTGTGTTCGTCCCATCGAAGTGATCCTGCAGCGTCCAGTGGAACTCGCTGCTGGCGCGCGCGACCTGCGCCAGCTGCAGCGCCGCCGCCGCCGCCGCCGCCGCCGTTGCCGCCACGGCGCCCGCCGTCAGCCTCGCCATGTGTCGGAGCGGAGCGGAGCAGAGCGGCGCAACCAAGCGAGCGAGCGAGCGAGCGAGCGAGCGAGCGAGCGAGCCTGCCGCCACGCCACGCAACGCGCGAATCCTCGCCGAAGCCACGCCGAAGCTATGCGAAGCCCGCCTGGGCTATGCCCCGTTGATCCAGCACGGCTCCGAGTCGCCGCCGACGCTGTGGACGAACGTCAACAGATACGCTACTGTAAGTAACTAGGTGGCACTGCCACCACAGGCAACGTGGAAAGATCCACTGGCAGCACTTGCACCTGGCTCACTGGCAGGCTGGCCTTGGCCTGCACCACAGTTAGGCCTCAGCTCTCGACTCGTCCTTGTGCATCCTCACTGTCAGTGCCAGCCAGCTGTCCGAGTCACCCGCAAATCGCACCTGGCCGAGTTCTTTCCGCGCCCGGGCTCTGGCCGGCTCCGCGGTCCGCGCAGGCGCCCTTCGATCGATCGCCCTCCGCCTTGGAGGCTCGCGCCTCCTCGTCCTCCTCGCTCTAGCTCTGCTCCTCCTGCCTGCCTTTCTGCCTTTCTGCGTTCCCTTTTTCCGCGAGCCGCCTTCTACTTGAAGTCGAGCTCGCGCCAAAAGCCTTCCACCGCCGCTGCGGCGCTGCGGCCGCGGCCAGACTTGGCTTGGCGCGAGCTCGCGCCGGCGCCAGCAGAAGCGAAGGCGGAGGGCGGCGCGCGCGAGGTCCCGGGGTCCCGCTCGCGCGCGGCATTCATCGCTCTCTTCTCTTGCTCCTGGAAACTGGATTGCGGCCACG
This sequence comes from Thraustochytrium sp. TN22, assembly GCA_013306675.1. Taxonomy (NCBI): domain Eukaryota; class Bigyra; order Thraustochytrida; family Thraustochytriidae; genus Thraustochytrium; species Thraustochytrium sp. TN22. Next base: position 46,921 of record JABLUY010000008.1, read on the forward strand.
GCAGGGCCACTGCAGCGGTGCAGTGTGGCGCCAGTGGCCGGCTGGCGCGGAAGTGGAGTTTAGGCGCTATAGCCCTGTGTGGCGACAGCGCCGCGAGCCTTTCTTTCTTTATAGAGATCGACTCGGAGGCAAAACGAAAACTCGCGCGCGAAGGACGGGAGGGAGTCGGAGCGGCGCGCGGGAGCATGGCGCGCGCGGGGCTGGACGCGGCGGCGCTGGCGGCGGGCGGCAGCGACGTGGAGACCATCGTGAGCAGCGACGAGGACTCGGACGGAGAGGAGATCCTGGCCGAATGGGCATCGCCACCGGCATCGCCATGCACACCGCCGCCGCAGGGCGAGCGCGGGCCGCCGGCCGAGCGCGGCGCGTGGGAGACAGCCGCGCGCGAGCCGCAGCGCGCCGGGGCCCGCGAGGCCACGCGGGGAGGAGCGCCGGGCGCGCTGCTGCCAAAGCGCAAGCGCTTGACGAGGGATGGCCTGGACCTGCCATCGCTCGCCGAGCAGCTCCTGCAACACCCCACCAAGCGAGAGCGGCGCACGCCGCAGGCCTTCGTGGCGGAGCCGGCCACGGCGCACAACAAGCAGCTACGCGCCGGCCCCGCGCCCGCGGCGCCGGCCGCCGCGAACCTGCGGCTCACGGCTAGGGCGACAGGCAGGTCCGCCGAGTCAGCTAACCACCGCGGGCCGTACACGGGCAAGCAGGAGAAAGACGGGGATCCCGGCGCGCTCCCCTCGGAGGGGCGCCATGGGCCACGGGCGGGCAGGCGGGCGGCGGCAGCGCCGCGCCGCGCTGACCTGCGCGTCAAGGTAAGCTCCGAGGCGGAACCCGAGGCGCTGGGGCGCATCGCATCGAGCACGAGCTCGACGTCTTCGCGATCCTCCACGTCCTCCATGGCCACTTCGGCGCTCCCTTCCAACTGCGCGGCCGCCGCTCGCGGCAGCCATGCGCTCGCCTGGGCGACCTCGCACGGCGCCACGCCGCGGGACCTTGAGGCGAGGACCTCGGAGTCGAAGAACCCGGAGTCGAAGAACCCGGAGGCGAGTAAGCCGGAGGGGTCCTCGCCTTGTCCGGCGCTGAGGACTCCGGCGGCGGTCGCCCGGCACAGCATCCGTGGGCGCTCGGACAGCGGCGGCAGCCTCATCGGCACGGCTGGGGACGGCCGCCCGCTTATTTCCTCGAGCGGCCGCCGCATCAAGCAGGCCAGCATGTACGTGGCGGAGGCCGCCACGGTGCACAACAAGAAGCTTCGGCTCCAGGACTCTCGCGCTTTGGACGAGACCGCCAGCGCAGCCTCGGGCGGCAAGTCTTCGCAAACCACCTCGGAGTTCTCCGAGACGGGCGCCGCGCCTGCGGCGCTTTTTTCGCTCGCGGAGCTCGGCGGCGCCTCGCGCCGTTACGTCAAGCCGGTGGAGCTTTATGTGGCCGAGTCCGCCACGGACCACCTCCGGAAGCTGCGCAGGGAGCCCACCTCGGAGACCTCCCCTGCGCGCCCCAAGATTGCGCCGGTAGCTGCATCGGCAACCACAGCCCCTGCGGCCAGCGCCAGCTCCGGCGGTGGCAGGAAGCTTGCCGCGGCCGCTCCGCAGCCGGCCGTGCGTGTCGCTTCTGCTCCGGATCCCGTTGCGCAGACGCGCAGGCTTTCGAACGGGCGCGTGTCGCGGCCGGCGCCGCAGTACGTCGCGGAGCCGGCGACCTCGGATAACAAGCGACTTCGGCAGCAGCAGCAGCAGGTGGGCGCAGGAGACGAGGTGAGCGAGGCTGATCCGGAGGCTTACGAGGGTGGCGATGAGTCCGACGACGATGACGTGCGCGAAAATCAACCGGAGCACGACTTTAGTGGTGAAGAGAGTGCTGAGGATGCGCTGACGGACGAGGGCGGCGAGGACATTAATAGCGAGGATGACAACGACAACGATGCAGCTGACGACGACGACGACGACGACGACGACGATGACGATGACGACGAGGTGGTGATGATTCTCGTACCCAAGAAGAAGAGTTCGCGTGCTGCGTCTGCGTCCGCATCCGCGTCCGCGTCTGCGCAGCATGACGAAGGCGCTGAGGTCTTTCCGTTTCGGGCGTCCTCCAGCGGCCGCATTTTGAAGCGTGCCGAGTCCTACGTGGCGGAGCCCGCGACCCTGCACAACAAGAAGCTCAAGAAGATACTCTCGCGCTCCGAGAAGCGCGAACGCGCGGCGCAGCGGCCAAAAGCTTCGAGCAACAAGAGAAGGGAGAAGAAGGAAGAGACGCCTGCGTTCGTGTCGGCGCCCGTTGCTGCGAATACGCCGCGGCACCCGGATGCGATCCCGTTTCGTGCGACCTCAAGCGGCCGCATACTGAAGAAGGCTGAGTCCTACGTGGCGGAGCCAGCAACCCTGCACAACAAGAAGCTCAAGGGCTTGGTGCAATGAGCAGCGAATTGCTCTCAGCCGGCTGTGGCCAAGGCAATGGAACATGAGCAAGTGAGAGAGACTGCGACCCAGACAGACGGGCACAGCGAGATGCAGAAGGAGAGCGAGCAGCTTTGGCAATGAATGCGTCGTTCGTCTTGCACTCTTCACACACCGTGATGGCCTCTTCCTCTCTCTCTCTCTCTCTCTCTCTCTCTCTCTCTTTCCTTGACGTTCTCCTCTCTCTCTCCCCTGGCAGCCTGTTGTGTGAATGTGAATTTTCTGGTGATGTTTGTCTTTGTTCAGATGAAATTTCTGGTGATGTCTGTTCTTGTTCAGGTGAATTATCTGGTGATGTCTGTTCTGTTTTTGTTCAGATGAAATGATTTCTGGTGATGTCTGTTTTTGTTCAGATGCAAACCGATCATGGACGCTTGGTCTTGACGAGTGCCGCGAGCTGGCGCAGGTGTGGGCTGTGCGCGTGGTAGCGCTTGGAAAGGTGGTGCAGTACGGCGAGAAGAGCAAATACAATAGAGCCGAGCGCCGAGGAAGAGAGCGAGGTGCGCTGGACAAAGGCCCAGACGCGGCGTCGCGCAAGCGCGCTGGCTCGTAGCTGCAGCACGACGACGGCGGCCAGCACCAGGGAGACAGATTTGCAAACGTCCGGGTTCACGCGCCTGAGAATGAGCGCCGTGACGCGGTCGCGCAGAGCGCGCGAGAAGAGACGCGCCGCGAGGTCGCTCTGGTCCTCGAGGCGCGCAGTCTTGCCAGCGTTGGGCGCGCTTGCGCCAGACGGACGAGCCTGCAGCGCCGGCCGAAAGGCGGCAGGCGTGCGTAGGCGCGCCTTCTGGCGCACGAACTCGTCCCCGGAGAGCGTGATGCGCTGCTGCCAAGCCGGCATCAGGTTAATGAGGCCGCGGGTGGTCATGAGCTTGCGCGTGCGCTCCGACATGTTGGCGAGCGCCTGCAGCTTGTCGTCCTCGGTCTTGCAGTAGAAGAGCGGGGAGATCTCTGTGATAAAGTCGCGGATGCGCTGCATGATGGTGCCCTCCATGATGACCTCCACGAGCGTCCTGTCAAGAAGGATGCGCTGCATAAGTGCCGGGTACATCGCGATGAGCCCGTTGGCGTCCAGCAGCGAGGCGAAGGCACCGGCAACACCCAGAAGGCCAGCCGCAGTGAGCGCCAGAAACGCGAGCGCCGCGGGGCTCAGCGTGCTGACCAAAAAGCCCAGCACGCCCACGGCGCTCACAGCGAGGCTCGCCATGACGGTCGCCATGAAGGCGGATGGCGCCGATGCAGCCACATCTATGGCGGCCTTGGCGGCGTCCACGGGCAGGGGCTTGGGCCTCGGCACAACCACCGTACCGGCGGGGGCCGCCGAGCCTGCCGACGAGGACAAGACCTTGGCCGGCGGCGCCGGCGCCGCGGCAGGCGGCGCCGGCGGTGAGGGCGCGCGCCACGCACGGTCCGCGCCGCTGACTGTGTCCACGTAGGCCTTCATGGCCTCGGCCTGCGGCGTGCCGCGCAGGCTGTTCCACGCCTTCCACTTGGCGTACGCCACAGCGTTCACGATGGACGGTGCCTGCGCGCCACAGTCGCCTTGCCTCGCCTGCTTGTACAGCGCGTACAGCTTCAGCTTGTCGGCCTCCGCCAGCCGCAGCGCTTTGGCGGTCTGCACGTGGTCCACCGCCGCGTGAAAGGCGTCCACTCCTGACATGGAGGATGGATGGAGGAGTTCGCCTGCCGCGCGTTCGGCCCTGTCTGCCTGCCTGGCGCTGCTGCTGCGCAGGCCACCCCGTGCGGCTCTGCCACCAGCGCCGCGGCCTCGCTGTCGCCGCCGCCGCCGCTGCTCGGGCTGCCGCCTCCGCTCGGGTTCTGGCGGCGCAAGCGCGCGCAAGCAAGGCTTTTGCGGCGGTAATAAAGTAAAGTAGCCTTCGCACTCCTGGCTGTGGCTGGCCACGGTGGCTAATTTGGCTAAAGTCGCGCGCGTGCAGTGAAGCGGCGGCCACGCGTAAGTTAGGCCCAAGGCCTAAACTCATCGAACAGGGGGTCTTCCGTCGCCGCGGGTGTGACGTACCAGCTGAGGAGCCCGCCGGGGTCTCGGTAGGTAAGGTCTACTAAGGTGGTACCACTCTCGATTCGGACCACGAGGAGGCAGGCAGGCACTACGTGTACGCAGACAGGCAGACAGGCAGACAGGCAGCATTGAGCCCTAACAGGAAGAGTCTGACTCGGACAGACTGTGAAGATGGAGACAAAGCAAGCCAAGAAGGCTATGTCCGACCAACAGCGCGAGGATAACGAAAGAATTGTGGAGATTGTTGTGAAAAGTGACTGCATGCACGAGGAAGCGACGACAACGTTCCTCCTCGCAATAGAATGGTAAGCGGCTGGGACTCTAGAGAGGGTGTGCTGCCTCAATACGTGCAACCAGCGCCCTCGCGCGCCTCTGTGCTGACTACCTGCCTGCCTTTCCAGCTCTGCTTCTGCTTCCCCCCTGCATTTTGGTTATTCCGAGGAAGCGAGTTGAAATCAGAGTGTCTTGGTGGCGATGAGCTGGCCCATGCGCACAACGTCGCCCTCGCGCACTGTAAAGTCAAAGTCGGCCGGGGTCTCCGCAATGATGACAACAGTAGAGCCGAGGTTGAAAGCGCCCATACGGTCGCCGCGCTCATGCAGGTGCGAGGAGATCTCGCGCTCAAAGCACGGCGTGCGCGGGCACTGAAAGGGCCAGCCAGAGGCCTGGTTGGTGACCAGGTCCGGCTCGCAGGCGAGGTCGATGGAACCGACGTTGAGCGCGCCGACGGCAGTGAAGCTGAGGAAGCCGTGCTCCCAGGTGCCGTTGAGCACGACGCGCTCGTTGGTGCAGTAGAGCTCGGGAATGTGGCGCGCTGCCCAGGGCTTGACGGGCAGCAGGTTGCCCGGGAAGTGGCGCCGCTGCTTGACCTCCCAGTCGGCCGGCGCATGAAAGTGATGGTAGTCGCCCGGTCCCAGGTAGATGACGATGGTGCGCAGAATCTTGCCGCTCTTGGCCACGGCCTCGACCGTGCTAATGTCGCTCGCCGTGGACATGGCCTCCAGGTCCGAGAGCGCCGCCTCCATGGATTCGTCCCAGAGCTTCTGGTCAAAGCCAGCCGGCAGAGGGCCAATGAAGCTCTCGATGTGGTAACGCACGCCCTTGACCTGCTCCAGCACGAGATGGCCGACGCGGTTCATCGCCACGGCGCCCACGTGCAGTACCTTTCCGTCCACGGGGCTCACCAGACTGCTGGGCGTCTGGTCCACGGGCCGCAGCCCGGGCTTGAGCGGCCGCAGGAAGAACTCGCGCAGCGAGGCGTACTCCTCCAGCGGCAGCGCCATCTCGTCCAGGTTGCAGTTGAAGGTGCGCGCCCAGGCGCCGAAGACCACGTGCTTGAGCGGCGTCGGCAGCGTCAGCTGCGTGAGCCGGCCCCACAGGTGCGAGAGCCACCGATACGGGATGGCGTGCACAAGGAAGGCCAGCCACCAGTCGTACGCGAGCACCTTGACGCGCAGCCGCCGCCGGTGCGCGGCGCCCGCCGCCAGCTTGGCCCCCTTCCATCCCACCTCGAGCGAGTACGAGAGCCCAGTGCCGGCGAGGAACAAGAACACCACCACCGACAGCAGCATCGCGTCGCACTGCAGCAGCGCCGGCTGCGCGCTCTCCTGCGCGCCGGCCGCCGTCGCCATGCCGCCCTCCTCGCGCGCTTCCGACAGCGCCAGCGCGGACGACGCGCTCACCGCCGCCGCCGCCGCTGCCGCCGCCGACATCGCCGGCCGCCTGCGCGCCGCTCCTCGCCTGCACTGCGCCCGCGCGCCCTTCCGCCCGCCCGCAAGCCTCGCCGTGCGCAGCTCCGCGGGCGTAGCGTACTGGACGGACGACCGCGGCGCCGCTCCGGGTCTGCTCCGGCTTGGACTTCGAGTCGGCGGCGCGCGTCTCCGACTTGCACGCTGCCGTCGCGCTGTGGCGCGAGCCTCCTCCACCCTAGGCCTAAATGAACCGCAACCGTGACGTCATGTCAGGGCAGGCATGATGCCGCCAGCCACTGGCGCTACCTACAAGCCTAAGTTAGTACAAGGCAGGCCACGGTGGTGCAGTGCGGCAGTGCAACCGCCACGCGGCAGCCACGGGCATGATCGCGCGCTCGCTCGCCGGCGATCTTTGCCAGACAGTCTCGACCTACCTCGACTGGCCGGGCCGCGACGGCGAGCGAGGCGAGGAGAGCCTATCAGAGAGCGAGCTGGGTGCCAGGCATCCCGCTTCGTAGCGGTGGCGTGTGCCACGTTCGGCTGGTACTTGCTCGTTCCGCCGCGTGCGAGCAGGGAGAGATCGAGAAATCGACTGCCTGCCTGGACGGAACTTGATCAGAAGAAGGGCTCGGCTACTTTACATTGGCGAACGATTGGTCAGGTGGACGGAGAGGCGAGACAGACGGCTGCTACTTGCCTAGGCCTAGCTCACGTTAATTTTAACATTACGAGAAAGCTCATGGAGAAAGTGGAGGCCGCCGTCGTGGTCGCCGAGGATGACGTGAGCGCCGCGTCGACTGCTGGCAGAAATGAAGGACTCCACGGTGAAGCCGACGCAGTCCGCGCCGGGGAGGCCGGCGCGCGTGTCGGAGATGAGGAGGAGAGACTTGCCGGCGCGGGAAGCAAAGGCCGACCCGGGAAGCACTTGCTGGCCGCTCCGCGCATCCCACAAACATGCAGAGCCTTCGCATGCTTCGGCGACCACAAGATCGTCCTCGATCGCGACGCGACGGACAGGACCCAAGAGGCCCTCAAGCACATGCAGCAAGTCCCCAGTGTGCGCATCCCAGAGACGCACCGTCTTGTCGCGCGACCCGGACACGAGGCGGCCGCCCTGCATGGCGACACAAGACACCTTGTCCGCGTGGCCGCGCAGCACGTGCGCGAGCTCGCCGGAGCCTGCGTCCCACAGACGTACGGTCCCGTCGCACGAGCCGGAAGCGAGACGGCCCGCGTCCAGGGCGACGCTCGTGACCCGGTCGGTGTGCCCCCTGAGCACGTGTACCTCCTCGCCCGTGCCCAGGCGCCAGATCCGCACGGTAGCATCATACGAGCCGGACACGATTAGATCCCCCTCCAGCGCGACGCCCCACACGGCTGCAGCATGGTTCTTGAGCACAAAGAGCGCATTGCCGTTTGCGGCGTCCCAGACGCGCACGGTCTTGTCTCTTGACGCGGAGACGACGCGCCCGCCCTGGATTGCAACGCTACGGATCTCGTCCGTGTGCCCCTCCAAGAGGCGCAGCGGCTGCCCAGAGGCAGCGTCCCAGAGATGTACGGCCGGGTCGTTGGTTCCCGAGACGACGTAATCGCCATCGACTGCAATGCATCGGACGAAGACCTCGTGACCCTCGAGCACGTCCAGCTCCTCGCCGGTACGCACGTCCCAAACGCGCAGCGTCGCGTCGGAAGAGCCAGAAAGCAAGCGGTCGCCCTGCAGCGCGACGCCCTCGACGCGGTCCGAGTGCTGATCGAGCACAAAGAGCTGGCTGCTCGTGCGGACGTCCCACACACGCACGGTCTTGTCCCAGGATCCGGACGCCAGGCGGCCCTCCTGAAGAGTGATACTCGAGACCCTTGCGGTGTGGCCCACGAGCACGCCGAGTGCCTCCCCAGAGCGCGCATCCCAAAGGCGCACCGTGCAGTCGTCTGAGCCCGACACGATGCGCTCACCGTCGAACGCCACGCTGATGACGCCCGCCGAATGCCCCTCGAGAACCACCAGCTGCTCGCCGGTCTGGGCGTCCCACACCCGAGCCGTCATGTCCAATGAGCCAGTGACCATGCGGTCGCCCGCCAACGCCACGCCCATAATTGCGGAAGGATGGCCCTTGATATGACACAGCGACTTGCCGGTGCGCACGTCCCAAACGTGCGCGGTTGCGTCATCCGAGCCTGAGGCGACGCGATTGCCCTGCACGGCCACACTTCTGACCGGACCGGTGTGGCCTTGGAGGACGTGCAGCTGCTCACCGGTAACAGCGTCCCAGATACGCGTCGTGGTGTCATTCGAGCCGGACACTAAATAGCTCCCCTCCAGCGCGACGCTCACGACGGCGGCGTCGTGACCCGCGAGCTTGTGCAGCTGCTCGCCAGTTTGCGCGTCCCACACTCGCACGTGCATATCCCACGAAGCGGACGCCATACGACCTCCGTCGAGCGCCACGTCCATGACGGCAACCGCGTGAGCCTCGGGCGCCTGGGCGTGCTTGTCGACGTCGCGCACGTCCCAAATGCGCACGCTCTTGTCGTCGGAGCCAGAGACAATGCGGTTGCCCGCAAATGCCACGCTACGAGCCGACATTGCGTGACCCTCCAGGACGCGCAACTGCTTGCCAGTGCACGTGTCCCAGATGCGCACCGTATTGTCCAGCGAAGCTGTCACGAAGCGATCGCCCGAGATGGCCACGCTGTTGAGGCACGAGGCCTCACCGTCCAGCACGTAGACCACATCACCTGTCTGCACGTCCCAAACCCGCAGCGAACGCTCAAAAGACCATGCCCCGGAGATGGCGAGGTCGCCGCTGAGCGCCACGCACATGACCTCATCCGTGTGTCCCCTGAGGACGTGGAGAACTTCGCCAGATTCGGCGTTCCAGATCCGCGCGGTCTTGTCGTAGGAGCCGGAGATGAGCCGGGTGCCCTGCAGCGCGAGGCTCCAGATCGTGTCTGTGTGGCCGCTCAGCACCAAGCACCCCCTGGCGGAGCTCGCCGAGTCCGACCAGATGCGCACGGTGCAGTCGTCGGCGCCAGACGCGAGGCGGTCGCCTTGGAGCGCGACGCTCCTCACAGGGCCGAGGTGGCCCTCGAGCACGCGAACGAGGTCGCCCGTGCGTGCGTTCCAAATGCGCACGGTTTTGTCGGTCGAGGCGGATGCCAGGCGTTCGCCCTCGAGTGCCACACAGTTGACCTGGGCCGTGTGTCCATCCAGCTCATGCAGCTCTTCGCCCGAGCGCGCGTCCCACACGCGGACAGTGCCATCATCCGAGCCAGATGCAATGCGATCGCTGTGTAGCGCGACGCTCGTCACCGGCTCAGAGTGGCCCTGCAAGACGAGCAGGAGCGGGTCGCGCGGATGCGGGAGGCTTGCGGTGAGCGGCCGCAGCCATCTTCGGTCGGGAGCACGAAGGCTCCGCACGAGCGCCTGCGAGCGGTCAGTCCCAAGGCGCGCGAGCACCTGCGACGCAAGCTCACGAGGATCGCTGCTCAGTGCTCTGAGCGCTTTGACGAGGAGGCGAGGCGTGTCGGTCTCCTCCACGTCGAAGATGCCGAGCTTGATGCAATCGTCAACCAGTGCGTTGATGGCGGCGCGCCGCTGCGGCGGGTCTTCGCCTGCGGCCACGGCCTTTTGCACCCAGGGGAAGTTGTTCAAGTGCCGAATTGCGTCGTCGCGCCGTCCACACGTGGTGAGGTGGAAGACTGCGTGTCGGAGCGCGAAGTCGGACTCGAAAACGTCGCAGTAGTCGGCCAGCTGCCGGTGGCCCTGCATGAGCTTGACGCGGAGCGGGCCGCTCTGATCGCCGTCCATGAGCCAGTCCGCCATTCGCTTGTGGATGAGCGCGTACTTGCCGTCGCCGGACCTGTAGATGAGGTTTTGGCTGAGCCCCAAGATCTCCTTGGCGTCGTCCTCGTCGTCGGTGTGCAAGATGTGCTGGAACTGCTCCACGCGCAGCGGCTCGCGCGCGGCCACCATGGGCGCCAGCAGCGCCGCGTACATGGCAGCGCCAAGCTTGCTGTGCAGCCGCTCGAAATATTCTTCAAACATGCCCCCGAGACCGACGGGAATGACGTCCTCCTGACGGATGTCGTGCACAGTGAGCAGCGTGCCGCCTTTGGCCCGCTGCGCCTCCCGCAGCATCTCCGGGAGGAAGCTTGCCCACAGGAAGAGCCCCTCGGAGCGCTCCGTGAGGATATCGGCGCAGTCCTCGACGTCGGCCGGGCACACTACGGCGCTGAAGTCCTGCAGGAGCCGCCTTACGTGCAGACGAATGTCACGATAGTTTTGCTCGTCCTTCATCTCCAGCACAGTCTGATGGAAGTGGTTGTTGGTAATGATGCGCTGCACCGCACCCTCTGGGCGGGTGCTGATGACAAGGCTAAGCCACTTGGGAAGCGTGTCCTTCCACGCGCGGATGACCTTATTCAGGAGCTCCTCCGACCCACTGCACTCGTCCAGCGCGTCCAGCACGACCACCTGACGTGGTTGGTTCTCGCCGAGTCGGCTTAGCGGGTCTCGCAGGAGCGTCTTGAAGACGTCGGGGAGCGGCAGGGACAGGAGCTCCGCGCTGCTAACAGGACCGAGCGCGTCCGCAAATGAAGGCGTGCCGTCGTCGCCGTTACCGCGCAGGTTCGCGCAGAGCTGCCAGGCGATGCTGAGCAACGCCTCCTTTGCGGAGGCCGCCCTCGCCTCGTCGTGACGAAAGAAGTGGTACGCGGCGACGGAGATGAGGGGACGGTCCTCGCCCTCGCTCACCTGCCCCGCCTCGCGGAAAGCGCCCCCGCGCGAGCAGATCTCGCTCATCACCACGCTCTTGCCCACGCCGCCGTCGCCGACCAGCACAAAGACCTGGCTCACATCTTGCATGAACCATTCGCCCAAAGCACTGAAGATCCAGCTTCGCGTGTCTGTGGTGAACTTGGCAGCCTTGTCCATGGCCCGCGTTTGCGAGCTGTACGGGTTCAGGGCCGCATGTAGGTCGCGCATCTGCGGCGACATGGCCACGTCGGCGGACGCCTCGGGCGTGAGAAGGCGCTGCTGGATGCGCTGCGCGAGCTTGGCGACCGACGCTTCGCTGACCGAGGTCATGTCGACGGGCGTCTGACGCGACAAAGCCATGAAGAACTCGCCGCGCCAGCCGGAGTTGGCGTTGAGCATCTCAGGCTCCATCGCAGCCACCACGGCGCGATCGAAGCGCTGCGCATGGCCGTGCCGGAACTCCTTGAGGCAATTGTCCGCCGCGTTTCCGCTGTTGACCTTCTCCATGTATCGCTTGGTGGCCAGCACGAGGAAGACGCGCGAGTGCTCGATGCCCTGCGACATGGCCACGTCGGTGCTGCCGGACTTGATCTCCTCAGCTGCCATCCAGACCTTGAGCTCATGGTTAGCCTCCAGGCGCGTCGCCATGTCCAGCGCCTGCTCATGGACACCCCACTCGTACGAGACGAAGACGTCCCACTGAGTCTCGGCCACGTGGCCGCGCTTCACCTTGGCCTTCAGATGCCTCACAAGGTCCGACATGATGGCGGTGTCCGGGTCGCAGAACTCAAAGTACAGCTCGTTCGCCATGTACCAGCTAACGGCGCCTCGCCACGCCTTGCTCGCGCCGAGCATGGTACGGTCCACGACAACGGGCAGCAGCGCGTCAGGTCGTCTTGAGCCCACCGCTCGCACGAGGTCCGCGCCGTTCCGCTGCAGCGCCTGGCTCACAAGGACGAGCACCACGTCGGCGCCCGCGACGTCCTGCAAGTCGCTCAGCAGTTGCAAGGGCTTGCTCACGTACGGCTGCAGGCGGGCGACGAGTCGCGACGCCGTGGTCGCGTCCGCACGCTCGAACGCCACGACCACCACGGCGTCCACCTTCGCGACCGGCGCCGGATCCGGCGCGGCCTCGGCCTCGGCGACCTCATCCGCGACAAGGTCTTGCCTTGGCTTGTCCGCCGGGGCCACGTCGGGCGCCGCGTCCCAGCGCAGCAAGCAGCCGCAGCAGCAGAGGCTTGACATCATCCTCATGGACGAGGGGACTGCGCGGTGCTGAGCACGAGCACGCAGCCCGAGCGGCGAGCGCGCCTCGACGACCGCGCGCGCCCCGCGCAAGCTCGGTGACGGTGAGAGATCTGCTCCGCCGTCGCTGCGCTGCGCTGCACTGCTGTCACGATGCAAGCGAGCGATCTCGAGCGATCTCGAGCGATGTCGAGAGCGATCTCGAGAACCGGCCTATGTTCTCATCATGCTCAGGCTGATCAGGCTCAGGCTCATCATAGTCACGGTCACGGTCACGTGACGGTCACGGTCATGGTCACGGTCACGGTCGCCTTGCAGTGCTGACATCCGCTCGAGCTCGCGCATGCAGCGCGTGTTGCGACCGCTGCAGCCCTCTTCGCTCTCCTGCAGCGCAGCCCGCCCCGAAGCAAGTCTTGCGGCGCCCTGCCGCCTCGCGCTGGTGTCGTAATGCAATGCAATGCGCAGAGCGAGCGACCCTTGCAAGGGACGCGGCGCGCGTGCACGAGTCGGAGGTTGAGAGGTGTCTCTGACAGAGGTGGCCGCGCAGTCAAGACCTGCGGCGCGCGCGCGCGCGGCCGCTCGCGGGCGGCGACGGGCGGCGGCAGAGGCGCTTCGCGGCGCGGCGGCGGGCAGGCGGGCGGGCGGCGGGCTGCGGGCGGCGGCGCGTGTCGCGGCGGGCAAGAGCGCTCGCTCGCTCGCTCGCTCGCTCGGACTCGGACGCACGCTCGCACTCACCGTCAAGCACGCACGCACGCTGGCGGCGGGCAGGTACGAGCGGAGGCCTGACTTCCTCTCCGCGGCGCCGCCGTGGTGCCTGGAGAGCAAGGCGGCTCGCGAGCGCTAGCCAGCCGGGCCTGGTCAAGATGATCGGGTTCTATGCGGGCATGGGCGCGCTGACGGTGGCGGTGGTGTTCTTCATCCTGACGGAGAGCTTCCCGTGGCACCGGCCGAGCGTCGAGGTGGTGTTCTGGGTGGCCGTGCTGGAGGCCGCGGCCGTGCTGGCCGTGCTGGCGGATGACAGCCCGCTGGGGTTCTTCTTGACGGTGAACCGGTCGCCGGCGAGCCTCGGCGTGATCCTCGGCGTGGCCGTGCCGCTGTACGCGGTGGCGCTGGTGTCTTCGATGGTGAACTCGAGCCTTCGGGCATTTGGTGAGGTGCGCGGCGGGCGCCGGCGCGGCGGCGCCGTGGGGCCGAACGAGGTGCTGCAGCGGCGGCTGGCGCAGTCGCAGGCACGCGGCCACCAGCTGGCCCGACAGCAGCTCCGACACAGCCTGCGGCAGGCGGGCCCGGCCATCATGGACGAGGCGGCCGTGGTGGCACGGTCCAAGCAAATGTACATTGACCGCGCGCTGGACCGGCTGGTGTTTTCGAGCCAGCTGCGGCGGCTGGCTGCCTGGGTGCGCGGGCAGATCGACGAGGGCCAGGCGAACATCGCGATGGTGCTCCGCGGCGCCACCTCAGACGAGCTGAACCAGATTCTCGAGTCCGTGAACGTGCCACAGCTGCTGCGGCACGGCAACAACTCCGGCAAGGGCGATAATTTGCTGGATGCGCTCATGGGCCGGACGCCAGACGAGTGGACGACAATTGCGCGCGCCGCTGTGCTGCACGGGCTCATGCGCAGCGAGAGCCTTCCGTTCATCCCGCAGGAGATGCGTTGGGCCGGTGACCTCTTCGTAGGCGCCAAGGGCGAGGAGCTGACACTGCTCAAGAACATGTTGGACTCGAGCGGCGACTTCAACAATCTGTACAAGTTCGTCTACAGTGACCTGCGCGACGCCAAGACGCAGGAGAAGGTCCTGCAGCACATTCAGAAGCAAGGGAGGATTCTGCGCAAGCAGCACCCGGGCCGCGCGGCGCTCAAGATTCTCAGCGACGTGGACGACACGCTCTTTTGCAGCGGTGGGTCCTTCCCGGCCGGGTCCGACGACCGGTTCCCGCGCCACGCCCTGTACCCGGGCGTGCTCACGCTATATGAAGAGGTGGACCGCCACGCGCGCCAGGTGGCGCTGCGCGGGGAGGAGAGCCTTGCGGGCGCCGACGAGGACGGGGACGAGGCTAGCGACTCTGGCGAGGTCTGCGACCGCGTGTCGGTCTCTGTTGTCACGCCTTGGCAGCTGGGCGGCAAGATCTATGAAATGGAGTTTAGCACGCGGGAGTCCATTGCGCACCTGCAGAGCGAGGTGCAGGCGCGCTACTTTGTATCGCCAGCGCAGCAAGAGCTCGTGCTGATGGCGGCGGCTAGCGGCCGCGCCGCGGCGCTGCCGCTGCCGCCCGCCGACACGGACGTTTTGGAGGACGCGGACCTGAGCGTGCCGCCGCAGCCTGCGCTGGACTGGAACGATGGCAACTTGGTCTTCGTGTCGGCGCGTCCGCATGTGTGGAAGGACTTTACGGAGAACGGCTCGTATCGGCGCTTCCGCCAGCTCGTGCGCGAGGGCCGCATGCACGCGGTTCCGACCATGCTGACCGGCTCGCTCCTGACGGGCACGCAGGCCATCTGGCTGCGCATGTTTGACCACGCCAAGAACTACTTCCAGGATGCCCTGGAGCTGGCGCGCGCCTCCGCGGCGGCGGCCTGGGCGCAGGCGACCGAGGCAACGCACCGCGACCGGCGCCGGGCTTCGCAGCGACGCAAGCGCCGGTCCAAGCGCGGGTCTCTGCTGCAGCAGGAGGTCCCTCCCATAGAGAACGACGATGTGGACGAGGAGGCCGTTATTGCCGAGGGCGCCGACGTGCCTTCGTTGCAGCGCTCCGCCACGCGTCGAGTAGGCAACAGCAACTGGCGAGCCGTCGCTGCTACCAAGCTGGACCGCGTCGCCAACTTCGTCAAACTCTACCCGGAGTACGACTACGTCTTCTTCGGCGACAACGGCCAGGGCGACGTCTGGACCGCAGAGGCCATGTCCGAGGACAAGGCCATCGGCCCGCTCCTCCGTGCCAGCTTCTTGCACCGGGTGCAGTCCTCTGCCTCGCTGGTGCCCGAGGGCGACGACGATCTGGACCCGCTCTTTTCCTCCAAGGAGGCATCCGTGCGCGATGAGTTTTGGGCCGAGAAGAAGATCTTCTTTTTCGACACGTATGTGGGCGCCGCGCTCCTCGCCTTTAAGGAGGGCTACATCTCCGCGCGCGGTCTGCACCGCGTCGGCCTCGCAGTCCACGACGAGCTCCTCGAGTTCTTTGTGCGCTTCCCGCACCGCGACTGGAGCCTCGTGCTCCGCCAGACCTCCGACGACATTTCCGCAGCCAACAAGGTCCTTCGCAAGGCCACCAAGCGCGAGGACATTCGCCTCGAGATCCCTGTCCCAGAGATTCCCGACGTTGATGCTCGCTCTGCGTTCCGCTAGCTGCGAGCGCACAGCCGGCGGGGCAGGATCGATCGAGCGCACAGCCGGCGGGGCATGATCGGTCGAGCGCACAGCCGGCGGGGCAGGATCGGTCGAGCGCACAGCCGGCGGGCCAGGATTGGTCGAGCGCACAGCCGGCGGGACAGGATCGATCGAGCGCACAGCCGGCGGGCCAGGATCGGTCGAGCGCACAGCCGGCGGGGCAGGATCGATCTCGCAGTGGCGCTTTTTTGATCACCAGTGTCAGAACTTTGAATCAAGCAGGCTTCGTTTGGCCTCATAAGTGGTAAGAGGTTTTTGGCCTAGAGAGAGGGACGCTACGTTTGCACCTTGGTCGTGGTCATGGTCGTGGTCGTGGTCGTCGTGGTCATGGTCGTGGTCGTGGTCGTGGTTGTGGTCGTGGCACCTATACACAAGTTGTCCGCTGGGGAAGCAGGCGTTGACAGGCGCACGTGCGTCGCAGCCAAGCTCAAGTTCGCTTTCTTGAGAAAGGTCAAGGTCAACGCCGCTCACTGTCAGTCCGAGGCTCGGCCAGCCCGCCTAGCCTCTCTAGCTAGCTAGGCCTAGCTGAGCAGGGCTGAGTTCGAGTTTGAGCGTCAGCTGACGAGCAGCTCACAGTCAGACCGCGCAGCCGCGGCGCAAGCGAGGGTTGAGGCGGCGCGGCGCCGGCGCGCGTTGCGCGTGAGGCGCGCGTGTGGCGCGCGCGGAAAAGGGCCGGCGCGGCCATGGCGCAGCTCGTGCAGTTGGTGGCGCGCTTGGAGGCGGCATGGCTCGCGGCCGAGGCGGTGCACCTGCGCGTGGTGGACGACGGCGACGGCGCGGCGCACGAGCACGGCAGCGCGGCGGCCGGCGCGCCGGGGCTGTACGTGGATGAGGCGCGTAACCGGAACGCACGCTTCAACGTAGTGCACCTGACCAACACCGTGGCGGTCAAGCCGTCGCCAGGCCCGCTCCGGCACACGTTCGAGGTGGTGCTGGCCTTCGTGTACGCGGGCGGCTCGCAGCGGCTGCAGGTGCAGGTGTGCGCGGGCGCCGGGCGCGTGGAGGCTCTCAGTGGCGGCAGCAACGGTGGTGGCGCCGAGGCTGGCGGGAATTACGCCTCGCTAGGCAGATCGGCGGGACCAACCGTCCTGGGCACTGCGCGCGTGGAGGCGCGGCGGCTCGTGGAGGCAGGGTCGCCCGGGCTCGGGCTGGAGGTGCACTGGTCGCCGGAGGAGCAGGCTAAGCCGCTGACGCAGCAGTTCGCGCACCCAAAGCTCCTGGGCCGCCTCGAGCTGGCCGTGCTGCAGACGCCTGTGTGGCAACGGCTGTGCGGGCCGACGCTGGCCAGGTATGCTGGCGGTCTGCTGCACCACCCCGCGGCGCGATCCCTCGTCGTATCGTCATACAACGCGGCGCTCCCGCTGGGCTCGCGCGAGGACGCGAGTTACCAGGTGGTGGCGAGCGAGATCGCCTTGGAGAGCTCGCTCGCCTTCAGCGTGCCGGCGCAGCTGCTGCGCATCCGGCTGGCGCGCCTCGTGGAGCGCTGCCAGCGCTGGGAGCGACTGAGCTGGGCGGTGCGCGTGGCGCACTGCCAGTTCGAGTCGAACCAACTCGCGCGGCGCCACGGATATCAGCGCGTGCAACTGACGATCGAGGCGGCGCGCGACCTGGCGCAGACGCAGCACGCGGTGCCAGGCGACACGGCCGGGCTAAAGCGGCGCACGGCTGCGTTCTCCGGCGCGCTGCGCGGCATGATTCAGGGCAGCAAGGGCGGCGGGACGAGCGGGTCACTCGGAAGCGCGTTTGGGGCGCCGAGCCCGTGGGGCGGGAGTGAGCCCGTGGGCGGGCCTAGTGGGAGCTCGCAGCGGCTGTGCAATCCGTTCGTGCGCGTCTCGTTCCAGCACCCGGCCGGCCACCGCGTCCCGCTGGGGCGCACGACTGCGGAGCACCGCACCAAGGACCCGGTCTTCCAGTCGATGTTGCTGGAGAACGAGTTTGCGACGCTGGAGGGCGCGACGACCTTGGCGTTCTACGCTCCAGTCGAGCCGGACGTGCTCATTATGTTCGAGGTCTTCCACGAACGCACCTCAACGCTGACGCAGCGCGTGACAAATGTGCCGATGATGCAGGCCTGCTATCCTGTGTCCACACTGCTCGCCATGCAGGCGGACGCTGGGACGCGGCAGATCGACCTGGACCTGTACCCAGAAGAGCGCCAGGACGCTGTGCTGGGCACGCTACAGGTGACGGCCGCGTCGAATTGGGCGGAGGCGCCCGTGAGGAGTGAGATGCCAGCCAGTCTGCTGCACTTTCACTGGCGCGTGCGCTGGCTGGACGGCTTCATGCAGCGGCTGCATGGGGATGTAGCGACGCTGAACAAGCTTCTCAAGGTGTGCGAGGATGCGGAGGATGCGGTGACAAGCGAGCTGACGGCCGGCGCGCTGAGCACCTCATGCATGAAGCAGTCCGTGCACAAGAAGGACTTTGACGTGGGCGCCATCCCGACAAACCTGCACGCGAATTTCTGGGTCGTGGAGTCGCGCGTGCAGGCCGACACGTCGCGGACGGCGGCTTCGCCCGCGCCGCCGCCGGAGCAGGAGCAGGCCCGGTCGTCGTTGTCGCCGCCAAGGCCGCCGCCGCCGCCGCCAAGGCCGTCGCCGCCAGAGCGGCCGGAGCGGCCACCGGCTCCGACGCGGGCCGCGCCGTCGGCGGCAACGCGGGCTCCGAGCCGCAGCGTGTCCAGCCAACCGTCGCTACAGGCGCCGCGGCGGCCGTCTGCGCCGCGTCGTCCCGCACCGGCGCGGGACAGCGCCAAGGGCGGAGACAGCGCGCGGCGCTCGCTGTCCGTGGCGCAGCTGGACCCAAGCATGAACGAGCGGCGCGCTTCGCATGCGGCGCGACACATGGCGCGCGCCTCTTCGGTGGACGAGCAAGTCCCGGAGGTCTTTGGTATCTTCCCCATCACGACATGCGGTGCGCCCGCGGCGCACTGCCTTGGCTTTGGGAGCACTACGACGCTGCTGCACGAGAAGGCGCGCGTACACGAGCTGGCGACGCGAAAGCATTCGGCGGCCACGGTGCAGCGCTGGAACCCAAGCGAGCCGGACATCCTGCCAGAGCTGCGGTCCGGGGCGAGCGGCAGCGAGGCGGCCGGCGCAGCGCGCGAGGCCGTGGCAGGATGGGAGCACCTTGCTGAGGCTGCCCGCGGCCACTTCGTGCGCGAGTCGGTGGTGTTGAGCCAGGCGCTGGCTTCGCTCGTGACGTGCTTCGTGTCGGAGCTGGCGGTGCGGCTGAGCGGCGCGGACATCGCTGTGCACCATGTGTCGCAGTGGGCCGAAGCCGGCGCCGTCGGCGGGCTCTGGGTGCGGCAGCTGTACGAAATTGGCTTCCTCGTGGGATGGGAGAGCCTGGTGTCAGCGCAGGGCAAGGAGCTGAGCATGCTGGAGGACGCCATTGCCGGCCTGGAGGCGCTCGAGGCGGCCACACGCTTCCACATTATCTCGTATGAGGACATGACGGCTTGCGGGTTCTCGCGCGCCACGAGCGCGCTCTTTGGCGCAACGGCGAGTGGCAGTGAGATCTATGTGCACGTGTCGGACGGCCTGGACAGTGCGAGCTCGCCGCGCGGCGGTAGCGGCAGCTTCGGCGGCGCCGGTCCGGCGGCGCCTCCCGAGCTCCAGGTGTACGTGGCGGTGCCGCCACGCGAGTACCAGGACCTGGTGGCGCCCGTGGCGGAGGACAAGCTGGGGCGCGGCATCGCGGTTGTGCCGGTCCTCTTTACGCAGGGCATCAACGAGACGCAGACGCTGGTGAACCTAACGTCGGCCTTTTTGAGTGAGACGGCGGGGTCCGCGCGCCAGGTGGACCTCAATCACGCCAGCTTGCGCCGCGTCGAGCGCTACCTGGGCAGCTACCGGGAGTGGCTGCGGCTCTGCGGCTACGGCGTGTCGCGCGGCGGCGAGCCTGAGACGCTGCGCCAGGCGGCCGAGAGCCTGCAACGCGCCGTGCATGCGCAGCAGCGCGCGGCCAAGGACGTGCAGGTGCTCATTTCGGCCGAGAACGCCGTGCGCGCGCTCAACGGCGGCCGCATCACCTTTTGCAAGTCGGGAAAAGACCGCACGGCCATGTCCGTCACGCTCGAGGAGTCGCGTCTCCTTGCCGCTGCGCCGCTGCCCGGCTCCGACCGCACTCTTCAGCACCTCGATTCCCAGGCGGCCGCCAACCTGCTCCGCGAGTTTGGCGGCCGCATCGTCGTCGCCGAAAAGAATGTAGGCCGCCCCAAGTACTCTTTCAACGCCGCTCAGCGCCAGCTTCTCCCGGCAATTTACCGCCCGCCCACCTCCACGATCCAGGACTTTTACACCTCCGTCCTAGCTCGCGACTCGTAGAAGATCGTTAGCGCGGCTGCAACTTGCAAGCTGCTAAAGCCAGTCAGTTGTACGTACGTAGTTCTGAAGAACGTGCGCGTGAGCGAGAGACTTCGAGGCGGCGGCGCTCCGTAACGCACACACATCCCGTGACTAGGCCTAACGTGCAGCTAACTGTGCTCACGCTGAGACACGCTCGCCGCAGGTCGCGACGGCATCCATCAGAGTCTGCCTCAGGCTGCAACGATCCAAACCAGGCCGACTCGGACCAGCCTGCTGGCCGGTGTCCGACGACGCTGCAAATGCGCCCCGTCGCTGGGCCAGATTTCATCAATTCTTCAGGTCTTCGAGCACGCGGCCAGGAGAGCTCAGGGGGCCGGGTCGGTCATCTTCGGCGTCAACGCGACTGCTGCGAGTCCGCGAGTCCGCTGCCCGGTCGCGCTTCCCGCCTCGCCGGCCGCTGCCAGCCTGCCGCCGGCAACTGCGACCGAGTCACGCGGCGAGGGGCCGGGTCACAGCTGAGTCCCCTTGTACGGGTCGCCGCTGCGCTCACTGTCAGTCGTCGTCGTCTGACCCAGTCCGGCCAGCGCGTGCAAGGCGGGATCCGCGCCGCCAGCGCCCGCGGCGGGGCCGTCGCGCGAGGCAGTCGCACGCCACGCAGCAGTCGCGCAAGCTGCGCAAGCCGTGCGAGCCTGCCCTGCGTGTCGAGCGCTGGGACTCTGCTCGCGTTGCGCAACGGGGACCGGGAGCACGCGGAGACGGCGGCCAATATGGGCGGCTTCGAGGACAAGGTGGTGGCCATCACAGGCGGCGCGCAGGGCATTGGCGCTGCTCTGGCGCGGCAGCTGGCAGCGGGCGGCTGCGCAGGGCTGGCGCTGGCGGACCTGAACGAGGAGGCGCTGGAGCAGACGGCGGCGCCTCTGCGCAGCGCGGGCTGCAAGGTGAGCACGCACAAGGTGGACGTGCGCAACGAGAGCGACCTGGAGCAGTTCCGCGACGAAGTGCTGCGCGAGCACGGCCGCTGCTCGGTGCTGGTGAACAATGCCGGCATCGCCACGCTGGGCAACTTCGAGAGCATCTCCAAGGCCAAGTTTGACCGGGTCATGGACATCAACTTCGGCGCGGTGGTGAACGCGTCGCGTATCTTTCTGCCTGTGCTCAAGCAGGAGAGAGAGGCCAACCTGGTCAACATCTCGTCCATGTACGGCTACTTTGCCACGGACGGCAACACGAGCTACCACGCGAGCAAGTTCGCGGTGCGCGGCTTCTCCGAGTCGCTCGCGGTCGAGTGCCTGAAAAACTCGCCCAATGTCAAGGTCTCCGTCGTGCATCCCGGCTTCATTCGCACCTCGCTCATGAAGAATGCTGACCTGAACAGCGTCATGTCACGTGAGGAGGCGCTCGCCTACTTTGAGAAGATCGGGCTCACCACCGCGGACCAGACCGCGGCTGTCATCCTTCGCGGTGTGCGAGCCAACCGCCTCCGCATCCGCGTTGGGCCCGATGCCTACATGCTTGACTTCCTCGCGCGCCTGCTCCCGGGCACCTATCTCGAGTACGGTGCGCTTCACGAGGCCAGTAAGCTGTACTGCGGCCTCACGGCACTCGCTGCCGCGAAGGTTCGCAACACCTTGCGCATCCGCGAGCTGCCCAGCGTGCTCCTCGTGCTCCTCGTGCAGGCGGTGCTTCTGCGCCGCATCTTTCGCAAGCTCTTTGGCAGCACCTGACGAACTGTATGATCTATTTCGCACACCGAAGCCTATGTTGTGCACCTTTGATGTGTTTGGTTGCTGACGGGAGAACGACGCTTGCAGGTGGAGACACTTGCAGGCAGGCGGCTTGCAGGCTGCTAGCAGGCGGCTAGCAGGCGGCTTGCATGCTGCGTGCAGGCGGCGTGCATGCTGCGTGCATGCTGCGTGCAGGCGGCGTGCAGGCGGCGTGCAGGCGGCGTGCAGGCGGCTTGCAGGCGGCTTGTAGGCGGCTTGCAGGCGGCTTGCAGGCGGCTTGCAGGCGGTATGCAGGCGGCTTGCAGTCGGAGACATTTGCATGCGGAGATACCTGCATGCGGGGACGCTTGCATGAGGAGACGCTCGCAAGCAGAGACGCTTCAAGTTGCGCACTGAGACGCTTGCGTGCCGCATTGTTCCACATGGAGACGCTTGCGAGCAAAACTTGCTTGCGAGCAGACTTGCTTGGGAGCAGACTTGCTTGCGAGCAGACCCGCTCACGAGCAAAGACGCTGGCGCGAACAAACGGAGGCTTGAGCGATTCTTGTGACCAGAGACTCTACTTGAAGCTAGTCCCTCTTGGCTGCGGCGCCAAGGTCTCGCAGTGAGCGCATCTTGACTCAAGATCTCCCGTCCCCTTGACAGCGCAACCTGCGCGGAGATCCTCCGTCAGTGATCAGCGATAACCGAATGAAGCGGAGCTGGGCAGGAGCGAGAGGTTCTACCCCCCTCAACCGCGTCCACCTTGCCAAAACAGGGGGCATGCTAGCAATCCACATCAGGGACGGCAAGCGTCCGTGCCACTGCAACAGAAAGCCCACGTCTACATCACGGCGGGTTCAAAGATGCGACTGCGCGCCGAACCATGAATCGATGAGATGCATCGGATGCACACAAATAGCGACTGTGTCGAGGTTAAACCCGGGCCCCTCGCGACTGCCTCTTCACTAAAAGTAAGAGTTCAGCGTCAAGCTCGCGCTTCAAGTCGCACTGCTCGGAGCTCCACATCGTTTCTTCACTGTCGGCCACAGGCCGCACATGCAAGGGATTGAACTTTGAAGCTCACTCTTCACAATGCTCAGCACTCATTGTTTCAACGTGCGCACCCGCTTCGGAAAAGCGCAAACCGGCTCCAAGTCCTTGGCGCCCCTTGCCCCAAGTTGCAGTACCGCACAATTCTTGATTTGAGCGAGGCCTCGGCAATGCGATTGTTTCAGTCTAAAGAAGGCATCGCCAAAGCAGCCAGGCCGGCCATCGGATCGGCCCTCTTGAGTCGAGCAGGTGCTTAGCCGCGGAGGCAAGTTCAATGGGCCTCGTAGCCAATAAATTGTGCAACCACGTGGAAGCGTGGAGATGCCGCATCAAGCAAGCTCGAACCGAGATCTAACTTAGATCAAAGATGTGCGACACAAGAATCTTGAAGCATGGCCTGGCATGGGTCCAGCCAGCTACAGGGCCCCGCGCTCGCGGGCGAGGCTTGGACCGCTTCAAGGCGTGTGGCGCGCGCCGGACCAGCTTTCGCAAGCGCAAGGGCACGCGCTCTCTGTTCTGAAACTCGCGGTGCACTGCACTGCACTACGCCAGTCGGCTTGGCTGGCCGTACGCTACGGTCCGCCGTGAAGAGCGCGATGCCGCGATCCGGCCGCCACGAGCGAGACCTCCAGAGCATCCAGACCAAGCCGCGAGCAACGCGAGCAAAGGTAAGCTTTCCCTTCCGTCGGTCGCGCCAAGGTCGCTCGCGGGCCGTCGGCCCGGTCACGGGATCGGCCGGCCAGCCGGCTACGTGGCCGGGGCTCGCTGCAGTAGTTCGCTCTCTCAAGCTCGCCGTCGGCCATCGGCTGCGAGCGCCTGCGAACCTAGCCGGAAGCCGGAAGCCAGCCGGGGTAGTGTAGTAGCCCGTGAAGCGCGGCTGCGAACCGTGCGCTCGGAATACGGATCTCCCGCGATCGCCGAGTCCCAGCGAGCTTGACGGCCTCCTCCTGCCTGCTCCTGCCTGCAGTGCCCTGCATTCGCCACGCGCCTGCGTCGCACTTCGCGACCCGCCAAATCCAGACCCGCCGTCCCGCGCCCCCCCCGGTGTGCGCGCACTGCGGTCCACCCGCGAAACGCGGTCCAGGCGTCCGCTGGTCCAGCTAGCTAGCTCGCTGGAGCTAGCTCTAGCTCAAGCAGCCAGGCGCCCAGGCGCCTCCGCCGCCGCGCCGCGGCCCCGCATCGGCCGCCGCGCGTTGCCCCGTGCGTGCGTGCGTGCGTGCGTGCGTTTGGCGTGCTTGCGTGCGAGGTCTGCGTTGGCCTTCTTCTTCAGGCTCGGCACGGCGGTGGAGGAAGCCCCAAAGATAGCGTTTTTCGCGGGTGTCAGCCAGGTCCGCACTCCCTCACTTGACGTCAGCTCGCGCGCTCCGGGGTATGTATGTGGGCGGGCACGCCGACGCCCGCGGCCTCGAGCTTGCGTCGCCGCAGCCCGGTGGCGGCCGCTTGCGACGCCAGCTTGCTGCCAGTGCGAAGACACTGGCAGCTGAGCCGGGGCTTTGGGCGGCGGCATCATGTCCCGAGCCTCCCCCGTGCCGTGCAGTGGCCAACCACGTAGTTCGTTCGCCGACTCGGATGCCCGCCGCGAGCAGTCAGCGGCGCTGCAGTGCTGCACCGCACGCCGTGCGTGGTCCGGACTCCGGACTCCGGTGTGGCAGCCACAGGTAAGCCGGCGCCTCTGGACTGGAAGCTCGCGATCCGCGAATTGCGATCGCGCTCTGGCGGCCCTGCCAGCCTGAGCGCGCCTGCCTGCCTGCCCAGACGGCGGCAACAACTTGAAACAGCGAGGCGGGGCGAGGCGGGGCGAGGCGAGGCGAGGCGAGGCGAGGCGAGGCGTCTGCCAGTGGGCCTTGGTCTCGGCCTGGACTTCAGGCTGGACCGCTCGTAATCGCTTGGCTGGCTCAGCTTGGCTGGCTGGCTGGTGAGACAGGCGCGCTCAGTTGGAGCAGCGGCGCGCGCGGCGGCCAGGACTAGTTCGTCGTCCCACGCACGACGCCTGGCCAGCGAGCTGCGACGTCCGAGTTCGAGCGAGCCGAGCGCGCAGCAGCGAGCGAGCGGCCAGGGCGAGCGAGCGAGCTGGCCGCCGGCATCGCGGCTCGCGCAAGCTTTGCTTTGCTCTCAGGCTGCGCTCCGTTCTGCTCTTCGAGCAGAATTCGCTGTCTGGAGAATGGCCATACTTTCGCGGGCACGGGGCGCGGGTCAGCGGCGCCGCCTTCCGATGAAGCCGGGCGCCGTGGGCGGCTGCAGCCGCTGCACGCACTGCCGCCTCGTGCTTGTCGCAGTCCACCCGAGTGGAAGAACCCCGCGCAGTGCGTGCAGAAGATTGATTTTAGGTTCAAGTTAGTTGTTTCGCTCATCCATCTCAAGTTGACTGCGATCGATTAGTTAGGCTCAGCTCACGTCGAGCAGCAGCAGGAAGCTGGCGCGAGGAATTCGGATCCGCCGTCTCGAATTCGCGGGTGGCGCCGCGCTCCCGGCCGGGGCGAGCGAGGCCACGGCGCGCCCGCCTCTCTCTCCCCGCTCGGCTCGGCGCGGCGCGGCTCGGCTCGGCTCGGCGCGGCGCGGCGCGGGCTCGACGGGTCGCGCGGCCGCCCGCTACCCGCGCGCTGCTCGCGCGGCTGCTCCGCCCGCGCGCTCGCGGCGGCGGCCTCGCGATCTCGGGTCCTGGGGGGCACGGCGCGAGTCCCTGCGTATCCTACGCGCGGCCGGTCGGCGCGCGGAGGGCGCGGCGGCCGCGTCGCTGCGCGCGCGGCGGCCGCGGTGCCCCCCGGCCTGGTTGCGCCGTACCGAGGCAGGGCGGCGGCGGCGCGGCGGCGGCGGCAGCAAACCCGCAACCAAACTCGAGCAAGAGAAGAGCAGCAGCAGCAGCAGGACAGAGCAAGCGCGAGTTGCAGTAGCGGAGGCGCAAGCCTTCCGCCACCAACCCGTAGGCAAGATTTCGGTCCGGGACGAGGGCAAGATGGAGGAGAAGGGCCAGGCCATGGGCGAGGTCGTCCACGAGGTGCGGCCGCACTCGAGCAAGGGCGCCATCGTGGCGAGCCTGCAGAAGTACAAGAAGCTGCACGCCGACTCCGTGCAGGACCCGACCGGCTACTGGGGCCGCCTCGCCAAGAAGGAGCTCAAGTGGATGCGCGACTTCGACAAGGTGCGCATCGGCAGCCTGCGCGACGGCGACCTGGCGTGGTTCGTCGGCGGCAAGCTGAACGTGACCGAGCAGTGCCTTGACCGCTGGGTTGAGGAGGGCCACGGCGACGACGTTGCCATCATCTGGGAGAAGGATGAGCCTGGCCAGGCCGAGACCTACACGTACCAGGAGGTGCTCCACAAGGTGTGCCAGATCGCCAACGTCTTCAAGAAGTTCGGCGTCAAGAAGGGCGACCCGGTCACCCTCTACATGCCTATGATCCCCGAGACGGCCTTCACCATGCTGGCCTGCGCGCGCATCGGCGCCCCGCACTCGGTGGTCTTCGCCGGCTTCTCCTCGTCGGCCCTGCGCGCCCGCATCGACGACGTGCAGTCCAAGTACGTCATCACCGCCGATGAGGGCCTCCGCGGCGGCCGCATCATCCCGCTCAAGAAGACCGTGGACGAGTCCATTGAGGGCTGCGACATCATCGAGCGCGTCTTCGTCTTCAAGCGCACCGGCGCCGACGTCAACTTCGTGGAGCCCCGCGACGTGTGGATGGGCCCGGAGCTCGAGGGCCAGCGCCCGTACTGCCCGCCCGAGGTCATGGACGCGGAGGACCCGCTCTTCTACCTGTACACGTCGGGCTCCACCGGCAAGCCCAAGGGCCTCATGCACTCCACCGCCGGCTACATCCTGTACGCCCTGCACACGTGCAAGAACATCTTCGACCTGCGCCCGGGCGATGTCTACGGCTGCGTTGCCGACGTCGGCTGGATCACCGGCCACACCTACATCGTGTACGGCCCGCTCGCCAACGGCACCACCACCGTCATGTTCGAGTCCACCCCGCTGTACCCGGACGCCGGCCGCTACTGGGACTGCGTGCAGACGCACCGCATCACCCAGTTCTACACGGCCCCGACCGCCATCCGCGCGCTCATGCGCGAGGGTGCCGAGTGGCCCAAGAAGTACGACCTGAGCTCGCTCCGCGTGCTCGGCACGGTCGGCGAGCCCATCAACCCGGCCGCCTGGCAGTGGTACTTCGAGAACATTGGCGAGTCCCGCTGCGCCATTGTCGACACCTACTGGCAGACCGAGACCGGCGGCATCATCGTCACCCCGCTCCCGGGCGCCACCCCGCTCAAGCCGGGCTCCGCCACCCTGCCCTTCTTCGGCATTGACCTCGAGGTCCTCGACCCGCAGACCGGCAAGGTCATCCCCTTCGTCGAGGGCGAGGAGTCCTCCGGCGTGCTCTGCATCAGCAAGCCCTGGCCCTCGCTGACCCGCACGGTCTTCAACAACCACGAGCGGTACATGAACACCTACCTCCGCCCGTACCCGGGGTACTACTTCACCGGCGACGGCGTCACCCGCGACAAGGACGGCTTCTTCTTCGTCACTGGCCGCGTGGATGACGTCCTCAACGTCTCCGGCCACCGCATCGGCTCCGCCGAGATCGAGTCCGCCCTCGTCGCGCACAAGGGCGTCGCCGAGTCCGCCGTCGTCGGCTTCCCCCACGAGGTCAAGGGTGAGGGCATCGCCTGCTACGTCATCCTCCGCCTCGGCTTTGACGAGTCCGAGGACCTCCTCAAGGAGCTCAAGGGCCAGATCCGCACCCACATCGGCCCCTTCGCCTCCCCGGACTACATCATCATTACCCCGGGCCTCCCCAAGACCCGCTCAGGCAAGCTCATGCGCCGCGTGCTCCGCAAGATCATCGCCCTCGAGGCCGATCAGCTCGGCGACACCTCCACCCTCGCCGACCCCTCTGTTGTCGACACCCTCATCGAGAAGGTCGCGACCCTCCGCAAGGCCTAATTTAACTCGCACCATTTAACCAAGCGCCACATGTGCGCATCATCATAAGATAACTTTCGTCTTTATGCACTTTCGTCTGGATGCACTTCGTCTTTTTTAAAATGCATCAACTCTTTCGTCTTGATGCACTCGTGGATGCCGCAAGGAGGATCAACAATGATGCGCAGAGGGAGACTACGGCTGCGCCCTTTGTTGGCTCACACGATGTCCGACAGCGAAACGCAGTGGCACGTCTCATGCAGAGTAGGTGGTCTTTGGCAACGGCTGCCAGTGAAGCGTCCGAAGAGGCATCCGAGTCGCGCTGGTCCGCATCTGAATTACTGTATCTACACTGTGGGCACCATGTACCAAAACAGTCGGAGTCAGGCTGCCGCTCATTACGTTGCGCGCTCCCATCAGTCTTGCCACAGGCTACCTGTCGTCAACACATCTCCGACCACTTGCTGAGCAGAGGGTGCTCAATGGCGTTCCCCAGGAGTTCGTCTCCGTTGATCTTCACACTTGTCGTAGTGAGGGCAGAGTCATTCCAAGTAGGAGCGTGTTTTTGGAGCCGAGTAGCCTTTTAGGCTCCGCAACACCCGCTCGACGTGGCAACCAGCTCTCAGCTCTATCACAAAACACTTTCACATCGTTCCTCGCCTGGCCGCTTCGGCCTGCGCGGGCGGGGGCGGGGCTTCATTACCCTTTCAAACTTTCAAAAGAACCTTCATCTTCACCATGTGCTTCATCACTCGTTCGTCATGAACCACCGACGACAGCAGGGCACCCCGACGCTCGAGAAACGGTACACGAACCAACGAAGCGGTCCTCAAGCTTGTGAGATTGGTGTTGCGAAATGCCTTCTTTTCGCGGACCAGCCCGTTAGCCAGCTCGCTCCGTGGCCGACGCAGGTCCCGTCTTCCTCCTGTCGGCCAACAGAAGTGCCTTACAAGAGAAGACCAACTCCGCTGGCTCCGCTGGCTCCGCCAGACAACCTCTCCGCAGGTAGGGAGAGAGCCAAGAAGTTCCTCACAAGAAGAGACCGCCTCGTGCCAGAGATCAGCAGTGTGACAGTGTCATCATCATCATAAAATTGTGCAGGTTTAGGAATGAACACAGTTGCTAGCAAACAGCCTAGCATCCTCTAGCTCGCCAGCCGGCCAGCAAACAGCTAGCTCGCCAGGAAGGCTTCGTGGATCGCTGGCTGAAAGCGAGCAGGGTCGAGGCTGCGCCAACAGCGAAGCGAACAGGCTTTGAGCTTTGCTTCGACCGTACACGAGATGCGCGGCAGTCGCACGCAAGTCGGCACGCAGGGCGCGAGGATAGTCAGAAATATGGTGCCCCGTAGGAGGCTTGGTGCGTGTATGTGTGAGCGAGGGAGAGAGGGGGAGAGCGACTAGGGAAAGGCGACCAAGGTCTAGCGCGAGTAGTCGTCGTCATCATCATCGTAGTCATCGTAGTCATCGTCGTCGTAATCCTCGCCATCGAGCTCGTCGTCGTAGCGGGGGTTGTCAGAGGAGATGCCCTTCTTCTCCTTGAGCTTGTCAACGGCGGCAGAGAGCACGTTGAGGCGTGCGCCCTTGCCATCGCCGCGCTCGACATCAACCATGTCACCGAGGCGGTCGAGGAGGCCGTTGACCTGGTTGCGGCGCTCCTTCTCGCGCTTGGACTTCTTCTCCTTGCGCGCCTTGAGGCGCTCCTCTCGCCTGTGCTCGCGCTCCTCCTGCGAGAGGTTCTGCTTGCGCTTCTTCTTGCCTCCGGACTTGGACTTGGACCGCGAGAACGCGCCGCGCACGTCGTCCAGCGACCACCGCAGCCCGGAAAAGCTCAAGCCGGACGAGTGTCCGGACCGCTCCCTGTCCCTGTCGCGCGACGACCTCGAGAACGGCGCCCTCAGCAGGTTCTTCACTGCGCGTCCCTCCTCGTCAGTCCTCTCTCTCCTCCATCTCCTCGACCCCGCCCCGCCCCGCCCCGCCCCGCCGCGCCGCGCCGCGCCGCGCCGCGCCGCGCCGCGCCGCGCCGCGCCGCGCGGCGCCGCGCCGCCGCCGCCGCGGTGCCCTCGCTCGCACCGCCGGCGCTCATGCCGCGCCGCGCCACCTACCTTCCTCGATGCTCCAGCGCGAGCCGGACTCCGTCTTGCTGTCGTGCTTGGGCGCCATCCGCGCCCCGCCGCCGCCGCCGCCGGCCGCCGCCGCTGCCGCCGCGCCGCCGCCGCCGCCGCCGCGCGCGCCTCCGTTTCTGCTCTGCCTTGCCTGTGGCGCGCGCGGTCGGGTCGGGTCGCGGGCGCGTGCGGCACGCGCCGCCGGGCGCGCCGGCGCGCGGGCCGCAAGTCGAGTATCCGGGTTTGCGCCCTTGCGCGCGCGCGCGCGCCGGGCGATAGCCCAGTGTCCTGGGCGCGGCAAAGGCGCGGCAAGTCAAGTAAGTTAGCCTGAGGTCTGCCGCGCCGCGCCGTCACGGTCGCAGCCCCGTGCCTCGAGTCGAGGCGCCTCCGCTTGCCAAGCTCGCCCGCGCTCGCGCCGCGCCGCCCGGCGCGACTCGGAGCGGGGCCCCGCCGCGCGCTCGCTCAGGCTCTCTGCCTCTGCCTCGCGCGCGGCCCGCGCCGCCGAAGATGGCGCCGCGGCGCTGCTGCCCGGCTGGCGGGCCTGCTGGAGGAGGAGGAGGAGGCGGAGCAGGCCGAGACGTGTGGCGCTGGCGACGGGCGCACGCCCGGTTTTGCGCGCGGACGGCGGGGAGCGGGCGGGAGCAGCCCGGTTTGCCTGGCAGTGAGCGAGCGTGAGAGCGACTCGGAGGCTGAGCGAGGACCTGGTCCAAGTTCTCAAGTTCTCGAGAGTCGAGACTCGCTGTCGCCGCCTCGGAGCAGGGCCTGGCCTGCCAGTCATGGTCACGGTGCGCGGCGGCGAGCGGCGGCGAGCCTGAGCAGCGGCGAGCCGCGAACTTGAAGTTGTTGAGCAATGCACGCGGCGCGCGAGGCACACAGGCACGCAGCGGTGGCGGCGAGCGAGCGCGAGCGAAGACAGTGGCATCAAGTCGCGTGTCGCACACCGCCACAGACCGGGATCTGGACGCCGCACGCTGCAAGGTGGACTCGGAACTTGAAGGGTCGCCTTGAAGGCCCTCGCGTCTGCTCTTTTGCAAAGGCGAAGCCGCATGTTCCGCGACGCTGCCTGACCGTCCATGGCCATGGGACACCTTGTGTCTTGCATTCGCAAGAGTGGCATACATGCCAGAGAGGGCGAGATTTTATCATCCTGCACTTGGGCCGGCCTTTTCGATGCTTTCGTGAAGCGGCGTTGTCGCTGTGCTTGCTCACAGCCGTTGCTTCTGCTGAGCAAAGGCAGTGCAGTTCTTGCCGCCGTTGGGGCTGCTTCTGAGCCAGCGCATGGCTGTTGCGGTCTGCTTTCCAATTTTCACGGAATCACGTAAGTTAGGATCGAGGCGACGAGCGTCACATGAAGACGAGCAAAAAAAGATCGAGTCGTCAACGGCGAGCACGACCCAATCCACGGCCTGGCTCAGCTCCTGCTGCTAATTCAGCTGCAAGAAAGCTTCTCTCGACGCGCAATCAGCTCGTCATTTTCGTGACTCTGGCCTCAGGCTCCCTCTGAGCCAAAGGCCTCCAGCTAGATTTTCGACCTCGCCATCGCCAGGTAAAAGGCCAGCCACATCTTCGACCACGACTCCAGCCAATCCCGACCCACCTCCGCTAGGCCCGCGGGCGGCCTATCGACGTCGTGCAGCCGCACTGCAGCCCCATCCTCGACAGGAAGTCTTGCCATGCGGTCCAGGCTCGCGTGGCGAGCCGGCATTTCCCAGGCGTGGTGGAGAGGCTTCGTGGATCGAAGAAGCCTCGCCCGCGCCGGGCTAGGGCAGTTATCGCTGGGGAGCCTCCGAGTCTTTTCGTGCCTCTCCATTTCTGTTGGGGCCTCTCCGAACGGGGCTGGTCGATGGCGCTCGGCGTCGCCTGGCCTCAGCTGCTGATTCATGCCGAAAGCAACCTAAAGCTCAAGGCTCCGAGTCGGCCCCAGACCCGGCCACTGACAGTGACAGACCGGCCGGCAACTCGGACTTCTCTACTAGTAAGTTAGAGCTAGCTAGCTAGATGCGGTTGGCCCACTGGGCCTGGTTGGAGTGTGAATGCGCAGCCAGATGCCTCATCTTCAACTTGAATAAGACACGTCAGCCGGCCGGCCAGCCAGGCCAGGCTTCGAGCGCAACCCTGTCGACGACTGGGGACGAGAGCTTCCGAGTCACCGGCCCTTCTACCCTTTGCGCCGCGACCAGAAGGCGGGTGCGGAGCTGCACTTGAAGCGCTCTGGCAGGCGACGGCAGGCAGGCAGGCGTCCTCCGGATCGCCGTCAGCAGGAGTTGCGCTGTTCCCCCTCGCCGGCCGTGGCGGCGTGGCCGTCACCTCGCCCGCGCTCCTAACCATCCGAGTCAGCGCGCCACGGTCGGTCTGCCGCGGCGTCCAGGCATCCTGGGCACCGGACTCGGTTCTCAGGCAATGAGTTGGAGCCGGGTCGCGAACCCCAGGTCTTTCAGCTGGGTCTTTCTTTTTCACTTTCTTTGCGCGCCGCCGGCGCCGGGCTTCAAGACGTCAACTTGCCAAGCAGTTTGCCGGCTTGTGGGTTCTTGCTCACGCGGCTGCTTCGTTGGGGGGGAGGCGCTCGTAGCGCCGCGCCGGCGCGGCAACGACGTACGTTCACAGGTCAAGGCCTCGCTCCCCGCTCGGCACCCTCACGGCCCGTCGCGGCCCGGCCGTTCCGGGTCGGCACGAGTCGCTACGCCTTGGTGAGTTCGAGTCGCCCCGACCCGCGCTCAGCTGGCCCCGGTCGCTCAGTCACTGTTGTCGCGAAAATGGCAACCAACGCCCCTTTCAGGACGGCTCCCGAAACCGAGGCAACGCCTACGTTGCGCGCCCGGCCGGTGGAGGCCAAGCCACGCCAGCGGCGCGGAGGACGAGTTCGCTGCGCGCCCTGGCCCTGGGCGTCCGGGGCGCCCAGGCGCCTCCTCTTCAACGGTTCATTCCAGATACAACACACGAGAACTGCCCCCCTGCGCGTGAGCGCAAGCACAGGCTGCTTCATTCAGGGCTTCCCCCCCCCTCTTCACTGTTGGTTGGCTAACATAAGCGAACTCATGCCGTGTGTTCGTGGACGCATGCCTGGCTCGAGCCCCAACCGCCTTCACGGACACAGAAGAAGAGAGGCTGAACTTCCTACTCGGAAGTTGCCACGCGACGTGGATTTCCCTTGGAGTAGCACGCTAGTAGCTAGCCTTCTTCAGACAGCTCCCTTGCCGGCCGCGGCTGGTCCCGGCCACGGCTTCCTCCCGTGGGCCAACAGAGGTGCCTCACAAGAAGAGACCACCTCCGGGCTGTGGCAGCGCGCCCCGACGTCCGCAGCCGCGAGTCGACGGTCGGCCACCGGCCGGGGCCCGCCCCACCCCCTGCTGCAAAATCCATGAGCCGCGCCGCGCTGCGCGGCCTGCGCCGGCCCACCCGTCGAGCCAAGCCGCAATCTCTTGACTTTCTGTTGGGTGAAGAGAGAACCTCGAGGGAGGTCGCCAAGGCAGCGCCGCAGAGAGAGGGCAGGGCAGGGCACGTCAACCAGCCGACTGCCCTTTTCAACGCTGGTTGCGGAGTGCGAGCTAGTAGCTAGCTAGCTACTAGCCAGCTAGCGGGGCCGGAGGAATCCCTGGCAGCAGCCGAGGCGACCGCGGCAGACTCGGGCAGAGGTAAATCTGCCTCCTCTTCTACCAACCAGCCGCGCCCGCGTGATCGAGGTCTCTGCGAGTCGAGGAAGTGAGTGCGCGAGCGAGTCGCGCGTGCTGGGCCTAACGTTACACCTGTTAACACCAGGCTCTGTACTAGCCTGAGTAGGTACGAAAGGCAGTCAGGGCCTGCCTTCAGCCTGGCATGGCAGCGAGGAGAAAAAGAACGCGGCTCTCTGTGCATTCGAGTCGCGCGCCCTCCGGCAAACGCCAAAACCTCGAGCAGCCAGAACGAGCAAGCAGCAGACGCTTCTCTGCTTCTGCGCTCTTGTGGTCGCTCGCTCGCTCGCTCGTGCGTGCGTGGTGCAGCTGGTCGGCCGCCGTCATGGGCAGCGAGGGTCTTTCGCCGCACGAGCTGGCCTTCGTGCAGAGCATGCTTGCAAGGTACGGGGGCACCGAGGCCTTCTGGCGGCGCCGTGTGCTGGAGATGCGCACTGCTGGCTACAGCAGCAACCCGGCCGGCCCGACCCTGCATCATCAGCAACACCAGCAGCTTGTGGCGGCGCCGCCGCACCTTCGCGTGCGGCGGCCGGCCATGGCCGTGCTCCCGTACTATGACGCAGCCACGGGCAAGTGCTACCCGGACAAGCCCAAGACTCAGCACTGAAGCAACATCGCGTTGAGCACGTGCGCAGCTGTCCGTAGCATCGCTCACTCGCTCGTGCGCCAGTTCGCTCGCTGGCCTGTCTTCCGTCATTACCGCCAAGTACATAGTTTTCACACACGCAAGCCAAGAGAGCTCGCCCTCGTCGCCCCTCCCTTTGTTGTCGATAGGCCCGAGAGCGTGCCGGCGCGGTAATGTCACACAATAGCTCATTCCCATCGAGCC
The DNA here is from genome assembly GCA_013306675.1 of Thraustochytrium sp. TN22. Lineage (NCBI taxonomy): Eukaryota > Bigyra > Thraustochytrida > Thraustochytriidae > Thraustochytrium > Thraustochytrium sp. TN22. The sequence continues at coordinate 81,054 of JABLUY010000008.1, forward strand.
GAGCTGAGCGTCTTTTGCAAGAATGCGGCCAGCTCTCCGCAAAGTAAAATGACCAGGCACACATGAACGAACCCGCATAGCTGCAAAAGAAAGGAAAGACTTTGATGACCGCACGGTTCGTTGGTGTCTGTCTATACAAAGAAGCGTACGCAGGGCTGCACGCTACGAGCTGTTCGCTACGAAAGCTGTTAGCTGCGAGCTGCACCTCACTGCTGCAGCTGCTTGCGGTGCTTCTTGGCTGAGATGACGGCGTTCATGCGATCCATGAAGAGCGACATGGCCTGCATCGAGGCGGCCGCATAGCAAATGCGAAAGTAGCCAGGCTCGGAGAAGTGGCAGTCGCGGCCAGGCGTGGCGAGGATCTTGCTCTTGGCGAACTCGTCGAAAAGCGCGCGCTCCGCATCCCAGGTGGGCTCGTCCAGAAACTGACGCAGATCCGCCATGAAGAAGAGCGACGCCGTGGGCCTGTAGTACGGGACCCCCATCTCGTTGAGCTTCTTCTGCACCGCGTCACAAGCCTTGCGCAGCCGGCGGTTGCTCTCCTTGGTGTAGCTGCGCACGAAGTCGAGATCGCCAATCAACTCGTACAGCACAGCCTGCGCCGCAGACGAGACGCCGGAAAAGCCGCTCGTGTTGGACACGGCCTGAACGAGATCCTTGTTCTCGGAGTAAATGAAGCCGATGCGGTGGCCGCTGAGGCCAAAGTCCTTGGACATGCCGTAGAGCACGTGAATGTCGGGACCCGACGCCACGTTGAGCACGCTCACGTGCGGCTGGTCGCCCTCGCGAAGGCTGTGGCAGTCGCCCGCGTAGATCTCGTCGCTCACAAGGTGCAGGCCGTACTTGCGCACGAAGGTCACCACAGTGTGCAGCTCATCCACGGTGTGCGCGAAGCCGAGCGGGTTCTCAGGGTTGGTGAGCAAGAAGATCTTGGGCGTCAGGCCCTTGGCCTTGGCGTCCGCCATGGACTTCTCCAGCGAGGCCTCCGTGATGCGCCACACCTCCGGAATGCCCGGGACATTGGCCGGCTGATGCTTGATGGCCACCTTCTCCATCGGCGCGCGCACCGGCACCACGCCGTCACGCGCGTGCAGGTCGTGGTCGAACGCCGGGTAGTACGGCGCCGGGATAATGCAGGCATCGCCCGGATCCGCCAGCATGTACGCGATCATGTCCACGGCGCTCGTCACGCCCGGCGTCAGGCACACGCAGTCCGGATCCAGCTCGCGATCGGGGCCCACGACCAGCTCCTGCATGAGGCCCACCACCTTCTCGCGCACGTTACGCGCGCCGCGCATGTCGCCGTAGTAGGGCGAGAACTTCTCGTGCTCGCCCTTCTCGCTCAGCTTGCGGTGCGCCTCCTGCAGCTTCGGCTGCATCATGTCCTCGTACACCAGCTTATTCTCCGCAGCAGCCGCGACCACCCAGCCGCCCGGGTTCGTCTCCGGGTCATACAGGTCGCTCAGCGCCGCCAGCACCTCCGGCAGATACGAGAGGCCCGGCTTGGTCGCCTCCTGCCCGCGCGAGCTCAGCCCCGGGCCCTTGCCGTCGTTGCCCTGCGCCTCCGCGCCGCCGCGCCACCCCACGCCGCCCACCACGTTGCCCATGATCTCCTCCTCTCGAGGACGACCTGCCCTCGCGATGCTCTAGCCTAGTAGCTCTAGCTAGCTAGCCAGAAGCGATCGAAGTTATACACGGCGTTCGTCACGACCACGGCGGCGTCGGCGCTGCGATCGGCAGGCTGCGCTGTGAGTGAGCCTGTGCCTGTGCCTGTGCAGGACTGCGCTGCGCTGCGCTGCGCTGCGCTGCGCTGCGCTGCTCTCTGCTGCGCAGACGGTCCTCCGCGCCACTCAAGCGAGCGAGTTGCTAGCAATCCGGCCGTCGTCTGGCTGCTGCCGTCCACCCCGGCGGCCTCGATCTGGTTCTGCCGGCTGCCCTGCCAGGCGTCGCCCATCCAGGATCGCACGCGCGACAGACCTCGGCGAGCGAGCAAGCGAAGGCCGAGTCCTTCCTTCCTCCGGCCTTCTTCTCCTTCTTCTTCTTCCGCCTCTCGCGCTCTCGTGCACGGTCCCAACGCCGCGCGGCTCACGATATCCTCGCTGCTCCGTGATTTCCCGCGCGTCGTCTTGTGCTGTCGCGCGGCGCATCCCGACTCAGCCGCCGCCGCCCTCGGTGGAACCCCCGGTTGCGCCGTGTCCGCCAAGTCGCGCAAAAGTGGATAGTGCTCTTGGGCCGCGCCCGCGCAGTGGCCGCTGGCCCTTGCCTCGCGCCCCAAAGTTCACTTGCGCGCCCGCTGCCTATGCCTATGGCCACTACGTAGTAGTACGAGGCCTGCCAGTGCTACGAGCGGTACCAGGTTGGCAACTGGTCGCCGCGGCCGCTGTCAAGTCCAAGTCTCTTGACTTGAGCGCGCAGCCCTTGGACGCTGCTCGCGCCGCGCACGCGTAGGCTGCAGGCAGGCAGGCAGGCAGGCAGGCAGGCAGGCAGGCAGGCAGGCAGGCAGGCGGGCAGGCAGGCAGGCAGGCGGGCAGCAAGATGGCGGAGGCCGCGGCCTCGGCCGAGGAGAAGGAGCGCGTGCCGCTGGACGAGCACATGTTTGAGCAGAAGCTGGGCCAGGTGGCGCGGCAGCCCAGCGAGCGCGACCGCGCGCGCCTGATCAAGAACATCGCGGATAACTTTCTCATGAGCGTGGACCAGGCCGTCGCCATTGTGGCCGAGTGCCACGATGCGCAGAGCAGGCTGGACGCTAGCGTCGTGGTCGTGACGGCCATCCCAGAGGAAGACCTTGAGGCCTTCGCCGACCTCGGCGTTGCCAAGCTGTTCAAGTACAAGGAGGACCGCGAGGAGTTTTGCGAGAAGCTTGGCGTCGACTTTCGCGAGCCCGAGCGACCCAAGTCCGGCCACCGCCCCAAGGTCGCCACCTTTGACAAGCAGAACGTCACCGGCTACTCCGTGTAGGTTTGCGCGCCCTGACTTGCTTCGTGAGATGAAGGCGTCGCGGCCGTCCGCGCTCCTCTCTCTTGCCGGGTCCGCTTTGTCTTGTGCGAGTGGGTGGGTGCCCCTGGGCACGCTCCTCACCGTCGGTCCGCAGGCTTTTGTTGAATTTCTCCCTCTCAAAACAATGTGATCTTGCCATCTGTTTCTCTGCCGGCCGTCACCAGCGCCACCGCCAGGAGCACTTGCAGCGCCTTCTCCACGCGCAGGGAGCCATCCCCACGCCATGACGTGCACGTGTGCCACGTGTCACCCAGACTCCCTTGCGGCTCGTCTTTCTTTCCCCCTGCAAAGCCGGAAACGGGCGCGCTTCGAGGGCACCGAGCGTCGCTCGCTCGCTCGCACGGCGCGGCGCGGCGCGGCGCGGCGCGGGTGCGTGGGCGCGTCGGCACGGCGCGGCACCGCACGGCGCGGCACGCCACGACACTCCGTGACGCGACGTGGCGTGGCGTGGCGTGGCGTGGCGTGGCGTGGCGTGGGCGCGGCAGCCATGTTCTCCTCTGGCGCGCGGCGACCCGGCGTAGGGCAGGCCCTCAGCTCGAGGCTCCGAGACGGGCGCGGCAACATGTCCAAGGCGCGGCTCGCGCTAATGCTCCTTGCAACCGTGATCTTCCTTCGACTGGTCACCGCGCCTCTCTGGAATGGCAAGGAAGACCCGGCGCCCATGACCGCAACGACCTGGGGCAAATCTAACCAGGCTTTCAACGCGAAATCTGTCAATGGCGGCTACGTGCTCAACGGCGAGCGGCGGAAAGGCACACCGCCCTTTCGCCCAGACGACCGCGTCCTTTCGACGCAGAAGGACTTCCGCCCCCCGGACCAGGCTGCGGATGCCGCCAAGCGCGCGGCCGTGCATCCCCGCAAGGGTCATCCCGGCATTGGCCAGTTCCCCGACTCGCGCATCAAGGATGTGGTCTTCGAGGATGGTGATAGCGGCCACCAACATTTCGACCGGGATAATCTGTGGGTGCCCAGCACGGAGGGCTCCTTGCGCGGGGAGCGCCAATCGTTGCTCTTCCTCGTCACTGGCCAGCTCTCACGACTCGAACTAGAATCAAAGATCGTCAACGTCATCGAGCCGCAGCTGCCGTTCTATGACGTGGAGGTGCTCTTTGTTGTCAAAGTGTTCGTCAAGATGGAGTCCATGAAGCTCCCGCGCTGGCCCAGCCCGTACGAGTTGCCCACCTGGGAGAACGACTACTTGCGCACCTGGGTGCAGCGCTGTATCCCAGGCGTGGAGGAGCCCTCGCTCACCATCGAGGAGTTCTCGGAGATTCGCGACAAGAAGCCTTTTGTCTACCGCAAGATGCTTTCTTTCAACGTGCATTCACGCAGCTCCGACCACGTCATGCCTTGGCGGATCGTGCTTACGCACCAGGAGAACGACGGCATTGTTGTGCTGCAGCCCTCCTTCCCCAACGATCAGTACAACAAGTGGATCTACGCCCAGCAGGACACCTTTCGCAACTTTCGCAAGGCGATGATTCTTATCGAGGAGACCGAGTTGGAGCGCAACAAGTTCTACGACATTATCTTCCGCATGCGCGACGACACCTTTGCCTTTGCGCCGTTCCACATTCCGCGGAACTTCGACCGGGACTCCTTCGGCACGCCGCACTGCGTTCTCACGTCATACCCGCTCGGCTACTCGGACCACGACTTCATTCTCGGCCGCAACATTGCTGGCAAGGTGCTGCGCGGTATGGCTGAGTCCTACTACTTCCGCATCCGCCACATGTACGATTTCGTCGAAATGCACCTCAAGGAGCTCGTCACCTACATCAACCCCAAGAAGATCATGCGCATCCCGGACTGCTATTGGCCCCTCTTCCCCATCCTCTACGCGGACCTTGGCAACGGCCAGTTCCGCATGGAATGGCGCGAGTTCGAGATCGAGCACATCTGGCGCCACAAGTGCCCCAAGAAGTGGTGGCACGCCCCCAACGACCCCGCGACGTGCTCCTGGCTTCAGGATGACGTCACTATGCACCCGCGTTCCCCGTGCCTCCAGGCTTACCTGCCTCTGCACATCATCAACAAGGAGAACGTACCGGACGACGTTCTCGAGACGCTCGAGTGGTACGGCCGCACGTGGCCTGCCGAGTCTCCTTGATTGCGAGCGACCCGACCCTGACTCGCGCCAAAGAAGGAAGAGGACAACATCTCGCCACCTTGGCACTGGCAGCATTGCGCACACGGAAACAAAGACGGAAAAAATCGGAAGGCATCTTCTCTCTCTCTCTCTCTCTCTCTCTCTCTCTCTCTCTCTTTCTCTCGCTAACTGGCTGGCTGGCTGTCTGGCCGGCTGGCTACAAGAGGCGTCTCTTTTGATCCAGTAGACTTACCAGAGACACCACGACGGGCCATACAGCTCGAAGAAGTCATGCTCCGGCACGTCATGAGGCAGCTCCGCGTGGCGGCCGGCGAGCTCCGCTACAACCCGAGTCCATGTCTTGGCAGTCGCCGGGAAGTCGTAGCCGCCTGCGCCCAGCACGAGCAGCGGCGTGGCCGGCGCGCACATCGCGCGCATCATCCGCGCGCACTGCACGAGGTCGTCTGGCTCAAGACTCAGCTCGCCTCGTGGATCGGTCTTGAGCGCGTCGGCGCCGCACACAAAGACAACCGCCTTGGGAGCGAAGCGCGAAAACTGCTCACGCATCGCCCGCTCGAAGCGATTCATGTACTCCGTGCGCGAGCTCGCGTGCGTGAAAGCCAGATTTACGTTGTAACCCAGCCCGCGCCCGCGCCCACGGCACGCCTCGTCGCCCGTGCCCGGAAAGAAGCCCTTCTCGCGCTGGTGCAGCGAAACAGTGAGCACCTTGTCAGAATGCAAGAAGGCACGTTCCGTGCCGTCACCGTGGTGCACGTCCACGTCCACAACCATGACACGGCCGAGGCACTTTTGCAGGCGCTGCGCCGCCAACACCACGTCGTTAATGAAGCAAAACCCAGCGGCCCGCCCGCTGAAGGCATGATGGCGCCCGCCGCATAGGTTGATGGCAATGCGCGCGCTACCGTCCACGAGCGCGTCTGCCGCACGCAGCGAGGCACCCGCGATCCACAGCGCATGCCGAGCCACGTGCGGGAACGGAACGCAGTCGTCCACCAGGTTATGCTCCTCCAGCACGTCCGGGTCTGCCTCCTCCCATGCGCACAGCAGCTGCAGGTACTCTTCGTCGTGGAAGGCAGCGGCGTCCTCCAGGCGCGCAGGCTCAGGGGCCACGACCTGCACCCCGCGGATCGCGCCACTCGCCACCAGCAACGCCTGCACAATCTCGTTGCGGCCCGCGGCCTGCGTTCGCGCGCGCTTGCGACCTCGCCGCGCGCCGCGCAGCGGTGGTGGGGCCCACATATTGTCCACGTCCTCGTTCTCTTCTTCTGCCTGAGCTTCTCCGGAGAAGCAGTCCCGCTGATGCGCGGGGATGGCGTCCGCCGCTCGCACCAGATTCTCACTCGTCACGAGCACCACCGCCAGAGCAGGAGGCAACGAAACCGTAGGCATCGCGCTAGCGATGTTTGCGAGCGTGGCATCCGCGCTAGCAGGCGTGGCCTCGCCCTGCGCGTCCATCGCGAGAGCGCCGTCGCGATGAGCGTGGTGGCTCCGCGCGCGCTTGTGTTGAATGCTGCTCTGCGTGCTCTCTCCTTCGACACGATTCTGTGCGCTCTCGCCCTCAACGTGGCTCTGTGCGCTCTCGCTTTCAACGCGGCTCTGCGCGCTCTCGCCTTTCACGCGGCTCTCGCCCTGCGCGTCCAGTGCGAGCATGCCCGCGTCTTGCGCCGCCATGTTGCCCGTCATCGCCGTGCCGCGCACCTTGCTGGCAGCGGTGCAGGTAGTGAGTGGCCCTCACCCGGCGCAGTTGCTCCCTGCTGCTGCCTCCCTGCTGCTGCCACTGCAGCCCTCCGCTCTACAGCCGCCGTCGAGGCCCGCGCGCCGCGCGCTGGGCCCCAGCTCGAGTGGGCACGTAGTGGAGGGCAGCACTGGCAACCAAGGCGAAGAAAGCCTAACCACCACGTATCCGATCCGTGCACGCTGCAGTCGTGGTTGGCTCAAGCTTGCTCGAGGCAACGACTTACACCCGTGGCAAGCAAATCAAATCCATGCACCGCTAGGCACGGAGACCACCTGGCCATGGGCATTCTCGTGGCGCGCGAACTGCTGCACGCCCATCGGTGGGGACCCTTGTGTCCAGTCCCCGAAACCGTTGCTTGTACTTCAACTCCGAGTCGTTCTACTATCGCTCAGCTCCGCCGGGCGTCGTCGTCATGGGCAGACCGATCAGTGCACGCGGCGCGCAGAACGAGAGCAGGCGAGCCAGCGAGCGAGCGAGCGAGCGAGCGAGCGAGCACGAATGTGGCCGCGGTCCGTCGTGGGCAGGCAGGCCTCGGTGTCGAGGCCAGCGAGGGCGACAGCCGGGGCGAAGCTGACGACGACGACGACAGCTGTGCAAGAAGCGGCAGCGTCAGGCTTGCCGGGGCGGCGAGCACACGGCTCAGGGTTCGCGCACATTGCACTGAGCGTGCTCAAGGACCAGCACAGTGCCAAGAAGGCCCAGACCCCGTAGGTTTTAGCAGGCTGGCAAGCAGAGCAGGCTCAGTTCGCATGCAAAGAGCGAGCTTGCAGCAAAGAAGCGGCGCTGACGATGTAGGCGCAGGTTCGCAACGTGGGCGACCGAGGATGAGGGCATGGACGAGCGCGTGGAAGTGCAGGATGAGGTTTTCGTGCTGAGCACGCCTATCGAGCGCGGACCGGGGCTGCCACCGCCGTGGCGCGTCAGGGTCTCCTGGGAGGGCGCCGACGCGCCCATGGCCGACTTCGCGTGCCAAAGAGCCAACCCTCGCGTAAGCCAGCTGCGCAAGGCGCTCGAAGCGACGGGCAAGATACCGCCCGGAAGTGAAGCAGCGTTTTTGGTGCGAGGCGCCCCGCTCAATCAGGTGCAAGAGGCCTTTTGCGGGCTCGGCGTTTTTGGCGCTGAGCGACCACTCGACGTGACCCTGCGTCTGCGTCAAACTGCAAGAGCTAACCAGCAGGAAACCAGGAATGCGGTCCAGGCCGTGGATGCAGCCAGGGAAGAGGCGCTGCGAGCGCTGGCCGCCGCCTTGGCAGGCCTCGTGGCTCGCTCAGGCCGCGTGGCCGTCACGGACTTGGTCGCGCGCTTCGAGGCGGAGACCTCCCAGGACACCAGCGTGCCCGCCAAGCAGCTGCGCGCACTGATTCGTCCTGAAGGCGGCACACCAGACCGGGCGCTGGATGCAGCCTTGCAGGCGCTGGAGTCCTCCGGCGATGGAACGCTCACGTATGCGGAGGTCGCGGCAGCACTCCCGCGCCACTTGAAGCGCGAAGGGGCAAGAGGACCAACATCTGAGGCCGAGGCGGCGCGCCAGGACCTAGAGACGGTGGCGGAGAAGCTTCTGGCGCTCGAGACGACGGGCGTCGAGCGGCACGTTGCTGCGCGGGACATGATGCCAGCTGAGGCAGGCTGCCCGGTGCCGGGATCTGGCACACTGGTGCACCCCGGGCTCGGCGTACGGGGTGAGCTGGTCGCTTCAGCCGTGCACGCCGGGCAGACCGTCTTTGTGGCACGGTCGGTGCCCGTGCTTGAAGTGATGCGCGCGGAGCTGGACCCAGACGGGACGGGGAGTGCGAGATTCGAGCAACTGGCAGGCTGGCTTCGGCGCTTCCGGTGCGATGGCGCGCTGAGCGCGGCTCGCCTGCGCGAGGCGCTGGCACCCTTTCTCACCAAGTCCGGCGCGTATAGCTACGCGAGCCTTGTCGAGCACGCGGTCCCCAGGAGCGAGGCGCAGCGCGCCGAGCTCGTGGAGAGCGCGGTCGCACAGGTTCGGGCGCAGCTGCTGCGCACCTCGTACGGCGGCGCACATCTGCAGCACGTCTTCCGCGCGTTGGACGTCGGCCAGACCGGCACGGTCTCTGTGGCGGCCTTTCGCGCGTACCTGGAGCGCGATCTTCGCATGGCTCTCACGCAGGCACAGCTCGCCGAGGTGACGCGGCGCTTCGACCCGTCTGGCAGGGGCGAGGTCTCGTACGCGGACTTTGCTGCCTTTCTAGACCGCGGCCTCGACCGCTGGGACGACGTAGACGCGCTACGGCGCGCCGTCGTACCGGCGCTGCACGATCATTTCTTCGATGAGGAGCTGCGCCGCATCGATTTGGGTGCGGCGTTCGCGAGCCTCGACATGGACGGGGATGGCCGCGTGTCGGCCTTGGACATGTGTTCCGCGCTCGAGACGCAGTTGACGCCGCCGCTCAGGGTGGACCCGAGCGGCCTGCGGAGGCTCTTTCAGTGCGCGGCCCGCGCCGACGGCGATGCGTTGTCGCTGAGCGGCCTCGAGCGCCTCTTGGCGAGCGTCCCGGCCCGGCCCGGTGCCCAGGTGCGCGTAGCGCTCCGGGAGGCCGTCCTTGCTGTCTGGCACCGCGGCGTTCAAGGCCTAGCCGAGATCTTCGCGCTGTTCGTTGCGAATGAGGCGGAGTTCAAGCATGAGCGCGAGCGGGGTCGGGCTCCACGCCGTGAAGGGCCTAGCGAGACGGTCCCTGCTTTTGTGTGCGCTGCCAGTCTCTTGCGCGGGGCGCGCGACGGGCTCGGGCTGCGCCTGCGCCGCGACGAGGCTTGTGAGCTGGTCTCGCGCGAGCTGCGAGCGCCGGGCGACTACCAGGCCTTTGTGGACCTGGTCTTCCCGGAGGCCATGCCAACCGTGTCGGAGGTGGCAGCGCGCATCCAGGCCGCACTCAAGCGCAAGTCGCTGGGCGGGATGGCGCTGCGGCGCTGCTTCGAGGCCTTTGATCCGCGCCGTACAGGGGCTGTAGCAGAGGAAGACTTTCTGCGCGGCGTCATGAGTCTAGGGATTGGCCTTGCGCCGCGCGACGTGGAGCGTCTGCTCGCCTCGGGCCTCTTGCGCCGCGAGAATCGCACGCGGCGCATCTCCTACGATGAGTTTGTGCGGTTCGTGCTGCAGTCCGGGTCGAACGTCGAAATGGGCCCTCCGGCAAGCGCATCAGATCCTGTGCCGGCGGCTACTTCAAATCAAGCGTCCTGGTCTAATGCTGGAACCAGGGTGCTGCCGGACAGTGCTCACCGCCAAGTGCGCTCGTATCTGTCCCAGCGTCCCTTTTAACTCTGTCAGAAAAAGTCATCACATGTCAGCCACACTTGAGCAGACGCCGTCGAAGCAGCGCCGCAGCCATCCCATGGCCTCCGGAAGACCAGGTCCACAAAGGCCTGGTAGTCGCCCGGCGCTCGCAGCTCGCGAAAGACTGCCGGACTGTGCTCACCGCCAAGTGCGCTCGTATCTGTCCCTGCGTCTCTTCTAGCTAGCTAGCCAGCTAGCTAACGCTGAGGTCTTGTCAGAAGAAGTCACCACATGTCAGCCACACTTGCGCAGACGCCGTCGAAGGCTTTGGGGTTGCGCAGGCGCTGTCGACGGCTTTTGGGCTGTCCGAGGGCCTGATGTGAACGTGAACAGCACGGCGCGGTGGACACGCGCGTCGCTTTGTGAGTGAGGCAGGTGATGGCGCTCAGCGTCGGCCACTTGATGAACTAGTCGCACGCCTGCATACTCCCCCCGGACGGTCCAGCAACGTCCAGCCAACGACGATTCAACGTCTCCGCCACTGGCCACACGACGCCGGGCAGCTCGTACAGCAGGCCGGGGCTGGGCGTTCGGGACATGCGACTGTACGGAACCTGCCTGTTGACCCTTCGAGGTCCGCCTCAGCTCCTGCTGAGCGTGACCGCGCTTGGCCTTGTGCAGCAAGCTCGCAAGCTAGCTCTAGCTAGCTAGCTCTAGCTACTAGAGCGCTTGCGCTGAGTGAGGGCCTGAGGAGCTAGCTGTCCCACCAGCTTGAAGCTCGCTCCGGTTGCACGCCTGCAGGACAGCAACGGTTTCTGGCCGGGCAAGCAAGCTGGGACTCGCCGCCGCCACGAGCTCCGCTCGGCGCTTGCAGTGCCGCCCGGCGCTGTGACTCGAAGCGAAAAGGACCAACCACGCGCGTCATCAGCCGCGGGGACGAGGAATTCCACCTCAGCCCCCCGTCCCTCTCGCGGCCGGCAGTTGTGCGCGCCGGTTTTGCCAAGGAAGCCTTTTGCTCCCTTTGGAAGCTGCTGCTTGCCGCAGTGCGGTCCGCCAGGCTCTCCGGCGCTCGTCAGCTCCGCGCTGCTCCAAGTTGCCTGCACCCCGCCACCGCGACTGCCGTGCAGGCCCTTCAAGTAATTAACGTTAGCACCGCCGCGGCGTTCGCCACTGGCACCTCACCTTCTCCAGCCAGCGCCTCAGCGCCGGCCAGCAGCCAGCTGCAATCTACTTCACTGACGCCCTCTCTCTCGTCCAAGTTCTTGACTCGCTACGCCTGCCACTGCAGCGTCGGCCTGCGCAGGCCCGCGCTCGCCGCCGAAAGCTCAACTCGCCCGGCCCGCTCAGCTCGCTCAGCTCGCGGGAAACCGGTGACCGCTGCTCGTCACCGCCGCGCCGCTCCAGCTGCGCCGCGCCAGGCTCGCCGCGTCGCGTCGCCAGCGCCTCCGTGACCTCGAGTTGCCTCGAGCTCGAGCTCGAGCTCGGGCTCGACCTCGACCTCAGAACTCGAGCTCGACCTCGACCTCGAGCTCGAGCTCGACCTCGACCTCGAGCTCGAGCTCGAAGAGGACAGCGAGGCTGTCGCCGGCGCGGCCAGGCAGGCCCAACCGCCGCGCAGTGGCTGCAGCCGCAAGAGCAACCGGCCGCCCCCGCTGCCGCGTCCTCCCGCGGCGCCGCCCCTCCCTCCCTCCCCGCCCGCCCGCCCGCCGCCGCGCCGCCGCGCCAGCAGAGCAGGAGCGCGCGGAGCGAGCGCGGCGCGCGGCGTACCGTCGGCGGCGGCGCGCGCGCGGCGGGCGGACCGCGCGGCGAGGCCGGAGCGAGCCCGGAGGCGGCGAGGACATTTCGCCGCGCGAGGCGAGGCGAGGCGAGCCGCAGGCAGAGCGCAGAGGCGGCGGCGCGGGGCGGCGCGCGGGCGGCGCGGGCGCGCGAGGGCGGCGCGCGCGCGCGCGGGCGGGCGCGCGAGGGCGGGCGCGCAAGCGGCAGCGCGCGGGCCCGGCGGCGGGCGGCGCGGCGAGCGGCGAGGCGCGGCGCGGCGAGGCGAGGCGAGGCCCTCGCGGCGCGGTGACGCGCACAAGGCGAGGCCAAGGCTCGCCTCGCGCAGACCGCCCCCAGGCTCGCCGGCGGTGCGGTGTGTCTGGCCGGCGGAAGGCGCGCGGTGCGGGCAAACGGCGCAGGCACCAGAGCCTCGGCGCGTACCGGCGCGAGCAGAACCGGAGGCGCGGCGCGGCGCGGCGCGGCGCGGCGCGGCACGGCGCGGCGCGGCGCGGAGAGGAGCAGCGAGCGGACAGGGCGCAGGGCGCAGGGCGATATGGCGCGCGGCGGAGGGGCGCTGGAGGGCGGGCTGCCGGAGGAGCTGGTGTGCCACGCGCTGAGCTTCCTGAGCGTGGAGGACCTGGTGACGCGCGTGGCGGCGAGCTCGCGGCACACGAAGCGGCTGGCGTACGGGATCGTGGGCGTGGGGGCGGCGGGGCCGGAGCAGGACGACCTGGGCGCGCAGCGCGTGGACCCCGTGCCGGCGCTGGCCAAACGGTACGCGCTGCTGCGCCGGCTGCGCGGGACGTACGAGGACCTGGCCAAGGAGCCCATGCGCCTGGTGCCGGACCTGCTGCCGCAGCAGCCGCAGGACGCCTCGCCGGAGCCCGTGCTCTTCCGCGCGCTGGAGAACCTGTGCTTTGCCTACGCCGGTTCGCGCTTCGGCAAGCTGGTCTCGCTCGACGATGTGGCCGTGCAGCGCGCCGCGGGCGTCAAGGTGCTCGAGTACAAGCGCCACTCGGTCAGCTTCGGCAAGTACGTGCAGCTGCACGACGTCATCCACTCGCTTGTTGTGGATCGTGAGCGCTTCCTGCTCAAGCACTTCGCCTTCCCGGACGCCGAGGACGGCGACCTGTCGCCGCGCAAGCGCGCGCGCAGCGGCAGCACCAACAGCACCAGCAGCACGGCCTCGATCGCCTTCATGAACCCGCGCCGCGGCCGCGCGAGCTCGCTGGGCGCCCGCCAGGACGGCGCCCTTACGGAGCTCGGGCTGGCCACCTGCGACCGCATCTTCGACTTCTTCGACGTGGACAGCGACGAGCTGCTCGGCTGGGAGGAGCTCTCGGCCATCAACCTCGCGGCCGGCCTGCCTCTCAGCGTGTCCGCCTACCTCTGGGTGCAGTCGTCTTACGAGACGGGAGCCCACGGCCGCCTCACGCGCGACGGCTACCGCGCCATGTTTCTCGAGAACTTCATCCGCGTACCGCGCCTCATGTACAAAGACCTCGTGCGCCTCGCCAGGTACCTGGCCTCGTGCGACCGCGACGACCTCGTCAACCGCATCCTCGCGCAGATGGAGCGCAACGAGGCCGCCGGCGCCTTCAACGATAACGACAACGACCACAACCCCAACCCCAACCCGGCGGCCCCTGCGCACGCGGCTGCGGGCCCCAACCCTGCGGCGCATCAGCATGCAGCGCACGTTGATCCCTTTGCTGCTGCAGACGCTGCGGCGCTTGGTGTGCACGCCGCCACCACTGTCGGTGCGAGCCTTCTTCATGGTGGCCCTAACGAACTCGATCCGGGCGACGCCTTTGAGGAGGCTTTGGAGGCCGAAGCACTCTCCATCTTCGATGCCGTGTCCCATAATCTCAGTGACGCCTCCGACGGCGAGGAGCCCATTCTCTGAAGGGACCCCTTACGCATTGACGATCATGATGAGAGAGGCAAGACTGGAAGTCTGACGACCTTGAGGGAGAAAGGACGCATCTAGCTCGTCCGCACACAAGTACTGGTCCAGCACCAGCAGCTCGCATCCCCTCCGTCAGCAGTGGTAGTAGTAGAGAACACACAGATTTCACAGCCCAGAGCTGCATTGCACCGAGCGTGTTGTGACTCGTGCTTCATTCGTTCAAACTCCGCCTCGACCAGTAACTCCTCACGAATCGTCCTGTTCGGCTGTGCCTGATAGTTCAAGCAGCAACCACGCGGCGTTGCGGTCGTAGTGGTTCGTTCAAACTCCGCCTCGACCAGTAGACAGACTCCTCACGAATCATCCTGCTCGGTGGATGCTGCAGTAATCACGCGGCGTTGCCGTCGTAGTGGTTCGTTCAAACTTCGCCTCGGCCAATGACTCCTCACGATACATCCTGCTCGGCTGAGCCTGCAGCAACCACGCGGCGTTGCCGTCGTAGTGGTGGCCCACATGTTTGTTGCGCGCGAGTTCTCTGTAATCAGGCTCGGCCTGGCAGTGACTTTGGCAAAGCAAGCCTTCGAAAGCAAGCAAGATCATCTCAGATGGCTGATGTGGTCTGTCAGTGTGCTATCGGATGTCTGTCACCTTTCTCTCTCCCTCTCTCTCGCCCGATTCTTCTTCATTCTTTCACACGACTCGAAGTTCGTTTGAACATAATAGGCTACAGCAAGCGAGCGTGAAGGGTCTTTCTTGAAGACCTCGCAAAAAATTGCGATGTCGGAGAGAAGGGAGGGGTATTCGTCAGAATAAGGCTTGCAGTGCCTGTGCTGTGTGTGTGGCTGCTTCTTGCTTCGCCTGCTTGTGGGCGGCGGCAAGCGAGCATGCCTGTATGTATGGTATGAATGGGATGGGGATGGGATGCACAGAGGCGCGCTGTGGACGGACACCAGAGCCGGCCAGAGCAGCGACCTCAAAGCGCTCGCGGAACAAACGAGTGCCTGTCTGTTTGTTTGTTTGTTTGTTGCGGTCGCTTTCACACGCGCATGCCTCAGTTGAAGCTGATGGGAGCGAAGTTGAGGCCGTTGGACGCGGCCGGCTCGGCAAAGCTGCCAAAGTTGAACTGGGAGGCCGGCTTGTCGGCCTTGGGAGCCTCGGGCTGGGAAGCGCCACCAAAGGTGAACATGGCGCCGGAGTCGTCAAGGCCCGGGGCGACGTCGGCGTGGTCCTCCTCGTCGTCGCCAGTGAAGAAGGTCTCGATGATCTGGCGAGCCTTGTTGTACACCTCGTCGCTGGAGTGCTCCTGGAGCTCCTCAATGCGCTCGAGGCCGCCGAACTCCTCAACCTGGAGGCCGTAGCGGTCCTCGTCGATGCGCATGATGGTCTCGATGCTGCCGAGCATGAGCATGATGGTCTTGGCGTCGGTGACCTGGAGCGCCTCGCAGATGGCCTTGAGCGCGTTGAAGCGCTCGACGATGCAGGAGACGTGCTCCTGGGAGCCGCCCGAGCAGATGTTGGCGACGGCCCAGGCGGCCTCCTTGCGCACAGCCCAGGCGGCCTGCTCGAGAGCCTGAACGGTGGCCTCGGGCAGACCCGGGGTGGCGAGAAAGGCGCCGATCTGCTCCTTGGTGCCGGCGGTGATGTTGGAGCAGGTCCAGGCGACCTCCTTGCGCACGGACATCTTCTCGTGGTGGAAGAGGCGCTCGAGCTCGCGCAGCAGGCCGGCGTCGAGCGCCGACTGCGTGTGGTAGTCCTCGCCGGTGACGATGTTGCCGAGCGTGCGCAGGCAGGGCGGGACGGCCTTGTCGAGGCCGGAGCGCAGGAGCTTGACGAGCGTCTGGCAGACGCCGGTCTGCACGATGACGTCGAGGCGCTCGTTCTCGCCGTCGCTCACGTACGAGAGCGCCCAGCAGGCATCCACGATGGCCTCCTCGTCGCCCGAGCTCTCGATGATGCGCGCCAGCACGGGGACGTAGGGCGCCACCATGTTGAGCGCCGGGCGCGGCTTGCTGCCGCGGCACAGGTTGCTCACGGCCCAGGTCACGTTGCGCATCATGGACAGGTTCGCCGGGCGCTCCAGGTTGGCCAGCAGGCCCTGCGGCAGGCCCTCGGTGGCCAGCACGCGGTCGCGCAGCTGCGGGCAGTCGCCCGCCACGTTGCCCACGCACCAGGCGGCCTGCTCACGCACCGCGGCGTCGTGCGAGTTGAGCAGCGGCACGAGGAGCGGCAGCGCGCCGGCGTCCACGATCGACGCCGTAAGCTCCGAGGAGCCCACGTTGGTGAGCGCCCAGGCAGCCTCAAACTGCAGCATGGTGTCGTCGAAGCACTGCAGGAACTGGCACAGGTACGGCAGGAAGCCGGCGCTGATCACCTCCTGCACGGGCGGGTCCGTGGGCTTGGACAGCAGCTTGCGCAGCGCCTTGGTGCCGGCCAACCGCCGCGCGCCGCTGCCGTCCTGCATCGCCTGCAGCATCGTTGGCAGCGCCGACAGCTTGGCCGGGATCTCCTCCACCTCGGCCGCGGCCGCATCGGCGGCGCCCGCCGCGGGCGTCGCCGGCGCCGCCACGGTCGCGCCCGTCTGCCGCCGCTTGCGCAGGTTGTCCTCGCGCCGGTTCTTGCGGATCTGCACCGACACCTCCTGCCGCTTCTTGCGGCCCTCCTCATGGTCGATGCCCGCCTTGGCGCCGCCCGTCGCCGCCGCCGCCGCCATCATCTTGCCGCCCGCCGCGCCGCCCGCCGCCGCCGCCGCGACCGCCGCGCCGTCCACCTGGAAGTCGCTAAAAAGCATTCTGTTCTGCCGCGCTTGCTTGCCTTCTGCTCGCTCACTCGCTCGCTCGCTCGGCGCTGTCTCACGCGGTCTTTCCGCGCTCCCTCGGGGCTCTCCCGACCACTGCTCCGGAGCCTCGCTGGCCTCCTCTTCCTTTCGCCTCTGGCTAGCTCGCTAGGTTTGCTCGCTCGTTGCTCGCTCGCTCGCTCGCGCGCTCGCTCGCTCGCTCGCTCGCTCGCGTTGGTTTGGATTCCTGCGTCTCGATCGAGAGATTGGGTTCTGCCTCGCCGAGCTCGCCGAGCTCGGCGCCGCGCTCGGCGCCGAGGCGCGCCGCTCGGTTTGAATTTTTGAACGCGGCCGGAAGCCGCCGTTTCGGCCCGTTGGCCCCGGATTTCCTCGCTCCTCCGTCTTTTCCTCGGCCCCGACCGCGCCGCTGGGGCCGGTTTCGCCTAGGCGAGCATACGATGCCGCTAGGACTGCCGCTGGGGGTGCGCGCGCGGGGACTAGCCGCTGGCGGGACCGCCGAGGCGAGCGCGGCGCGGCGAGACGGTGACAGTTGGGCGGGGCGGGCAGCAGGGGCGGCGGCCGGTCGGCCGGTGGTTGGAGGCCAAATGGAGGGAGAGCAGGAGCCTCAGCCTGAGGGAGGGAGAGAGAAAGATGCTAGCTTTGGTGTAACATCACGAGTACAAGAGTGATGCTGCATGCACGAGCGTGCATGGTGTTCACAGTCGAGCAAACATCCCGGCTCTTGTGAGGGAAGAGCCGGGGCTTGTCCCAGTAGAAATTTGAGGATCCTGGTCTGTGGAAGACTTGCTTGGTAGCTTTTTTTGCAAAAAATGCTTCTTCTTTGGCAGCGGCCAGCTCGAACGAGGCCCTTTTCCTCCTGTCGCGTGGCCAGAAGCCCTCATCCCACCAGAAGCCCTCAACCCACGCCGCGTCTTTCTTCCGTAAGGGGGGGAGGCACTTTCCGCAGCCAACGAGTATTCGCTCAGGCTCGTTGGCGTGTATTCACTCAGGCTCGTTGGCGTGAAAATAAACAACTGCACGCTCGCCCAAACATCTTCGCCATCTTTGTTGTCATTTTGGCTACCTTTGCTAATCTTAGTCGGACGCTGGCTCGGCGGCGGCAGCGGAATCAAAGGCAGGCGCCGAGGCCGGATCAAGGTCAAAGTGCTCCTTGAAGAGATTGAGGACGTAGGTGCGCAGGTTGGAGGCGGAGCGAAAATAGGTGGTGTCCGGGCCATTGTATGTGCAACAGTTATCGCACATGCGCAGCAAGTCATCGCGCAGGCGCTCCGGGGTCGTGTAGTGACGGCCGTGATCCAAGCGCTTCTTGATGAGCGAAAGGTCAATGGGGTCGCGGATGATATCGAGGTAGTCTGCGACGACGTCCCCGACAGGCTCCTGAAAAGGCCAGGCCTCGCGATGCGCCTTGACGAGGCGGTGCACGGTGTGGAGGCGCGACTGCATGGCATAGTAGTCCGGGTCGTCCTCCGGATGGCCTGTCGCGTCGGCCCGGTGGTGCACCATGCGAGAGAGGCCGCGCACGGGAAGCGCCCAGCCGGCCTCGCGCACGCCGCGCACCTGCTCCTGCAGGTTGGTGATGGCAAGGCCGTCGCGAAAGGGCAGTCCCGGGTACACCTGGTCCGCCTCGGCCTTTTCCTTGATCTTGCGAAAGAGAAACTTTCGCTGAGAGGCAATCATCTCGGGTATTCGCAGGTAGTCGACGTACTCGTTGACGCTGCACTCCATGAGCGTGCCGCCGTCGTAGTCCTTGATGTAGCTGCGCCAGCGCTCGCGCGGCATGGTGATGGTCTTGGTGAAGCCCTGCTTGCGAAAGTACCCGATCGCGAAGTTGTCCGCGTACGTGAGAAAGTGCGTCAGCTGGATAGACTTGACCCACTGCTTCAGGTTGTTCATGAGCTGCGTGCCAAAGCCCTTGACTTGGCGCGCCGCAGACACCGCCAAAAAGGCGATTTCCGCGAACCGCTGCTCCAGGTACGGCCGGAAACAGATGCCGCCCACAACCACGCCTTTGTCGATGCAAATGAGAGAGTAGTGCTTGCGGTCCATCACGAGCCGCACGATGTACTCCTTTGGCATCTTGGGCAGCTGCTTCGCGAAGATCTCCTTCACGTTGATGAGCCACACCAGGTTCTCCTCGGTCCCATCGTTGGTCACGATGCGGAACTGCAGCTCGTCGCTCGCCGCCGCCGCTTCCACGCGCCGACGCTTCGCGTCCGGCTCCCCGTGCGCCGCGCTGCCGTTCTGGCTCGCCACCGCCGCCGCGGCCCGCGCCGGGTCGTCGCGCAGCACCGCCAGCGTCTCGCGCACCAGCGCGGGCTCCGCCGGCGCCTCCGCCGCCTTGCGGACCAGTACCTGAGCAGCCTGGTCCCAGGTTTCGCTCGGATCTGAGGCCGCTAGCGCCGTCAGCGCAGCTACGGTGCGGCGCTTCGCCTCCTGGTCCCCGCCCGGGCCCTGCACCTCGGCAACAAGGCGCTCCAGCTTGGCGTGCAGCCACGCCATGGCCGGGTCCTGAACCGCCTGCCCGTTCGATCTTGGCTCTTCTGGTGCTGTCTGCGGCGCTGTGGGCGCCGCCGGCAAGGGCGTCATCACCACGGCGGCCTGCAGAGGCGGCACCACGGGTGTCGCCACGCTTTGCGCTGCAGGCTGCACGATGGGAAGCGACGGCGGGGTCTGCGTTGGTGTCGGCTGTTCTTGCTGTTGCTGTTGCTGTTGTTGTTGTTGTTGTTGCTGCTGCTGCTGCGGCGGCGGCTGCTGCGGCTGCTGTGGCGGCTGCTGCGGCTGCTGCGGCTGCTCTGGCTGCTCTGGCTGCTGCGGCTGCTGCGGCTGCTGCGGCTGCGACACCGGCTGCGGCTGTGCCGGCACCACGACCGGCAGAGGCGGCGCTGCCAGGATCGCGGGGCCAATCGGCGCCGGCTGCGTCGGCACCTGCGCCTGCAAATTCTCAAGCTTCATCGGCTGCGGCTGCATCTGCGGCTGCGGCTGCGGCTGCGGCTGTGCCTGCGGCTGCGGCTCGGCCGGCAGCGCCGGCGGCATCGAGGTCGGCGCGGGCGCCCCCGCCATTGCCGTCGTCGATGCCGCCTCCGCGCCAGCCACGCCCGCGGCCGCGCCCGCGCCCGCGGCGGCCGGCGGAGGCGCCGAACCGCCGCCCTCGCCCGCGTCCGCCATCCCGCCCTGCCCCGCGCGCGCGCGCGAGAGCCCGACCCGGCCGAGCCGCGGCTTTGCTACGTCCAACGACGGCGGGGCGGCCGCCAGGCCAGGCCAGGTCGCGCGCGCAACGTGGAGACCAGCGAGGTCACGGCGGTGATCAATATCTACGACGGACACAAGGGCCGCTGGGATCGCTGCAGCCTCTGATGATTGGGGCGCAATTGCGAATGCAGCTGCGAGGTCATCGTCATTGCGTGGCTCGTGTTGCGCAACAACGCGAGGCAGCCAGAGATCGATCGTTCTGTAGTGAAGAAGGAATGACGAGCAAACACAATACGAATCCTGTGGGACGCTGACTCAAGCTGGTCCCCGCCGGCGGGCCAAGCTGTTGCCCCCAACTTGGCCGACCCACTGGCGCGAGCCCGGAACGGCGAGCAAGCACGTTCAAGGCGCTGCTGGACAACTCACATCCACCGACTCGATCCATCTCCATGGCAGGGGCAAGGCTCGGGTTTTATGGGGGTTTGGTGAAAGATCTGTGGCCGGTGCCTCGGCGAGACTGTGAGCGATGGTTGATTTTTGCCAACTCCCACTCTTCTTCTCTTCGCACTGGCAGAGAGACGTACGTCAACAAGCGGCGTCTCGTGCGGCGGCGCCTCAGCTTGAGAGCCCCACGCGGCGCCTCAACTTGAGCCCCATGCGGCGCCCGGCGCCTTGTGCGGCCGTACCTGAGGTTAGCAGGCGGCTCAGAGGTAACGAGCAGAAGCAAACAACGCTCAGCAAATTCGTGCTTTGGTGAAGACTACGGCGGGTGCTAAGTAGGACAGTGTGTGCTCTCGAGCGAGCGGGCGGGCGACAAAAAGGCGGCTCGCGAGATGGGGCCCATGGGCGGGTGGGGACGCACGCGGGACGCACGTGAATCTCTGGTCAAATTGCCAAGGCACCCTGCAGCAGAGTCTGCAGGCAGAAAGGTGCTCTTAAATTTAAAAGCCGAGGCCGGGCATGGGGAAAGGGTTGGCGAAGGCGTGCACGTCCTCCTTGAGCTGGTCAAGGTCGGCGTTGCCGTCAAGGCCAGCCTTGAAGTCCTTGAGGGACTTGCCGCGCTCCTCCTGGATCTTCAGGGCGATCTGGACGGCGCGGTGCAGGAACTCGGCGACCTTCTCGAAGTCGGCCTCGCTGAAGCCACGCGTGGTGAGCGCGGGCGTGCCGAGGCGGACGCCACCGGGCGAGAGCGCGGACTTGTCGCCAGGCACGGCGTTCTTGTTGACGGTGATGTGGCAGCGATCGCAGAGAGTCTCGATCTTGGAGCCCGTAATGTCCTGCGGGCGCAGGTCCCAGAGGAGCAGGTGGTTGTCCGTGCCGCCGGTGGCGAGCTTGTAGCCGTGCTTGACCAGCGCGGCGCCGAGCGCCTGCGCGTTCTTGCGCACCTGCGAGGCGTAGGTCTTGAACTCGGGGCTCATGACCTCCTTGAGCTGGGTAGCGATGGCGCCGATGGCGTTCTCGTGCGGGCCGCCCTGCAGGCCGGGGAAGACAGCCTGGTCGATCTTGGGGCCGAAGTTGCGCTCGTCCTTCTTGTAGAAGATCATGGCGGCGCGCGGGCCGCGGAGCGACTTGTGCGTGGTGGTGGTGACGATGTCGGCGTACTCGAACGGGCTGGCGGCCTCCTCGGTGGCAACAAGGCCGGAGATGTGCGCCATGTCGCAGAGCAGCAGCGCGCCATTCTCGTCGGCGATCTCGCGGAAGCGCTTGTAGTCCCACTCGCGCGGGTACGCGGAGCCGCCGCAGATGATGAGCGCCGGCTTGTAGGTGCGCGCCAGGTCGGCCAGGCGGTCAAAGTCGATCAGACCGGTCTCCGGGTGCACAGTGTACGGCAGGCTCTCAAAGTACACCGAGGTGGCCGAGATGGCCTTGCGCTCGCCCGACTTCTTATCCAGCGTGTAGAAGCCGTGCGTCAGGTGGCCGCCCGAGGGCAGGTCGAGGCCCATGATGCGGTCGTGCGGCCGCAGCACCGCCGTGAAGGCCGCGAAGTTCGCCGGCGAGCCCGAGTACGGCGCCACGTTCACGCCCCACTTGTCCTCCTCCAGGCGGTACGCCTTGAGCGCGCGGGTCATGCACATGGTCTCCACCTGATCGATGATCTGGTTGCCGCCGTAGTACCGCTTGCCCGGCATGCCCTCGGCGTACTTGTTCGTCAGGCAGCTGCCCAGCACCTCCATCACGGCCGTCGACGTGAAGTTCTCGCTCGCGATGAGCTCCAGGCCGCCGCGCTGCCGCTCGCGCTCCTGCTCGATGAGCGCATACAGCTCCGGATCATGCTCCTGGAGCGCCTTCTGGCCCGGCAGCTGCGCCATCTTCCCTCTCGCCGCTCGCGCCGCTTCTCCGCTCCTCGCGCCGCCTGCCCGCCGCTGCTCGCCGCTGCTCGCCGCCCGCTCGCTCGCCTGCCCCGATCCGGACGACCGACAGGTGGATTCGCGTTTGCTCGCGCCGCTCGGCCGGCATCTTCTTGCCCGCCTTACCTGCGCGCGCGGAGCCACCGACTCCTTTCCGGACGCCGCCCACCGTTTCGGACGCGTCCCACGACCGCCGCGGTCCCGCCTTTTGGGATTCGGACGCGCCGCGCGGCGTTTAGGACGGGGAGACCACCGTGCCCGGCGCACCGCTCCGGCATCGATGCGCTCGGCGCCGACCAACGACGGCCACCAGCCTGCCAGGCGCCAGCCAGCCTGCACGGGGAGCCACGCGGCTGGCGCTCGGGACCTCGAGTCCAAGCAGCTAGCTAGGAGCCCTGGCGCTGCAGCCAGGCTGCGAAATGATGGACGCGACGCTAGCTTGGCGTCGTCCTCGGACTCCGGGCGCGGCTGTGCGCGTCGCGCAGAGGACACACGGCGGTCGGGCCTCGACGCCGCCACTGAAGGCTGCGAGCACGGGGCTTCGAAGCGCGAACCGGGACAACGGCCGCCGCCGTTGGCGGGGGCCTGATGCCGCTGCGCGGAGCGCTGGCCTGCACAGAAGCAGTCAGCAAGGCTTTCGCAAACGGCCTTGCTGGGAGCCTCGCTCACTGTCAGTCCAGGACTCTCAGGCTGGAGGGCCTAGCTAGCGCTGGCCGCTCGGAGGACGCCAAGTGCTCATTGATCGCCGACGCCGCGAAGTCGCTCGGATTTTTCGCGCTGCACGAGGAATCGGTGGGACCACCGACAGCACCCCCCTGCTCGCGTCGCTGCGTCAAATACTAGCGTTCCGGCTGACCGTGGCTGCCTCTTTCGTCGACTGTGCCCAGCCCGCCCCAGGGACTTCATGTCAGCAGACTCGGCAACAAGAGTGACGGCAGCGCGGTGCTAAGCAGGCCCGTGAGAGACCCAGCAGAGCCTCTGATGGCAAGGAAAGCAAGCGAAACGAAGCAGGGTAAACTTGCCCGCGTCGAGAGCTGAGGCTGCATCGACCTGGCCGCACGAATCAGCCGAGCACGGTCGCCTGCCTCGACACACCTTTGCCATGGCACGAGGCCTCAACGCTTTCACGCCAACCACCTCAAGCCCGCGACGGAGAACGAGGTCCCGCAAACTTCACAGAGGTCACAAGAAACTCAAGACTCCAAGGAGCTTCGGCACGCGCCACTCGCCACGCATACTCCACAGTGTCCGCACCTCAAAGGGAAATCGCGACAAACCAGCACCCACTTGCATTCTGAAGAGACCAGCTCTACCAGCCCTGCCAGTGGCTGTGCGTGCAGCAAGGCGGCCTGCTCGCTCTGCTGCTCTGCTCTCTGCTCTCGCGACACGCCAAAGATGAAAAAGGCCCAACTCAGTTGAGGCTCTTCTAGCTAGCTCTAGCTACCTGCAGCTGCTCGGCGAGCTTGCCGCAATCCTTGTCCGCGCGGCGGCCACGGGGCGGCGGCGGCCGCGCGGCGCCGGCGCCCACACGATCAGGCGCCGCGCAGCTACTCGGACGAGGCCCTTCCACCCACGCCCACTCTGGGCCTCCCTCACCGCTTGCTTGCTTCTCTGGTTACGGCCGGTGGCATCCGAAGCCACCGCTGGCCACCATGGCCACCGCGACAAGCTCGGGCGCCGCGCAGGCGGGGCAGAGCGGCAGCGCAGTGCAGGTAGAAAGCGGCGAGTCGATCGTGATAAGGGTCTTCCCGTCGTACAAGTGGGGTGTCGATGGAGAAGGGCGCGACAACAATCACCGGATGGACAAGATCTACGACTGGTTCGTCGCGCATCCCGAAGAGGGCATCGTGTTCAGGCTCGACCGAAAGAACTGTAGGGGAGACATCGTCACGTGGATGATGACAGAGATCGAGGAGTGCCACTGCTTCCTTGTGGTACTCAGTAAGCCCTACTATGACGTAGTCAACGGCAGAGATCTGCGTGACAACGCTGCCAGGGAGTTCGAGTACGCCGGGGACGTTGCCTCTTCCCGCGCTGCGCTGGCAATGGACAGGCACGTCCCAATTCCGTTAGGAAGAGGTCCTATACGATGGTATCTCGGCAACATACTCATCCGGAGGCATTTCTCTGATGATCGTGAGACCATGGATGCGGTGATGAGACGTCTCGCGGATGATATTAGGCACCATGTCACCACGGCCCGCGAGCGCGACTTTGGCGGCGGCGGCGGCAGCGGCGGCGGCGGCGGTGGTGGTGGTGGTGGTGGCGGCGGCGGCGGCGGCGGCGGCGATCGCGTCTCAACGAGCACTACGCAGCCTGGCCCTGAACTGAGCTCCACGGGATCCGCGACACGCGCCGGGGCGTTTGCAGCTGTTTGGTCTTGGGTCTGGAACAAGGTCTCATCGATGCTGCCCGGCGTGCGCTCCAACATGGTGCAACAGGCTGCCAAATCCATCCAAGCTGGCTTTGAAATCGGCGCAAGGATCATCTTGCTCACGGCGCCTTCGGGCTATGGTCTCTCCAGTCTCGCGGCCTGCCTCTGGGCTTTGTCTGGCGACGGTCCTGCACCAAAAGGCGCTCTCGAGCTGCTTCCATCGCTGAAGGCGAAGACACGCCTCGGCATCAAGGCTGCCTTTTTTTCGCACCCGACTTTCCAGACGGTTGCCACCTCGCTTCCTGCTTCTGCTCACTCGCACAGCAACTCCGTAGGACGGTTCCAGCGCTGGCTCCCGCGCTTAGCACAGCGCTGGAGCGTAAGGCAGCGGTCGACTCGACATCTGTGCACATGCTCAAGGTGCAGTTCATGGATCTGATTGTGACTCCGTGCGCTGCCCTCCAGCAGCCTCCGAAGAAGCCCGTGGTTCTCATGCTGGGATCGGTGGCCGCCCTCGGCGCTGACGAGCACGATGCGCTCGCCGAGATCTTATTCGAGTGCCTTTCACAGGCTCCACCCTGGCTGCGCTTGGTCATTGCGTCAAGCAGTGAGCGCGCCCTGAAACCGCCGAAGCAATCATCTTTGGCCGCGCACGTCATCGCTCTGGACTGCGCGGCTCCAGCCCACCTACTCGATGTGGAGGTCTTCGCCCGGAGTACGCTGCAGCAGTTCATGGCCAACACGACGGAGCTGGAAAAGGCTCTGCCGTCCGTGCTGGAGCGATCGCGGGGTAGCCTCCTGTACTGCAGCGTCCTGACCCAGCTCCTACACGAAGAGGCCGAGAAAGGTCGTCTGACTTCTGGGGATCTCGTCGCTCTGCTGCCTCAGGGCCTGGACGGCATGTTTGTGACTTCGTTCAAATCTTTGCTCGCCGCCCAGGGAGAGCAGAGCAACGGGCCTGATTACGAGGCTCTCCTGGAGGCCATGTGTGCGGCCAAGGAGTCGCTGCCCTTGCACGTTGCTCTGAAATTGCTCGGTATCGATCAGACGGGCGTTTCGACATTCGTAAGCCGCGGGGCGCGGCTGCTCCACATCTACCGAACAGTCAGGTTCCGCCACCACTCGATGGCGTTGTTCCTGCAAGATTCCTCTCGCGCCGGCCCGGAGCTTTCGGTGCAGGTTGCGCGTGGGCACGCCCGCCTCGCCGTTCTTCTCGAAACGCTGGCAGGGGACAAAGATGAGTATGCTGTCAGGCATCTTCGTCACCACCACGAGAACAGTCGCGCGGACGTCCGCGCGGCGCTCATAGCCCGAGTCAAGATGGACGATGCGCAAAAGACGACGAGTCTCCTCCTCGGCGCCTTCCATTCCGCTTTCGCAGGCCTCTCCGTGCTCGATCTGCGCGGTCTCAGGCTCGACGATCAAGCGCTGCAGCTGTTTGAGCCGAGCCTGTACGCGCTTCAGCAGCTCGCCAAGCTAGATCTGGGCGACAATCACATCTGCGACGAGGGCGCAGAACGCGTGGGCCGAGCCATCATCGAGAATGCGCAACTCTGCAGCGCCCTGGTGGAGCTTCGTCTCAACAACAACAAGATTGGCGAGCGCGGGGCATGCGCCTTTGCCAAGCTCCTTCGCCACAAAGGCAACTTCGAGCTCTTGGATCTCGGGAGCAACCCGATCACTCCGGCCGGCGCAGCGGCCCTGATCAAAGCTGCATTGCTGGGTCGCCCGGCGCGGCTTGTGCTCGTCGACTGCGGTCTGGACATTCGCTCTCTGGACCAAATCGCAGCCGTCCTGAGGGCCGAAGAGAGCCCTGTGGACGCACACGCGTTTGAGGCGCATCCCCATGTCCGCGAAGGCTTCGGCTCGCTTACTGGGGCTCAGTTTGACCGGAGGGTCAAAGTCGACTTCAAGGGAAACCACTTCGACAACCTCACCTTACCTAACTCTTTCCGAGCTGCGGCTATGCGCTTCGTCTCGTTTTGTGAGTTTGACTGCAAGTCAGCTGACGAGGAAATCCTGGACCCTTTCTCAACAGGCGCCTCGTTGAGGTCGCGCCGCCCGGAGGCTTCATCTGGAAGAGAGTTTCTCGAAATGATGAGTCGTTGGCCGCTCGTACTGAATGAACCCCTCTCTGCAACGGCGCCTGGGATGGTCGCCAGACCGTGGGCTGCTGACCTCGCGGCGGCCATTTCGAAGCGGAGACTCGACGAGTCCACGCAAAGGAACCTAAGGCCGGTCCACGTGCGCTTCGTTGAGATTGCGCATCTTCCAGAACTCACTGCGATGCCCTTCGAGGTGGGCACTGCGCTTTTGAGTGCGAACGCGCTGCTGGTTTTCCGCGCGGGTGATCGCAGATTCCTGGATGCTAATTTGCGGGAGATCGAGCGGCGCCACAGCAAACTCGTAACCATACCGGTGGAGTATGACGGGATGGAGCTCTGCGCCGCGTGCATCCCGGGAGGCGAGCCAGAGGTCGCTGCAGAGAGCATCTCGCGGAGGACAGTGGAGCAGGTCTCCTCAACGTCGGTGAAGACGGAGACTAGGCCCGAAGCCCTTCTCTCAAGCCCGTACAATGTTCAGGCAGGCTCGAAGAGGGACGTTGGAGTCGACCGCGAGCGCTCGGAGAAGAATCCTGCCAAGCGCCCGAAGCGCACTTGAGATAAGTAACGATCAAGGCTTTTCAAAGTAGCATGTGTCATTCCCGAAGTTCGATGGGCCGAGGCAGGCACGCCTAGTGTCACCGGAATCTCGTGCAACACTTCATTCGTCTCCTGGTCTGTTTATTTTCCTGACATCATCGAGTCGCACCGCCTTTTCAAATGAGAAAGGCTTTACGGCGTTGCGATGCTGCAGAGCATTCGAGGCGGAGCGAGTCGATGCCTGGTGGGCGGTGTGTGGAAGCTGCGCACGAGGGCGTCTGCGCAGAGCTGCGAGACGTCCCGCGAGAGCTGCAGCGAGACAAAGTTGCCGTGTAGAGTGAGGTCGTGGAGGAGGCCGCGGTTGGCGACGCTGCGTAAGCATAGCGCGCCTAGTTCAGAGATGAAGTTGTCCGCGAGGAGCAGAGTTTTGAGTTGCGCGGCGTCTCGGTGGCGCAGCACGGCGGATGCGAGGGCCAGGGCGCCGTCGTCGCCGATGCAGTTGTCACGAGCGTCAAGCTCATGTAGAACGTTCAGGAGACCTGCGAGCGCGCGTGCGCCGCGGTTGCCGATGCGGTTGCCCTCGAGACCGAGCGTGCGGACGTGGCGGCTTCCAGCGAGCGCGGCTGCGAGCGCCTCGCAGGCGGCATCGCCGAGACGCATGTGCGCGAAATTCAGCGTGCGCAGCTTGGAGGCCTGCAGCGTGCGGGGCTGCAGCGCCCTGGCGAAGCGAATGTCGACCGGGACGGCGCTCTTAGCCGCCTTGCAAGCCTGCACGCTCAGCGTGCGCAGACTCTGCAGGTCGCCCTGCTCGAGGCGATCCCAGACCGCAGCGTCAAGCGTGGCCGGGTCCGCGGCGGCGCTGGAGAGGCCGAGCTCAGTAAGCTGGTTGCCGGCCGCGACGACCTCGTCCACGACCGATTTGGCCCTTGCAGGGTCCGTGCAATTCACGAGTGCCTGCAGCGTGCCGTGCCTGCTGGCGCCAGGAGGGGCGGGGAGTCTGGTCGCGGCGGCCTGCGCTGTGCTGCAAAGATGTCGTGCGCGCGTGGCGACGGAGTTCCAGCGGAGCAGGTCGCGCCGGTGGAAGCGGACGTCGCGAGAGCCTCGCTGGACGAGGCGACGACGCGCGATAGCCTGCAGGCGCGTGAGCGGCAGCTCGACACACAAGTGAAAGCGCTCTTGGCGGCGTCGAAGAGCGAGGCGGCGCGCGAAGGACATGCGGATGGCCGCTTGGATCATGCGCGCCGCGCGGAACCAGGCTCGCCACAGAAGCGCCTGCTTGGCGATCACATGACCGCGCCAGACGCGCTGGATAGCCGTCGCTGCCCCTTGCCTGCGCCGGCGCTCTGCGCGGAGGCCACGGACCCTCTCACGTGCGCAGTGGCCCCGCACAACGCGCTGCATGTCCCGACTCGCGCACTCTCGTGCGTAGTGCGCTCGCGACTGCGCGCCGCGCCAGACGGCGGCGAGCCTTGAGAAGCCTTGGTGTGCCACGCGCGCTCTTGCCAGCGCGGCACTGCAGGTAGAGGCCCAGATCACGCGCGCCAAGTCCTGGATGGCGCGCGCGCGAAGACGATGGGCCTCGAGGCGGCCACGCATGACTCGCTGCATCTTTCTGCGGCGCACACGCGCCTGGACCTTGGCGACGATTCGATGCTCATACTGAAGGTAGTTCCCCCAGCCGACCGGGTCCCAGCGGGCGAGCATGCGGCGCGAGCGTGCATCGAGCGGCGCGAGCTGGAAGGCGGTCTCGGCGGCCTGCATGGCGTTGGCGTCGTCGCCGGTGAGCTTGTAGGCGGCCGCGAGGGCTCGCCAGAGCCGGGCGTCGGCCTGGGCCGCGGGAAAGTGGAGTCCACGCAGAGCGGCTTTGATGGCCAGCTGTATCTCGTCCACGGCCCAGCACGCCTCGACGAGCGCAAGCCAGGTGTCTGGGTCGTCGGCCCAGGCGCCGGCCGAGGTCTCGCCGCGGGGCCGCTTCTTGAAGGCCTCCCCGAAGGCCTCGTCCGCGTATGCGCGGTACGGACTGCGCCAGCGCACGCCCTGCGCCTCGCACAGGGCGCGGCCTTCCTGCAGCGCGGTGCCGACGAGCAGGAGAACGTCGCTCTCGTGCAGGCCAGCGCTCTCCGTGTCGTCGTCGGCCATGACCTCGAAGAGCAGTTCTACGGCCGCATCGTGCTCTCCCGCTGTCCACGCCAGGCCCGCTCGTGTCAGCGCGACGCGCAGCACCGTCCGCGAGTCCGTCGCCAGCGCTTGTGCCTCCTTGAGCGCCGCTCTCGCCTCCCGCGCGCGGCCCTGGCACAGCAGCGCCTGCGCTAGGCGCCGCAGACCCAGCGCTCGTCGCGTCGCCCTCTGCCTCTGCGCCTTTCTTGTCGTCCTCTTGGCCTCCTCTTCTTTCCCGTCGCGGCACTCCTGCTCGAGCTGCTCCACGGCGCACTGCACGGCGTCCACGAGGGCCTCGTCCTCGTCTTCGTCCCCGTCCGTGTCCTCGCAGCGCGCCCTGTCCTTGCAGCTCTGCAGGAGCGCTCTGCCGAGCTGCGCCATGCTGCCGGCCGGCGCGCGCTCTGCGTGCGCTCGGAGATCTGCGAGCTCGGGCTGGACGCGACGGACTCGGCGCTGGCGCGCCAGGAGTCGAGCGCCGCGCCGCGAGCGAGGCTGCGCGAGTCGCGCGAGTCCCATCGTCGAGGGCGAGTCCCCCGCGCCGCAGGGTGTGCGCCGCAAATGGGTTGCGCAGTTTGAGCCGGACCATCTGCAAGTCGAGTCGAGTCCGGGTCGAGTCTGTGTTTGCGTCAAGGTCAAGATTCTGCGCTTTTACAGCCCGGCGCGGCTCGGCCACGCCTCGGACGGCGCTCTCGCCGGCGTGTCCTGGGCTGGGCCCCGCCTGCCGGCCACGGGCGGTGAGGTGGGCGGGTCTTGCCGAGTCTTGGGCGGCTCGAGCGAGTTCCGATGGTGCGGCTGACTCATCCATCATCCTCGTCCTCCTCATGATGATGCGGACAGTAACGAGGAGGAGTTGAAGACGATGGCCGCGGCGGCAGCAGAGACGGTAAAGCGGCGCGCGCGGCAAGGATGAGCGCCAAGGTGGCGGTGGCGGCGGCGGCCGCGGTGGCGGCGGCCGCGGCCGGCGCGGCCTTCGTGCAGAGCGGCATGACGGTGCAGGAGGTGCTGGAATACGGCAAGGACCAGATGGACAACCTGGAGACGGTGCTCGTGGAGCTGGGGCCGGTGCGCGGCCCGCTGCTGCTCTTCGTGATCTACGTGACGTCGACGGTATTCATGCTGCCGCTGTGGGGCTTCCACATGACGACGGGATACGTGTACGGCACCTTCCGTGCGGCCATGCTCATCGCCACGACGCAGGCCCTCGCGGCCGGCGCCGCCTTTACCATGTCGCGCTACGCGGTGGGGCCGTACGTTCGTGACTTTCTGGTGCGCAAGTACGGCAAGAAGTTCTTCGCCATCGACCGCGCCGTCAGCAGCGAGGGCCTCAAGATCACGCTGCTGCTTCGGCTCTCGCCGCTCATCCCCTTTGGCATGAACAACTACCTGTGCGGCATCACCCAGATGAAGCTGTGGGAGTTCGTCGTGGGCACCTGGCTGGGCGTGCTGCCGGGCACCACGGCCTACTGCAACGTGGGCGAGCTGGGCAAGACGGCGCTGGACAAGGGCACGACGCCGCTGCAAAAGGCCGTCATGGGTCTCGGTCTCCTCGCCGCCCTCGCGGTCGTGAAGGTTCTCTCCGACATTAGCAGCAAGGCGCTCAAGGATGCCGGCATTGGCGACGAGGATGAAGCCGAGGCCGAGACCAAGGCCACGGCGGCCGGTGACTCAAAGAAGATAAACTAAGTTGGTGGACGAGATGAACACGTTGAATGCGCGCGTGCGTACGCGCGCTCGCTCGCTCGCTCGCTCGCTCGAAAAAGACTTGCGCATGTCTTCCAACTAAGAAGACCATTGAACATGTGTGTATGCGCGCTCTCCAAAGACTTGCGCTTGTCTTCTACTACTACTTTAGTTGGTACCAGACACTATTTGTGTCCGCTATGAAACTACTCCTCCTCGTCCGCCTTTTCCAGCGCAGCCTCACTGTTGTTGTCGTCGGCAGCGAGGGCCGCAACGGGCTTGGCGCTGGCGCCTGGCTGATGGGAGTCATCCTCGGCGTCGGCAGGTGGAAGCCAGGACGAAGGGAGGGAATCCGGGAGCTCCTGGCCCTGGAGCGCAAAGGTACGGATGAGGTGCTTGGCGATGGCGTACTCATGCAGCGTGAGCGCGCCGTCCTGATCGACGTCGGCGAGGTCCCAGACGCGGCGCAGGTCGGCCTTGGGGACGCCCGTGGCGAGGAGGACGTCGCGAACCTGCGCGCCCTGGATCTTGCGCTTGCCGTCGACGTCGGAGACCGGGCCGAGCGCGTCGAACTCGCCGTGGTAGAGTGCAAAGGACTCCGGGTCGACAGCCCAGGACCCGGACGCTTCGCCGCCGGAGGCGCCGCTGCCGCGCAAGAACGGGTTCTCCGAAGAAGTCTGGGCGGCACGCTTGCGGCCGGCCTCGGCAGTGTGGCGCGCGTGAAGGCGCGGCAGGTGGGAGGCGAGGATCTCGTTGAGCTCGACGATCATGCGCGGGTTGAGCGGCGGGAACTCGGAGAGGTCGTTGTCCGCATGCGTCTTGAGCGCGCGGCGGAAGGTCTCCGGGCGCGGAAAGTCGCCGAGCGGCACGCCGTGCTTGCGGTGGATCTCCTGGTACTCCTGCTCGAGGTCATCGAGCATGCGCTGGAGCGCCTTCTCCTTGCCAAAGAAGGGCAGCTTGTTGCGCAGGTGGTCGATGATGAGCGCGTGCGTCTTGGCGGCGCGCGCGCGCTTGACGACCTCATTGACCTTGCGCGTGACGGCAGAGCCCGGGAGGGACTTGAGGTCTTGCACCAAGTCGGCGCCCTCGCGGCGAAAGAGCTCCTCGAAGATGCGGTTCTGCACGGGCTTGTCCCAGAAGCTGCCGACGTAGACGCGCACGACCTCGGGCGTGCGCAGAATCTTGCCAAGCGACCACATGAGCGCGCCGTGCACGCGCATGAGCTGCTGCGCGTCGATGGAGTCGGCCTTGTTGAGCACGACGCGCACCTTCTCGTCGTGCCCGCGCAGCGCGGCAATGGCGGTCTGGAATTCGTCGCTGATGTCCAGCTTGTGCGCGTCGAAGAGCAGCAGGATGCGGTCGCAGCGGCCGGCGAACCACTCCACAACGCCCGTGAAGTCGTACGAGCGGCCGATGCGCTGCTTCTCGCCGGCCAGGACGCCCGGCGTGTCCACGAAGGTGATGTGGCGCAGGATTTCCGCCTTGCCGCCTTGCGCGCCCACGCTCGTCTGCGCGCACTCGAGCTTGTCCAAGAAGCTGGCGCCGAAGCGCTGCAGCGACCGGAACGGCCGGTCCGCCTGCACGGCCAGCGCGTTGCCCGGAATGACCGTGTCGCCAGCACTCGGGTCGTCGGAGCCCGCCACGATCGTGAAGCGGTCCGTCGTCGGCTCCGGGCCGATGCGCTGGCCGGGGAAGTCGCGGCCCACGAGGTACCGGATGAAAGATGTCTTGCCCACCGAGTATTGGCCGATGAGGAGCACCATGGGCTTGGCGTCAAAGTCCGCGTCCGTCATCACGGGCGAGTAAAAGTCCCCGAACTTGAACTGTACCTCCAGCGGCTTGATGCCCGCCCTGTACAGCCGCTTCAGCCCCTCCACTGTGGCGTCCTGCTCGCCCTTGGTGCTCCCGGCGCCCGAGTCGCTGTTGCTCGTCAGCTGCGTGTAGCAGCTCTCGCACACCCGCTGCGGCGAGTTCTTCGGGTACCCGAGCTGCGGCAGCGCCACGTACCGCGCCGCGCACCGCCCGCAAAACACCGACCCGCACTTGCGGCAGTGATGCTTGCGCACCGACATGCTAAACTTCGTCTCGCAGCCCTCGCACTGCAGCACGAACTCATCCTTCACCCAGTGCGAGACGTCCGGGCCCGACGACATCGCGCGAGCGATGCCAACCTCGCGCTGGCTTGGAGTCGACCTTCGCGCGGTCGCGGCGCAGCTCGTCGAGTCGAACTTCGTGCGGTCGCGCGCGGTCCCGCCCAGCTCGTCGAGCGCAAGCGCCGACTCCGAGAGGAGTCCTGCGCCTCGGGCCGCTCAGGGTCGCCCGCCCGCTTTCCGAAGCTGCGCAGCACCGCGGCACAGGCCGACACGCCGCGAGCGCAACGAGCCCCGCGCCGCCGCGCCCAGCGAGCCCCGCGCCCTCCTCGCCCGCCCGCGAGCCGCCGCCGGAGTCGGAGTCGATCTGGTTCTGGGCGTCAGCCTCCTGCTTGGCCACGGCGCGCCTCGCCTCGCCTCGCCGCGGCGTCCTCGCCTCTCGCGCGCCCTCCCGCTCGCCCCGCTAGGCCCGGCCGCCGGTCGGCTTGGCGCGCCGCCCGGCGGGGCCCGCGGCCGTCCGTGCCGCGCGCGCGCGGCCTCGTGCGGCGGTCAAGTCGAGCGGCGCGCGCGAAGGTCGCCGGATGGATGCATCCCGCATCCATCCATCCAAGCGAGCATCCCCGTCCATCTGCATTTCGAAAAAGCAAACCCAACCACGCGCGCGGCGCGGGGCGCGCGGCGAGCCGAGCCGAGCCGGGCCGGGCCGAGCCAAGCGGAGCGGAGCGGAGCGGAGCCGGGCCGGGCCGAGCCGAGCCGGCCGAGCCGAGCCCAAGCCGGTGGCACCAGGGCGCAGCTCGCGCAGGGCCCGGGCGCGGCCGACTCCGCGGCGGCCGAGGTCGAGCCCAACGGCCGCGGCGTGGCGCGGCGCGGCGCGGCGCGGCGCGGCGCGCGTGAGGAGCCAGGATGGCGCAGACGCGACGCGGGTACAACGCGGGGGACGAGGACGACGATGAGGAGGCCCTGCAGAGCCTGCGCACAGGCCGCAGCACGACGAGGTCCGAGCCGGCCGGGAGGGCGCGCGGGAGCATGTCGGTGCGCGAATTCCTCAAGCTGAGCCTGGCCGGCATCCTCATGGGGTTCCTGTGCGTGCAGGTGCTTGACATCTTCTCGCCGGCGAGCAGCTCAACAGATGCGAACGAGATCATGAGCGAGGCCGCGGACGCCCAAACCAAGGACACCAGTGGCGGCGATCTGAGCGCGGCCTACACGCCGCCGCCCTCACCGTACAACATAGGCCCGCCGCCGACCATGCCACCGACGCTGCCGCCGCAGCCGCTGTGTGTGCGCACGGAGACCTCGCCTTTGCCCATGTGGACCCGAACCGGTGCAAGCGAGCGCCAGGCGGAGCTCGACCTGAGCGTGCCCACAGACGCCAAGTTCTTCGTCGTGGAGGACGAGCGAGCACTCAACAGCTTCTTGGTGAGCAAGTGTCTGCTCTCTGTACTGGGCGTGCCCGTTCCCGAGGGCGACGAGCTGAACCTCACCGAGGCGCTCCGCGACACGGTGACGCCGGACCTGCCTGGCCTGCGCTTCGCGCTCACCGACATGGCCCTCCTGGACGCGCTGCGCCGCCATCCAAATCGCGTGGACCGGATTGAGGACGCAACTTGGCTTGTGGTCGGCACCCTGCCGTACGTGTCGTACGCGCTGCCGGACCCAGAGCTCCTGCCCACGCTGTGTCCGTGGCTCGAGGACGGCCTCGTCTCGCACGCGGACCGCCTGCTGGCCGCCGTGGACGCGCTCGAGCGCTACCCGCAGTGGTTCGACGAGGCTCAGCGCGGGCGCTTCGTGCTGATCCACTCGCGGCCCATGGGCGAGCCTGGTACCATGAACGTGCTGTCCAAGCGCCTCGCCGAGCGGCTCGCGCGCGGCAAGGTGCGCATCCTCATGAGCTCCGACGCCTTCTTGCGCAAACTCATCAAGAA
Source organism: Thraustochytrium sp. TN22 (assembly GCA_013306675.1). NCBI lineage: Eukaryota > Bigyra > Thraustochytrida > Thraustochytriidae > Thraustochytrium > Thraustochytrium sp. TN22. The sequence goes on from JABLUY010000008.1 coordinate 115,994, forward strand.
GAACATCAAGAAGAAGCTTTGGAACACGCTCGCCGGCGCCGACGCCCTCGTGAGCAACGTGATCCAGATCCCGCTGCTGCCTAATCCGTTCATGGGCGAGGCCACCACCGAGACGCCCACGCGCGATCTGCAGTACTACTTTGACGAGGTTCTCACGGCCAAGAACAACATCAAGGGGCTCAAGTCCATGCAGTTCCAGATCGTCATGTCCAAGGCGCGCATCGCGGGCCGCAACGTGCCCAACGGCCTCATTGACCTGCGAAAGCAGAGCGCCTTCCTCATGGCGCGCTCCCAGCACTGCCTCGTGCTGAACCGCGACAAGGACGAGCCGCAGGTCGACGGCATTGCCGGTCTCTACGACGCCATGCGCGCTGGCTGCATTCCCATCCTGCTCTTTGACCACCTCGCGCTGCCCTTTCGCTTCCAGATCGACTGGTCGCAGATCGTCTACCTCACCACCGGCCTGTCCTGTCTCACGGAGCACCTCGTCGAGATGGCCTTCCTCGAGACCATGACGCAAAAGCCCGACCTGCAGGAGCGCCACAAGACGGCTATGCGGGCCGCGCTGCCGCTCTTTGAGTTCCCTACCACCATCCTCGATCCGCGCAAGGCCAAGGACCCGCTTCCCGTCCTTGAGACGCAGGCGGGTCAAGGTGCCGACGCGGGTGTCGGCGCTGACGCGGACGGCAACGCCGAGGACACCACTGACGCTTATAGCAACCGCCGTCTGGGCGAGCCGGAGGACGTGGCCGCCTCACCTACGCCCGACTCCAAGTCCACCGCGCCCGCCGGCGTCGTGAACGCCATCCTGCGCGAGCTACAGCTCTCCGCGGCCAGCTCTGGCTTTTGATGACCATGTCCAAAGAAGAAGAAGAAGAAGAATGAGAAGGCCAAGCACGCACGAACGAAGTTGCCTCTGCACCTGCAACAACCTTGCTTGACGGCGACTCTCTTACGATTAGCTAGTCGTCAAGCCCGAGGGGTGTGCCGCGCCGCGCCGTAGACCCTTGCAATCCTGCGGCGAAAGGGAATCGCTGGCCAAGCTGACGGTCCGCGCGGCGGGGTCACGGTGGGTCGTTCCTTCGGTCTGTCGCTGCGCACGCAGATCCTCGCCACGTGGTGGTCGCGCAGCTCTTGAAGCAAAACTCCAAAGTCTTCGCTCTCGCTTGCTCGCCTGCTCGCCCGCCCGCCGGGCGCGCGAGACTGGAGCGGCGCGCGGGCGCCGCGGGCGGCGGGCGCGCCCCGAGGTCTGCGCGCCGAGGCCCCGGAGGCGGCGGCCATGGCGGAACTCAGCTCCAGCATGCGCACGGACATGTACGAGTCGGACGCCGACGCCGACGACGGCGAGGGCCACCGCGACGGCGGCGTGCTGACCGGGAAGGCGCGGCGCAGCGAAGAGCGGAGTTCGTCCACGCAGCCAGGTGAGGTCATGGCCAAGGCCGCCAAGGGTCGGCGGACGGGCCCGAAAGGGAGCGCCGCGAGAGCGCCGGCGGAGCCGGTGAACTTCCGCGGCGAGAAGGAGCTGGACTCCTTCACCAAGGACCGCGCGCGGAACGCGCAGGAGCGTGATAATTGTGACGGTTCCGGCGAGCAGCAGACCCGAAACGTGGACGGCGGCGAGCTCCGCGGGAGCAAGGGCGGCGCCTCGGGCCGTCGACAGGAGAGCCTGCAGCTTTTGCTCACCGGCCGGCAAGCGCGCCAAGGCTCGGTGCCGAGCAGCACAGAGGCCATGGCGCCCAATCTCGCGCAGAGTAGCGAGCAGGGTCAGCGCGATTACGGCCACGACAAGCATAGCCATGGCGGACAGGAGCGGCGCGTTACTTTGTCGGGGCCCGCGCCTGCACCTGACGAGCTGGCTAAGAAGAACGCGCAGGCGGGCTGCGTCGCGACTGATACCAGGGAGGAGAATGGCCATGGCGGTTCCAGCGAACTTCATGGAACAGCGAGTGGCGCTTTGGAGAGCACACTCTCGTTTCGACGTAACTTCGGAAAGCTCTTGAAGCCCCGCCCGCCCTCATCAGAGTGCGCGAGTGTGCCCGAGACGAGTGACCCTCGCAAGGCTCGCAAGAAGAAGGCGCGCTCGGGCGACGCCGAGAGCGCTCCTTTGGAGCCAGATTTTGAGCGCAAGAAGAAGGCGCGCTCGGACGACACCACGAGGGCTCCTTTGGAGCCAAATTCGGAGCGCAAGAAGAAGGCGCGCTCGGACGACGCCGAGAGCGCCTCTTCGGAGCGCAAGAAGAAGGCGCGCTCGGACGACACCACGAGGGCTCCTTTGGAGCCAAATTCGGAGCGCAAGAAGAAGGCGCGCTCGGACGACGCCGAGAGCGCCTCTTCGGAGCGCAAGAAGCTAAAAAAGTCGAAGCCTTCGTCGCCGCACAAGCCAAAGGAAAAGGACGCCGGGGTTACCTCTGCGACGAAGCTAGCTGTGCCCGCGTCTTCGTCCTCGTCCGAGACGCAGGAGGAGACGGCAGCAAAGGCGGCAAAAAAGCGACTGGACAAGCGCGCCAAGCGAGCTGCCAAGGAGAAGAAGCGCCAGGAAAAAGAGCGAGCCGCAGCGATGAGCAGAGGCTCGTCTTCCGGCATTGGCTTTGTCTCGGATGATGAGTCTTGTTTGGATGAAGTTGCATCCGTCGTCACTGCCATGGGCGACCAGGCCGCGTCCACTACTTTGCCACCCCAGGTGCGCTGCCACGATCTCGGCTACAGTCCGGACGTAGCGGCAGATGCCCTCGCTCGGCACGGATACGTGACACTGCCCTTTGCGTGGCTCTCGGGTGCTCGGCTCGCGCAAGTGCGCGAGGCGCTCCGGGAGGAGATCCAACGCTTTCCGGAGTTTAAAGACGGCGCGGAGATGCACGTCCTCGGCGGCTTTTCCGCGCTAGGGAACCCGGCCTCCTTCCACAACCCAACTGTTCGCAAGCTGCGAATGAACGCCTTCGCGGAGCTTGCGCCGCTTTTCGCCAGCTATGTGCGCCGCCACCTGGCGCGCGACGAGGCCGGCAACAATAACACGCCCTGGAGGCTGGAGCAGCTGGTCGACCGCCTCATGTTGCGGCCCCGCGGCCTGGCGCCGTCCGCTGAAGCCTGGCATCGCGACGAGGCACCCGATGCCAAGGAGGAGGACTGCGTCTTTGGTGGCTGGTGGAACCTCAACAATGAGAGTCAGCACTTCTCATGCGTGCCCCACTCCCATAAGGGCGTGCGCGGACATGCAGGCTTCGACACAGTGCGCGATAAGGAGCTGAAGAAGCAGTACGCGCAGAAGAAGAAGGAGGTCCCCGTGCCCGCCGGTCACGTGCTCATCTTCCATGAGCATATCTTGCACGAGATCGTGGCGCGCAAGAGCAAGGTGGACCTCATGCGCCTCTTCGTCGGTTGGCGCCTCACCAAGAGCGCGGACCCGCTCACGCCGAACCTGCGCCGGCTGCTGGACGACCAGGCGGTCGTCCCGCTCAAATCCAAGCAGATCCCGCCCATGTACGCAAAGCTGCATTGGACCAACTGGCGAGACAAGCTCGAAGCCTTCACGGCACGCAACATCAAGGACTGTTGCACCACCCTTCGCGTCGTCGGCTCCGGTGCCAGCAAAGGTGCGGAACTCCGCGTCGTGGACCAGCACATGAAAAGCCTCCGCGAGTACGGCTTGCCCATGTACGAGACCTACACGCAGCATGAGGTCGACATTCTGTTCCCCAACACCGCTTGGACGGTTTCCTGTGGCTGCGGCCAGCAGTCCTCCGGGCAGCTCTCTAGCTAGCTCCTGGCTAACAGAGAGCTTTGTCGCTGAGCGATTTTCGTCAACACTCACGACGAGATCCGCGGGGACTGGAGCATCAGCCGGCAGGCGCGAGAGGAGAGCGCCTGTAAACAAGTAAAAGCAATTTGGTTTTATCGTTTGTTGGGAGTTTTGCGTTTTCAGTTGTTGGGGGCTACGGAGAAAGAGCACGCTTCATCGCTGCCTTGAGACTTTTGATCTTTGTCTTGAGGTCTTCCTTCCAATGCCTGTTCTTCCTCTGCGACTCCGAGAAAAGGTCCTGGACTTGATGGAATGTAATGGCTTCGTGGACAGGGCCCAGCGTCTCATGTTTTGCGAGCTCCTGGAAGACCCGCTCGGAATATCCTTCTGGGAACACCGTAGGATACTTTTGGAGAAACCTTCGCGCCTCAGCTTCCACGCGTGCCTTCTCAGACGCTCCCAGGTGCCTGTCCGTGGGCGCGCGATACTGCGAGGTGGGTTCGGAGTCCGCCGGTTGCACGGCGTCCGCACCAGACGCAGGGACTGCAGGTCTTGCTGCTGCTGCTGCTGCTGGTGGTGGCATGCTGCTGCTGCTGCTGCTACTACTACTTGTCGAAGCCGCGAGGGCGCGCCGCTTACCAGCGCCATCGTCCGGAACTTTGCCGAGCGGCTCGCTTCTTCTCCTTCTCTGTGCAATCGCGACACGGCCTTTGTTGGCCTCAGCATCGTTGCCTTCGCCGTCCTCGTTGCTGCTGCTGCCGCTGCTGAGAGCCAAATCAGGACCCGCCAAACGACGCCTCGAAGAGGGCCTCTTGGTTGACGTGTGTGTTGGATGAGTTTTGGTGTCTGAGGCTTTGGCGCCTTGTGCCACCTTTGCACCATGACTCAAACCTGTTTTCGGCCCCCCACCCTTGCGGCTGTCAATGCCCATCGATCTCGGTTCCTCGTCCTCATCATCTTCACTCAGTAGGTAGATCACAGAGTCTTTGCTGGACGGGCTATGCGGTGAATCGTCCGCGTTCGCCGAAGAACCTTTGCTGGACGTGCTGCGCGGCGAATCGTCCGCGTTCGCCGCGTCCAGATTCGTCGCATCCGATTTCGGCGTGCCAATGTTCGCCGCGTCCGAGCTCGCCACGCGTGCCGAGTCGGTGTTCGCCGCGTCCGGGTCTCCAGCATCTGATGTCGCCGCGTCTCGCCCCGATGTGCCTGGCGCCGCTGCGTCTTGTGTCGCCGCGTCTGGCACCATCTCGTCTGGTGCTGCCGGGTCCGTGGTCGCAGACTTCTGCCTTTTGAGCTGACCTTGATGCACGCCAGGGAGCTCAGCGCCCGATCTTTTGGAAGAGATCCGAGGTTCGACGTCGTGCGCCTGTCTTAGATACTCATCGGGCTCGGCCGTATCCTTGACTGCGTCTGGTGGTGGACTTTCCACCTGCTTGGCCACAATCAGTGTCCAGGTTTCGTCATTGTCGGTACCTGCCTGAGCTTCCGAGACTGTCTTGAGCGTGCAAGTTCGTCGAGCCTCGAGCTGAAGGGTTCCGCCGAGGAGCAACTCGTGCGCGACTGAAGCAAACTCGAGCAGGTCCTCGTTGCGCAGCACAAGTAGAACTTGAGATGCCATGGTGGGGACGGAGAGCGCCAGTACCCAGGCGATGTGGCTCGCTCGGTCTGGTGCTTCCAGGAGAGCCACGGGCAGCGGGTCCGGCTTCCGGCCAGGGTTCCCGTCCAACTCGACCCACCTCTTCACCTCCGCAGCCCAGCGCTTCCTTGCTGGGAAGACGGAGCGAGCCTGTTCAGACGGAAGCGGGCACGGTATCAAGCCACCGTACTTGTCTCGAAAGTGCATCAACGCCGACTTGAGACCGGGAAAGCCCTCGTCGACGCCGTCCTCGGCCTGCAGGCTGGCCTTGGGCTGCAGCTTGAGGTTCTTCTTGTGGTGGAAGAAGCGGTTCACCTTGAGGCAAGCAAGTTTGGCCTCGTCGACAAGGTGATTAAACTCCACGTCCTCCCAGAAGGTTTTGACCGGGAAATAGACCTTCCTCTCCACTGTGCGCGCCACGTTCAGGTACACGAATGAGTAGACCGAGTACGTGATGAGGAACGGGCGGAGGGATTCAGACAGCTGACCGTGCGGGTCCCGCCGAATGCCGATGAGCCCATATTCCTTCGAGCCGCCTGTCAGCTCCTGTTTGGTCTGCGCAGGCGCGTCACTGGCCCGCAGGGGCGGGCGAGCGCGCAGCACCGGGCCGTTCTCCACTGGCCAGGTTTTCATCCGTTTCTGCGCCTCCGAGGCGACGATGGGCTCGTCCTCGTTCTGCACGATGTCCTCCACGCCTCGCATGACCTCGACGAAAGAGCAGTACTCGGGCGAGGCGGTTTGCAGAGCGGTGGCACCGTCTCCCTCTTGCGCGTGGTCGTCGGCGAAGCGGCGCTTGAAGCAAACGTCGACGTTATCATCCAAGACCCAGGCCCAAGTCAGGCCAAGATCCCGCGCTGCCATCAGCTGGATGAAGAGCCGCGCGTAGCCGATGCCCCCGGTGTCCGCGCGAAGGATTGAACCAGGCTCCCGCAGTGACGGCATCTCAGGTGGGAGGCCCAGCACGATGTGCGCGGACCCGTATGCCTCAACATAGCTCGAGAACTGCTCGCCACTGCGAACTACGATGCAGACGACGGTCGGAACCTCTGACGGTTGCTGCGGCGGCGGGATGGCACGGTCGTAGTCGAGCAATGCCACGCCTGCACGGTTGTACGAAGGTACAAAGACCCAACGCACGCGCTGCGAGTCGGACAGACCCTGCACGCATCGGCGGGGCCTCTGGTGCGCTCCCGCCTCCTGCTCCAACACTTGGAGCAGCGAGAAGGTCTCCGTACCGCGCTTCAGGGCGACAGTGGGAAATCCGTTTTCGATTCTGAAATGCAACCCTTGAAAGCCCTGCATCGGCACTGACAGGCAGGCTCCTTCCCCGACGATAAAGACGTCGTGCTCCACGTGTTGCTTGTGCTGGTAGTTGTTGTCGAAGTCCTCGGTGACTGAGCGAGCTGCTACAGCTGCATAAGGCTCACTCAGTGTCTTCAGCTGGTGCGCTGGCAGGCGAGAAGCTGTTGCCCACGCGCCTTCCTCGCGGACGGGTTTCGCGGGCGCGCCGCGAGCGCCGCCGTCCCATAGGGTGCGCTGAACGTGCGCCCCTGCAGCGCGAACTTGGCGAGCAAAATCCTCGCTCTTCGCCAGGAGAGCACGTCGAGGACCCAGCGCTTTACAAAGGGCATCAAGATGTTCGTCACTGAGCTGAGCGTTGAGCTCGTCCAACCAGTTCGTCGTGAAACGGCCGTCGAAGTTGATGCAGTCCCGAGCCGCGTCGCGTTCGTTGTCAGAGCCGCAGTGACCGTCCTTCATCGGCGGTTCTGACCCAGGGAGCTTTGCTAGAAGCTGTGTCAGCTTCAGGTGACCGGCTTCGCTCTGCACCGCTTCGCCGACCTCCAGCGTGAGGTAGTCAATGTACGCGGCGAGCCACGGCTGGTGCTGCTGCTCGCAGGCGATCACAAGCGCCAGGATGCGCTGCTGGAGGACCCGCATGTGGTATTGGCCTTTGGCGGGCCTGTTGTACTCCTGCTTCATCGGCGGAAAGGCGTTCAGGTCTCTCCAGTAGGGCAGTCGCCAGGTATTCGACGCCACAAGCGGCTGCGGCACAGGGGGCATGGGAATGCTGACCTCAATTTCCCGCTTCAGCTGATAGATGAAGTGCAGGTATGTCCCAGTCTTGCCCTGCTGGCATTGCGCCATGAGCAACAGCCGGCGCGGGTCAAGGTCCGCTGGGTCATGACCGCCGTCGTAGTGCGCGGGCTTGACGGCTTTGGACTTGGCCTTTTCCGGGTCGCGGACGGTGGCCTCAGTGTGGCGGCGATAGGCCTCAAGGCCGTGCATGTTGTTTTCCACCTTCATCTCCGGCTTTCCATCCTCACCTTGGATGAAGACAACCCGGGGCGGCTTGCGCTTCGCCTTCGAGGGTTTGATGTAGAGATCCAGGTCCTTCGCCGGGATGCACTGATCGATGCGCTCCATGCCCCAGGCGTCACGATACTTGTGCTCCACGGCCTTGTGAATCAGATCGTCGTAACGCTCCGCATTCATGAGGACCGTGGGAAGTTTGTGCACGTAGCGCCACGCAGTCCAGGAACCGACATACCAAGGGTCCTTTTCTGCAGGGCCGACCCTGCTGTCCGCAGCATCTGCCGCCGAGGTGATCGCGCGCAGGGCCGCCCGGGCTTGGATCTTGGAGTCCGCATGGAAGCGGACAGCATCTCCATCCGGCCCTTTGAAGGCGTAGCTCCCACCGGCTGCGAGGTACTCGTGGACGCTATCCTTCTCGAAGATGCGCTCCAGCTCGACTTCGGCGCCGGCCCAGTCCCGCACGTCGAGAGATTCAACGTCGTCCTCGCTGAGCTCCGGGTAGCGACAGACTCGACCGAACTCCTGCACGAAGGTGGAGTACGCCTTGGACGCGCGAAGGCGGAGGTCCAAAAAGCGAAAGGATTGCGGGAAGGTGTCGCCCATGCGCCCTTTCTCGCACAAGATGACAATGCTCGGCAGGTTCTCCAGGTCCTCGTACTTGGCCGTCATCTCCATGGTCCGCGGCTTTGTCTGTTTTGAGCCTGCATCGGCCTGCCTCGCATCCTCGCGAGCCACGGCTTCCGCGTAGGACTTCTGAACTCGGCTCATGATGGTCTCCTCCGAGCCCACGCCGCGCCTTTGCGCTGACGGATGACGCAAGTCGCGCTCAAGAGTCCAGTCCTCGAGTTGGTGAAGAAGGGCTGACGCCTTGCGCCCGCCTCGCATCTTACTTCTTCCTTTGCCCTTGTCGCTGCCGCCCACATCCCCGACCACGCTCACGATCGCGCCCTCGTCTGGGTCCGAGAGCTTGAGCTTGACAAAGGCGCTGCGCAGCCCGTCCTGGATCGACAGATTCTCGTCTGTTTCGTAGACGCGGATGATAGCCATGCGACCGGTGCGATAGACGGGGTGCACATCCAGCAAGTCGTGCAGGAGTCGGTCCGTCTCGTTGAACCAGGTCTCCACGGTATTGTCCTGCTCTCGAGTCGAGTCGACACGGTTCCGCTCGAGCTTTTCAAAGATGATGTACCGCCAGGTGACCTGCCACTTTATGTGCTCCTCGTCGTCCTTGTCCGGGCCCTGGCTGCTAGGGGAACACGCCCTCTCCAGGTCCTCCAGAAAATCGGCGCCGAGCTTCTTGCCGAGGTCCTCACGCTCGTCGTCCTTCGCTTTACGAAGGTTTTCCCAGGCACGATCGAAGTCCTTTTGGAGGAGAAGATCGATAACGTGCTGTACTTTTCCTTCTTCGACGCCACCAGAGATCGTAAAGGTGCCGATCTCGAGGGCTTCGTTGGGCGTCAGTCCGAGCCTGTGTGCAAAGCCCAATGCTTGCGCGTACTCAGCCAGGCGCTCGTCGGAGAGTGCCAGCCTGCAGGATTCTTCTGCCGTCTTCAGGGGCAAGAAGATGGTGCCCCGTTGTTCATCTTTCTGCCACAGGTTCTCACGATCGACGCGGTAGATGGCGAGGTACGCGAGGGAGAGCATGTAATCGACCATGATAATGTGACCGTCGAAGAGCCGGGTGGACTTGGCGATCCGCACACCGCTTGCAGCGCGCGCCTTGGTGGTTCTGCCCTGGAACGTTTTCACGACGGTTTTGCGGACCTCATCAAAAGCAAGGTCCCTCAGGACGCGCTGACGGCGCCGAGGCAGACAATCAGCGGGGATCCGAGCGTGCAGCTTTTGCTCCTCAGTCTCATCCAGCATCTTCGTGTCACACAGTGAGGGAATACCCGTGGCCGTTGCTTCGTACGTGGAGGTGCGTCTGTTCTCGAGTGCGGCGCGTCGCCCTTGACGAAGGTTTTCTTTGTCTATGCTGGAGCTGAATCCGAGCCAGTACAAAATGCCTGTCCCGGGCTCAAATGCCGTCTCGTCGATGATGAGCTGCTTTGGGAGCCGCAGGACGACGTTCTCATCGTTCATGGTGACCTTGGCGTCACTCAGATCGAGTGGACTCAGCTTCTCCGCGAGGGCTTCCGTGAATGTTGCACAGAACGCAGCGTAGTCGTGCATGGGGTAGCGCAGCTTGCGGTCAGGGTACCCGCGCAGTGAGCGCGGGTCGACTTGCACCACCGCGTCGCCGTTTGTGCCCTCAGCGCGGAGCCTGAACATGTGCACTTGATCTGGCACCGCCCACGTTGCGGTTTCCACGTAGTAATCCATGCTCCTGTACAGTGAGGTAGGCTTGTACCAGCGGACCACGTTCTCCGGTGGAATGCGCGAGTTCCTCGTGAGGACGTTCTGCGGAGTGGCCGAGACCAAGAGACGCAGCACGTTGTCACCATCCAGCTTGGGGTTGTTGAGCAACCAGTCGTGTGCGCCACCCGCCGTCGGGGCGTAGTGGCATTCATCCGCAATGATGAGAAGAAGCGTGTTCGGATCGCTCGCCTGCGTCTCCATCCATGCTCGCTCCTGCTTCATCTTTGCCGCAGGAGTGTTTGTATACTTGAGGACTCGGCCTCCTCCGAGCTCAGCAGCCTGGACGCGGTCCTCGGTCTGCGCCTGCAAGGAATTGAAGTTTGGCGTGAGCACAACGAAGGAGACCGTTTTGAAGCGCGAGTCCCACCGAGCCTCCGGCCTGTCCTTGAAGATTACGCTGTGGGCCTTCTTCAGGAGCTCAGCTGCGATCTCGCGCTGCTCGCGGTGCGCGAAGTGGTGCTCGGGCTCGGTTGACTGGATAGCCAAAGGCTCAATGGCCTCGGGACCGGCGCTCGCTTTGATGCAGAGCGCTGCCTGCTTCTCGGTGTCGGCGAGCTTTGCATCCTCCTCGGCGTCCCGTTCGACCTTGAGCAGCAAGAGGTTCTTTACCTGCAGTCCGTGCAGCATCAGTGCGCGCGAGAAAGCGTGCTGCGCCATCGCCTGTAGCGCCCGGGCCGCCGTGCCTTGAGCGGGCTCTTGCGGAGCCCGCGGCTCCGATGCGGTCTTGGGGAAGATCTCCTCGACGCGAGACTCTCGCTCTTTTTCGTCCTCCGAGAGCAGCGGCATTGTCACCTGGAACGTGCCTTCATAGGTGTCCCCACTACCCTCGCTCATGCTCACACAGAAGCGAATCTCGATCTGATGGTCCTTTGGAGAGACAGGCTCGGCCATGCCAACGTCTTCACCTCCAACGGTGGTCTCGTCGTCCTCGCGTTCGGCATCGTCCAGCTCGTTGAGAACGTCGTCGTGCGCGTCCTCTTCGTCCCTCAGCTCGAGGAGCTCCCGCACGTCTGCCTGATCTGCGGTTCCTGGCACGACCAGGATACTCGTGACTCGTTTCCTGGCGTTGACCTCGATGACCGTGACTTTTGTCTTTGGGAGGGCGGCCGTCTCGCGAAGCATTACGGCCAGCGCATCAAGGTCCTCCTCGCTCTCCTTGCCATGGTGTAGGTGCAGCAGCTCCTCTTCGGTCTGCTTGCGCAGAAGGTGGCATGCGGGTTCCAGATAGTTCACGCCCCCAGGGGAAACCAGATATTTCAGCAAGTGCTCCACTTCGGCCAACAGTTGCAGGGAGCTTCCTCCGTCGCCTCTTGCGGGTGCATGGCGCACAAGCCTCCCATTGCTCTCTTTGAGTCCGTTCGCGAGGATGAGCGCCAAGGCCTCGACGGCAGTCATGTCTTTCGTACGCGCCTTAAGCAGGTTCACTTCCGAGGGCTCCAGCACGCCTTCACCCTGCATCCAGCACACACTGAAGAGCTTCGTCAGCGCTTGCACGTCTACCAGCCTCTTGTCACGGAGCCGCAGCAGCCACGCCGGGCTCTTCTCCACCTCCTCCGTGAACCTGTCTTCGCCCGTGGCCTTGCTCATGTTCAACACGAGGACCAAGGGCGCCGCGTTCGCCGCTCCCCAGCTCGCGCTCGCGCTCGCGCTCGACGCCTGGCTCGAGCTTGACGACGGCGCCCTCGCCAGCCGCCGCGCCGCCGCGCCGCCCTCGCCGCCGCCCGTGGCCATCGTGCCTCTCCGCGCGACCGACCGCCGCGCGACCGGGGTCTGCAGCGCCGCCGCCGCCGCGCAGGCCGCAGGACCAAAAGGAGGCACTAGCTTCTCAGATCATACCGTGACCGCGCCGCGGCACTGCACTGCACTGCGCTGCGTGGCACTGCACTGCACGCGAAGGCAGGTTGTTCAAGGTCGACCAGGGGATACTAGGAGTACAACTTGAACCACTCGCACAAGCCACGGAGGGAGTGCCAGCGCCCGCTGCGCCGCACCGTGATCATCGTGATGACGGCCGGGAACGGCAGGATCTTTCGCTCAGCGCCGCTCAGCGTGTCTAAGCAGGCTCACGCGAGCGCGGGGCTGCCAAGACGCCGCCACAGGCCCCCGTGCGCGCGGCACGCGCCCGAGACCTACAGCGGCCGCCCGCCTTGGCTAGGGGGTGCGTCCGGAGTCTGTGGCGGCGGTCACGGTGGCTCGGCCAGTCTCAGCAGACTCGGACTGAGACTGGGCGGCGGGCTCGGCCCGAGCTGCGGCAGGGCAGCGCGGAGCGCCGGCGCGGCAGCCGCGGCAGCGGACTCGTTGGCAAACAACACGACCGTCAGAAACTGGCAGGGAGAGTTCGACTCGCCAGGTCGGGCGGACTCGGACCCGGACCCGGACCTGGACTCGGACTCGGACTTGACTAGCGGGGTGTCGCGGCGCGGCCGGCACCGCAGATGGCTGGCAGCGCGCGCGGGCACGAGGGCGCGGCGACGGCCTCGGGCTCGGGCTCGGGCTCGGGCTCGGCCTCGGCCTCGGTCGCTTCGGCTTCGGCTTCGGCTTCGGCGGCGACCTTGGCGGCTATGGCGGCCGACGGCCACGGCAGGGAGGCGGCGGCGGTGCGCGTGAAGCAGTCGAACCTGAGGTCGGCGACCGAGCTGGACCTGGCGGGCCTCGGATTGAACGACGCAGAGTTCGCGCAGGTGGAGTCGGCGCTGCACGCGGCGTGGCGGCTCAGGCGGCTCGACCTGAGCGATAACACGCTCGAGGATGCGGGCGTCGAGGCGGTGGCGCGCGCCGTGGTGGAGAATGCGCGACTGCTCCAGACACTCACCCACCTGCGGCTCGCAGCCTGCGGCATGGGTTCGGCGGGTGCTCGCGCTCTCGCGAGGCTGCTTCGCGCCAAGGGCGACTTTGTCCTGCTGGACCTGAGCAGGAACCCTCGCCTCAAGGCGGAGGACGTCGCTGGGCTCGTCGAGGCGGCCATGATCGGCAGGCCAGCTCGCCTGGAGCTTGGAGGCTGCAGCAAGCTCGATGGGACCAGTCTCAGCACGATCCGCGAGGCAGTCGTCGTAAAGAAGGGACATCCGTGGGACCAATCGAGGTTCAACGAGCGCTCCTCGGGCTTTGGTAGCGTGGTGTGGAGGGAGCCATCATCTCACAAGGTCGTTGTCGGACTTGCTGGTGCAAAATTTTCTTCGGAAGAGCTAGAGGTCTTCAATCGCCTGCCGCTCGCCTGCAACCTGGACCTTGAGCCGCGACCTGACGAACCTGCGTTGTCGATTCAGGGCCTCCTCGAGACGGTAATGGCGGACCACGCCTTGACAAGGTGCACGGTCTCGCATCCGATCAGCGCTAGTGTGCCGACGCTTGCGCGTGAGACTGTATGGGCGCAGGGCGCTGCTGACGCCCTGTCAGAAAAGCAGCCAGCGCACGCTGGGGGTCGGGGTGATGGTCCTGGCAGGTCAATCAGCGTCCGGTTCGCTGAGGTCTTCGAGAGCCACCCGGCCCTCAACAAAATGGCCTTCTCCATCGAGGCTGCTCTTTGTCAGGGCGCCGTCCTGCTCATCTACCAAGACGCCGACGAAGACATTCTTCAAGAACATCTTGAGGAGCTCAAGATGCACCATATGGTGCACGTATTCCGGTGCACGCACCAAGACAGGAGACTGTCGGCTTGCTTGATTCTGGACGCCGGACATGGACAACAGCAGGCTGTGTCAGCAGCAGACACACTGCAACCCGGGTCTGGGCCAGACCCGGCGCCGCCTGCGCTAGACTCTGTGACGCCTGGGCCGGACCCGGCGCCCCCTGGGCCAGACCCGGCGCCGCCTGGGCCAGACCCGGCGCCGCCTGGGCCAGACTCGGCGCCGCCTGGGCCAGACCCGGCGCCGCCTGGGCCGGACCCGGCGCCGCCTGGGCCAGGCCCGGCGCCGCCTGGGTCAGGCCCGCCATCGCCTGCGTCGGTCCCCGACACGCCAGCTTCAAGCTCTGAGGAAGCGGTGCCCCCGGCACTTGCAAAGGCCTTCAGGCAGTTCCTGAAGCAGCTCGGCTCGGCCCTCAATATGCCAGCGGAGTCAATGAGCCAGGGTTGCTTCATGCTTAATGACGATGGGCAAGTGCGAGGCAAAATGCGCGGGGCAGCGCGTCAAGCAGCCGCCATGTCTATCTTCGATGAATGCGTGAAGCTACAGCATGTCTCTGACGAGGCTGCCCGAGCGGCGTGGAATCCTGCGTCAAACGCTTGTCAGCGGGCTTTTGTCAACGCATGCTACGTCCACTTCAGACAGGCAAATAATGCGGAAAAGAATGCGAGGCCGTCCGGGGAGACGAGGAAGAAGGCAGAGACAGTGAAACCAGTGAAGAGGCCGAAGACATGGAACATGAGCAACGAGCTCGACAATTTCTTTGAGCACCTGAATGGTGCCGTCGACCTGCGACCGGACGAGATGTCTCCCAAAGCAGAAGGTCTGCGCGAGGACGAAACCCTGCGAGCGGCCGCAAAGAAACGCGCCTCTCGCGCAGTCTTCGAGATATACATTGGCGGGACCGCAGCTCCGCACAAGTTCCAATCCAGGTGGAAGAAACTATCTGAGGAGGATAAGGACGGGTGCTTCAACGAGAGTTACACGCGGTGGATTGATGCGCGCTCGACGCGCTCTTTGGCTGAAAACGAGCCCAAGCGGGGCAGCAAGAGGCCCCGCGCCGAGACATGATAAGATCCATCGCAGGAACGTGGTACAAAGCACTGTCGATTCTCAAACAAAACGTACGGTGAGCTCTTACTCTTGGTGATCACGTTGTGGGAGGCGTGCTGCGAGCTTGGCGCTTGCTGCGAGGCTCGGGCGAAGGCTCGGGCGAGTCTCGCGGCCGCTTGGCGGTGTTGCTGCCCGGCCCCAAGGTCGCCGCCTCCACGCCTGCCGTCACGGCCTCCATGTCCTGCACAACCTGCTGCACGAGGATGAGCGTGTAGGCCCTTTCATCGGAGCCTGCGTGCGCTTCCTTGAGCAGTTTGAGCGACGTGTTGGGTCTGGCGTCGAGCTCGAGACTCTTGGTCTGCAGCAGCTCGTGCGCGATCTCGGGGAAGCTGATCAGGTCCGAGCTGCGGACGACGAAGAGCACCTTGCACGGATGGAGGGGCGTGTAGAGCGCCAAAGTGTTGAGCGCTGGGCAGCTGGACACCTCCAGCAAGCACACGTGTACTGACTGTGAAGTGGCTGGAGACGATCCGTTCCGCTGGGGCCCCATAATACGTCGCCGCACCTCTGCCGCCCAGCGAAGCTGGTGCGGAAAGAAAAGATCTGCATCGGATGCAAGTGCGGTTGGCGAGAGGCCATCGTACTCCCGCTGAAAGTGCTGGAGCGCCGGCATGAGGGTCTCGAACTGCCACTTCTCGTCCGGCGCCTCGACTTCTGCTCTGGCTTGCAACTTGAGGTTCTTTTTGTGGTGGAAGTAGCGGTTCACCTTGAGGCACGCGAGCCCGGCCTCGTCCACAAGGTGGTTAAATTCCACATCCTCCCAGAAAGTCTTCACCGGGAAGAAGACCCCAAGCTCCACAGTGCGCGCCACGTGCAGGTATACAAACGAGTAGACCGAGTACGTGATGAGAAACGGGCGCAAGGACTCGGACAGCTGGCCACGCGGGTCCCGACGAATGCCAATGAGGCCGTACTGATTTGCGCCGCCTGTCAGCTCCTGCTTGGTCTGCGCGGGCACATCGCTGGTCTCCAGGTCAGCGCCTCGGCGCCGGAGGACGGGTGCCTCCACAGGCCACGTCTCCATTCGCATCCCTTGGTACTCGCTCTCGATGTGCTCGTTCTCGCGCTGGACAATGTTTTCGACGCCTTGCATCACCTCGACGAATGTACAAACTTCCGGAACTTTGCCAGCAGCAGATTCCTCCTCCAGCGCCTGCTCGCCATTGGCAAGTTGGCGCTGATAGCAGACGTCGACGTTGTCGTCGAGGATCCAGACCCAGGGCAGGCCCAGCTCAGCGGCCGCGAGCTGGATGAAGAGCCGCGCGTAGCCCACGCCTCCCACGTCGGCGCGCACAGAGGTTCCAGGGGTCAGCTTGGAATCCATGCTAGGAGGCAGGCCCAGGACAATATGTGCGGACCCATATGCTTCCACGTACTTGGCGAACTGCTGCCCGCTTCGCACGACAATGCAGATGACCGTCGCGATGTCCGAGCCCGGTTCGGGCTTTGGGATGGCGCGATCGTAATCGAGCAGCGCCACGCCCGCGCGATTGTACGAGGGCACAAACACCCAGCGTACGCGCTGCGCGTCGTCGAGGCTCCGCACGCGACGCTTGTCGTTCGGCAGCCCGACCTGCAACAGCGACAGGATGCTCGCCCCGTGCTCCAGAGACAGGGTCAGGTGGTCTGCGTCGGCACTGGACGAGAGGCCATGGAAGCCCTTGACGGGCGCCGACAAAGACGCCCGCTCGCCGACGAGAAAGATGTCGGTCTCCACGTGCTGCTTGAGGTTGTACTTCTTGTCGAAGTCTGCCGTGACGGGCCGCGCGGCCTTGCTGGCATAGTCCTTGCTCGCGGCCTCGCGCTGATGTGATGGGAGCACGTTGGCTGACGCCCATGACTCACCGTTAACCCGCGCAGGCGTGTCTGAGGCGGCGCCGCGGGCTCCGCCATCCCACAGCTTCCGCTGCGCAAACGCGCTGACTGTGCGTACACGGAGCGCGAACGCGCTGGCGCTTGACTGCGTGAGCAGAGCGCTCCGAGAGCTGCTGTCAAGTGCTTTACCGAGCTCCGTGAGGCAAGCATCTTCGAGATGCGCGGCAAGGTCTTCCATGTGGTTGACCGTGAAGCGCCCGTCGAAGTTGATGCACGCCCTGGCCGAGTCCAGGTTGGTGCACGAAGTGATGGGCTTGGTGCCGCCATACCGGCCCACCTTTTCGATGGGCGGGGGAGCTCCTTGTTGCGACACGAGCAAGGCCTTGAGCTTGTCGAGCCCCGCCCCGCTCTGCACCGCCTCGCCGTGCTCCTGCGCGAGGTAGCTCTCGTAGGCAGCGAGCCAGCCCTGGGGCTCGTCACAGGCGGCTGCCAGCGCCAGCACGCGCTGCTGAAGCACCGCGAGGTGGTACTGACCCTTGGCCGGCATGTTGTACTCGTTGCGCATGGCCTTGAAGCCGGGGTACTCGCTGCTGACGACTAGATTGCGCCAGTACGGCAGCTTCCATGTCGCCTGAGCCACGACCGGCTGCGCACCGGGTGGCAAGGGAACGTCCAGCTCAATCGCCACCTTTAGCAGCCAGATGAAGTGCAGATACGTCCCGGTCTTGCCCTGTTGGCACTGCGCCATGAGAAGGAGACGGCGCGGATCCGGATCGCCTCGGCGGTCTGCGTCGTAGTGTGCCGGTCGGGTGCTCTTCTGGGTGGATGCCGAGGTTCTGTCGCGATACGCTTTGAGGTCATGCAACGGGTTGTCCACGTTGATCGTCTTGCCATCGCCGGCGAGGCTCGCGGTGATGGCAAGCTCCTTTTTGGACAACTTCTTCTTCTTCTTCTGCTGCTGCTGCTTTCGAGTCGCGTTTCCTCCTCCCCGTCCTGCCGGTGGGGTGCTGCTTCCCATGGTGTCCTCCTCGTCTGCTTCGGCAGCTGTCACGTAGAGGTCAAGCATGCCCGGAATGCACTGGTCGATGCGCTGCTGGCCCCACGCGTCGCGGTACTTGTGCTCTACAGCGCGCTGGATCTGCGCGTCGAAGCGCTCTGCGTTCATGAGCACTGTCGGCAGTATGTGCACGTAGCGCTTGGCAGTCCAGCGACCAAAGAGCGACAGACCGCCTTTGTCGGAGGCCTCCCGGAGCGCCTGGCGGAGCGAGGCCCTCGCCTGGAGCTCGGAATCTGCGTGAAAGTGGATCTTGCCGCCAGGACCGACGAACGCGTAGCTCCCACCGGCAGCAAGATGCATGCGCACGCTGTCCTTCTCAAAGATCTTGTCGAGCTGGGCGTTCAGGTCGCCCTCGTCCACCGCGCTGTCCTGCTCCTTGATGTCAATGACCTCCATCGTGGTGGTGTTCTCGTTGAGCCCGGGGTAGCGACAAACGCGACCGAACTCCTGCACGAAGGATGAGTAGGTCCGGGAAGAGCGAAGGCGAAGGTCCAGAAAGCGGAACGAGTGCGGGAAGGTGTCACCCATCCGGCCCTTCTCACAGAGAATGACGATGCTGGGCAGATTGGCGAGGTCCTCGTACTTGGCGGTCTTGATCACGGATGGCTTCTTGCCGCCTTCCTTGGCATATCGAGCCTTCTCGCGCGCCTGCGCCTCGTTGTAGCTCCTATTCACACGATCCTGGAGCGTCTCGCGCGTGCTGCAGCTAGTTTCCTCGTCCAAGAGCGCGCTGCGCGCTTCAAGCTCGGCCTCCTGTGCTGTTGGGTGGCGCAGGTCGCGCTCGAGCGTCCATTCTTCAAGCTGAGCATAAAGGCTGGACCCGGGGCGGGCGGTCTGCCGCTTTATCTTCTTGCCGATGCCCCGAGTCTCGGGTGCCTCGCCGTCGTTCTTCCCATCGGCACCGCCGACGTCGCCGACCACGCTCAAAAGCGCGTCGTCTGACCCGCGCGCAAGCCCGAGCTTCGTGAGCGCGCTGCGCAGACCGTCTTGGATAGACAGATTCTCGTCCGTCTCGTACACGCGGACGACGGCCATGCGCCCCGTGCGGAAGCGCGGATGGACGTCCAGCAGGTCGTGCACGAGGCGGTCTGTCTCGTTGTACCAAGTCTCTGACGTGTTGTCCTGCACGCGAGTGCGGTCAGCCCGGTTGCGCTCAAGCTTCTCCGCGATGATGTACTGCCAGGACAGAATCCACTGCTCCTTGTTGACGTCCTGGATGCGCTGCTCCTTGTTGGCGTCCTCGCCACTTTTGCGCTCTTCCTCCAGGGAAAGCTGCTCGTTCAAGCGGTTCATGAAGGCCTCGCCCAGCAGTGCTTTTTGTGCATCGGGGTTTGCGCGACTCGCTACTAGCTCCGTCCATGCCTCCTTCTGATAGTACTCGAGCAGGATATCCAACACGTGCTGTACGCTCGCAGGCTCCACGCCGGAGAGCATGAACTTGCCAATCTCGAGATCCTCGTTTGGTGTCAGACCGATCTTCTCCGCGAACCCGAGCGCAAGAGCAAGGTCCTTCATGCGCCGCTCGTCCAGCGCCGTTTCTCGGACGTCCGCCGAAGTGTTGAGCGGCAGGAAGATATCCTTCCGGTCGAGCTCCGTCTCCCATAGATGATCGCGGTCGACGCGATAGACCGCCAGGTAGGCGAGCGAGAGTAAATAGTCGACCAAGATGATGTGGCCGTCATACAGTGGTGTCGACTTGGACACGCGAGCTTTGTCTGCTTTGCGATTCTTCCCCGTCCGCTTTCCAAAGGATTTCTCAATGAGATCCTTTAGATTGTCGAAGGTATCGTCCTTGAGGACGCGTTGTCGACGACGCGGGAGGCAGTCCGCCGGGATCGGGTTCGCTTGGCGTGATTTGGTATCGTCGTTGAGCACCGTGTCGCACAGCGCGGGAAGTTCGTTGGCACGCATCTTGTAGATTTTTGTGCGGCCGTCCTGGAGCGCTTTCTCCTGTGCGGCCTGGATCTCGTCCTTGTCGGACCCAAACCCGAGCCAGTCCAGCAGGCCAGTGCCAGACGCGAAGGCCTCGTCCCCGATGGTGATGGACTTGTGCAGGTCCAAACGAAGATAGTCCTTTGAGCCAGGGTCCACGGAGAAGGTGGTCTTGGTCCCCTGCAGGTCAGAGATATCCCGCGGCAGGCTCTCCTTGATGACCTTGTCGAGCATCTGACAGTACGCCTTGTAGTCGTGCATTGGAAAGCGAAATTTGAGCCCGTGCATCCCGCGTGGATCCACCTTGACCTCCATAGGGCCGCCCGAGGTTGCCAGCACGAGCCTCAGAGGGTGCACCTCGTCTGGCACACCCCATGTGGCCGTCTCCACATAGTAGTCCATGCTCCTGTACAACGAGGTGGGCTTGTACCAGCGCACAATGTTGTCCTCTGGAATCCGCGAGTTGGAAGTGAGGACATTCTGTGGCGTCGCCGAGACCAAGAGGCGCAGGACGTTGGGGCCGTCCAGGTTCGTGTTGTTGAGGAGCCAGTCGTGCGCCCCGTCCTGCGTCGGCCCAAAGTGACACTCGTCGGCGATGATGACCAACAGGGTGCGCGGGTCCGACGCCTCGCGCTCCATCCACTTGCGGCTCTCCTTCATGGCGGCAGCCGGCGTCTTGGTGTGCTTGAGCACCAGAAAATGATCGAGCTTGGCAGCTTGTACGCGATCGGCGGTCTGCGTCTGCAGCGAGTTGAAGTTCGGCGTGAGCACGACGAAGGCGACCTTGTCGAAGCGCGACTCCCAGGTCTCGCCGCGTGTACTGTCCAGGAGAACCTTGTGAGCCATCTCGAGCAATTCGGTGGCCACCTCACGCTGCTCTGGGTGCGCAAAATCGGGACCTTCTTCCTCCTTCGCGGCTTCTTCGACCCGAAGGGCGCCTGCGGGAACCTCGATCCGAATGCGGAGCGCCCGCAGCTTCTCCTCGTCCGCCAGCAGCCCATCCTCCGCCGCGTCCAGCTCCGGTCGCAACTGGTCCATGTCTACAGTCTTGGCACCGAGGGCAACGAGTGCGCGACGAAGCCGGCGGTTCACCATCTCACGGCGTTCGCGAACCTGCGCGTCGTCGAGCAGCAGCTCACGCGCGAGGGTGGCGCGATCCTCGGCATTTTCAGGAAGCAAAGGGAGAGTAAGATCAAAGACTCCCTCCTTGCCGTCCATTGCTTCCTCGCCCACGATCCGGAAGCGCACTTGGACAAGGTGCTCCTCGCCCGGTCGTTCCGAGTCCTCATCTGTAGGGTCCTCCGCCTCATTTCGAACATCATCCTCATCCTGCTGCTCCTCGCTCGTCTCCAGAGCCTCCCGCACGTGCGGGCAGTCCCTTGTGCCGGGGACGAGCAGCACGCTGACAGTGACAGGCGCGCCTTTGCTTGTGTCCTGGACTACGGCGACGCCCGATGATTCACCAGCGGCAATGCCCGACACCCAGGGCTCGAAGTGCTCCGTGAGCTCGTCCTCTTTGAACACTTTGGGCTTGCCCTTGCTGTATTTGCGCATCCATTTGAAACCACTGTAGAGCGGCGTCGAGGGACCTTCCTTGGCAAGGGTCGCAAGACAATCTTCGATATCATCATCGTTGTCCACCCGAAGATGCTTCGCCGAATCCTCGTCAGAAAACATGCAGCCCTGGCTCGTGCTTGCGATTTCAGCCAGGTATGTGGCCAGCAGGTCGAGGCCTTGAACCATGACTGGAACTTCTTCCATCTTGCCATTGGCGCGCTTCTTCACCTTGCAGTGCCTCGACAACTTGAGCTGGCCAGCATCCTCCAGGGCGTCGCTGTCGCGGACCCAGCAGGCGCTGAAGAGCTCGGACAGCGCCTGGAGGTCAATCTTCTCCTCCCCCACGAGCTCCCTGAGCGGCGCAGGGCTGTTCTCCACCTCCGCTTTAAAGTCCACCGCGCTTTTGATGTTGAGCACGAGCACCAGCGGGGCCGAGGTTGACCTCGACGACGACGCCGACGATAGCCGCCGCGCCAGCCCGCGCGCCGCGCCCGGGCTCGCCGCCTGCGCCATGCCGCCGCCGCGCCGCGCCGCGCCGCGCCCCGTACCTACCGCGCCGCCGCCGCCGCCGCCGCCGCCGCCGCCGCCCGCCGCGCGCAGTTCGAAAATGCCGTGCCCGCCGAGCTCTCACTAAAGTCAAGCCGCCTCAGACTTTTACTCCTGCAGTCCGCCAAGCCCCCGGCGGAGCGCGGCGAGAGCGCCCTGCGTCGCGAGCCTCCTGGCCGGCGCCGCCCGCGGCGGCCGGCGCGGCGCCGCGGCTAGTCCGCCTCGCGCTCGCGAGAGCAGGCGCGTGCAGCGCAGCGCGGCGTAGCGCAGCGTAGCGCGCAGCGTAGCGCGCAGCGTGCGTAGCGTACTAGCGTCGCAGTGCAGCGCGTGCGGCGGTGCCCGGCCATGAGCGTGCGGCGACGCCGCGGGGAAGAGTCAGACAGCACAGCGCTCGCGGGGCTGGAGCTGACGAAGAAGGAGCTGCAGCTGGTGGTGCGCCGGTACCTGGAGTCGGAGAGGTTCGAGGATGAAACCAGAATCCGCTTTCGAGACGCACTGGCCCACCTGTCACAAGAGATTGGTGCTCGGCGTCTGCCTCGCAAAGCCATCGTGAAGCGAGTGCTCAAGCGGGAGGTGAAGCGAGCCTGGAGCAACGCCGAGAGCGCACGCGCGAGCTCTCCAAACCTCCGCAGGAGCGAGAGAGAAGGCGCCAGCGAGGATGCAAACTCTGGTGGCCTCGGTGACGACGGTGTCACAAAGCTGGGCTACGAAGGGGAGGCAGTGGAAGCCGTAAGATCCGACGAGGCAACGAGCGTAAGCGCCGCGCCGCAACCACGGACAGGTCAAGGTGCATCTACCATCATGCCTGACGCTCGATCTGGAGAGCCGCAATCCGATTTGCTTGGGGTGCACATAGGTCGCGCGCAGGCGACGACTCGCACGGCACATGCGGAGATCACCGTGGCGGCAGCTGCTTCGAGTGCGCAGCGCGAGGCTGTAGCAACGCTTCCTGCACAAGCCTTGCGTCCGCGTGTGCCGCTGGCACAACTCAGTGCCCTTGCCGAGCTCGATTTCTGCAACCGGAACCTCGTGCAGGAGGACGTCATCCATCTCGTCGCGTGCCTGCGAACAACGCGATGCCTCACGCACCTCAACTTGAGCGGAAACCTGTTGGGCGACGAGGGCGCGCACCGCCTCGCACGGGTCGTAATCGAGAACGACTTTCTCTGCGAACACCTCAAGGACCTTCGCCTCGCCCGTTGTGACGTGGGACAAGCTGGCGCGGAGAGCATCGCCTCGCTGCTTATCAAGGCGGAACTCGATATCTTGGACCTGAGAGAGAACCCACTTTCAAGCCGAGGAACTGCGATTCTGGTGGAGGCGGCCATGCTGGGGAGACCTTCGCAGCTGGCCCTGGGGCACCGCGACATGGGCGACCACGACCTCGATGCGATTTGCAACCTCATCGATTCGGCGGGCCACCCGCTGGACCCGGATGACATCGATCGTCGTTGCGACGGCTTTACGTTTCTGAGCACATCCGCAAAGTACTCGCGCCGGGTCAGTCTGCACATCCTCGGCGGGACGTTCACGCCAGCGGCCCGGTCCAAGGTCCGTGTCAAACTCGATCGCGTAACGGCGACTTGCGCCTTCGACCAAGTGAGCGCCCCCAACCAGACGCTTCATGAAGTGATCGCCGAGATCACGCTCAAGTATGGCTTCTCGTCGCACCGCTGGGAAGACCCCATTTCAAGGAAGATGCCACGATACGTCGCACCGAGCAAGGCTTGGGCTGCTCGTATCGCCGATGCCCAACCAAACACTGCGCCAGGGGCCGACTCGCTTTGTGTCCGCCTCGCGGAAGTGTCCGAAATTCCGCAGCTGACCGCGCTTACCTTTGCCGTGGGGACAGTTCTGACGCGAGGCGGTCTTGTGCTCGTGCTTCGGGATGCAGACGTGAGCCTTCTCGGCACGCACCTCCAAAGGCTCCAAGAAGATTACCAGGTCCGGCTCTTTCCATGCAGGCACGATGACGTCGACTTGCTTGCCTGTATGGTGCATCGCGCCGGCGATGCCTCGCGTGTCGGCCTAGGCTTGCGCCCTGGAATGCACCGGCGCGATGCCTCGCGTGTCGGCCTAGGCTTGCGCCCTGGAATGCAATCTCCTCCCTCGTCACCACCCGCGCAGGGCCGCCAAGGACGGCCGCAAGAAGAGTGGGCTGCTACTGAGGGCGGTGTCGGCGCCGCGCTCGCCTTTCACGGAGAGGACACTGCAGCCGAGCAGCTGCAGCAGCAGCAGCAGCAGCTTGAGCCGATGGCGCAGCAAGAAGTCCATGCAGCGGACCTCATCGAACAGTCTATGCAGCAGCAGCAGCAGCAGCAGCTACAGGAGCAGCAAGAGCAGCAGGGGCAGCAGGAGCAGCAGCAGGAGCAGCAGCAGGAGCAGCACCAGCACCAGCAACAGCAACAGCAGCAACAGCAGCACGAGTGCCAGCAACAGCAACAGCAACAGCAGCAGCAACAGCAGGGACATCAGGAGCAGCAGCAAGACCAGCAAGACCAACAAGACCAGCAGCAAAAGCAGGGGGAGAAGCAGGAGCAGCAGCAGTACAAGCAACAGCAGGAGCAGCAGCAACAGCAGGAGCAGCAACAGCAGCAAGAGCATGAGGAGGAGGAGCAACAGGAGCAGCAGGAGCAGCAGGAGCAGCAACAGCAGCAGCGGCAAGAGGGCCATACAGCGGAGCACATCGAGCAGAAAAACACGTCGGATCAGACTCAGCAGCAACAGCTGTCATCAGCGTTCGTACACCAGGTGCAGGCGGCGTCGCCGTTTTTTCATGCGAACTCGCCGCACTGGGAGCTCAATTTTCAGCTCAATTTTCAGCACTGGCTGCAACTACTGCAGCAGTTGCAGAGGCAGGAGCAGCAGCAGCAGCGGCAGCTGCTGCAGCAGCAGCTACTGCAGCAGCAGCGGCAGCAGCAGCAGCAACGGCAGCAGCAGCAGGAGCAGGAGCTGCAACAGCGACAGCAGGAGCTGCAACAGCGGCAGCAACAGAAGCAACGGCAGCAGCAGCAGCAGCAGCAGGAGCTACAGCAGCGGCAACAACAGCAGCAGCAGCAGCAGCAGCAGCAGCAGCAACAACAGCAGCAAGGAACCAATGACAATCTGCTCCTGCAGAGCGATGTGCAGTCGATCGTCGACATGCTACGCACCGGCAGCTGCACAATACCGGAGCTCGAGGAGCTTCACGAAAGCAAGAAGCTTTCGAGCGCACAACTTGAGCAGATCGTCGAAGCCTTTCGCCAGGATCAGATTGCGCGCAACATGCGCGGCTCACAACAAACACCGGATGCGCATCAACTTCTCCTGCAGCAGCAGCGACAGCAGCAGCAGCAACAGCAGCAGCAGCAACAACAGCAGCAACAGCAGCAACAACAGCAGCAGCAACAGCAACAGTTGCTCGAGCGACAGCTTGCGCAACTCGCGCAGCTCAGCGGCACCGATCCGAAGAATCTCATGTCCATGCTCAGTTCGCAGGGCTTCAACCGGGAGCAAATTGAGGAACTTTTACGCGTGGCCATAGAGCAGCAACACGCTCAGCAGCAGCAGCAGCAACAACAACAACAGGAGGAGGAGAACAAGCGCATCGAGCAGGCCCTCAAGGAGCTCGCAGCCTTTGATCTGGATGAGACCTACCTGGCGAAGCTTCGTGAGTTGATTGTAAACGGCGACGTTTCTCTCGAAAGCGTCAATGATGTGATCGCAGCCCACAAGGAGGAAGCCCGGAAGAAGCAGGAGGCGGAGGAGAAGCAGGAGCAGCAACGGCAGCTGGAACTGCAGCAAAAGCAGAGCGCTCGAGAAGAACAACACGAGCAGGCCATGCAGCAGCAGCACCAGCAGCTCCAGCAGCAGCACCAGCAGCACCAGCACCAGCAGCACCAGCACCAGCAGCAGCTCCAGCAGCAGCAGCTCCAGCAGCAAGAGCAGCAAGAGCAACAAGTGCAGCAAGAGCAGCAAGAGCAGGAACCAGAGCAGGAGCAGAAGCAAAAGCAGCTGCAGCCGCAGAAGCAGCAAGATGAACAGCAAGAACATGAGCAGCAAGAACATGAGCAGCAAGAACATGAGCGGCAAGAGCAAGAGGACCAGGAGCAGCAAGACCCGAACCAGGAGCAGGAGCAGGAGCAGGAGCAAGAGCAGGAGCAGGAGCAGGAGCAGGAGCAGGAGCAAGAGCAGGAGCAGGAGCAGGAGCAGGAGCAGGAGCAAGAGCAGGAGCAGGAGCAGGAGCAGGAGCAGATCAAGGAGCAGGAGCGTGGGCACATGCATGTGCAGGTGTTGCAAGAGGATCTTGAGCATCAGGACCAGGACCAAAACCAGTACGAGGACCAAGGCCAGGGCCAGAACCAGAACCAGGAGGACCAGGACCAAGAGCACCAGAAACGTCGGGTGCAAGCGAAGCCGCAGGCACTTATAGATGCGCAGCATCAGCATGAGGGTCTCTCGCAGCCACATCAGCCGGCGAGCGCTGCCGACCAGAGCCGAACAAATCTGCTCCGTGAGCGCTTGCGTAGCCAGCTTGGAGCCAAGATGGACGCCTTCGAAAACATCTGCTCAATGAGTGAAAGGAAACGCGAGATGACAATTGACGAGCGCAGAAAGGTCCAAGATCGGCTCGACCAGATCGAGAATGAAATCTATGCCTCCACATTCGCCTGCGATCTTACGGACGCGCATGTGATCTACGAGAAGGAGCTGCACAAAAGAATCGCCGCTATCGACACCTCCATCAAGTACTACACAACGATGTCGGAGCTTGCGAAAAGCCACCTACGGAAGCTGGAACAGATCAAGGCGCAGTTTGAGATGGAGAGATCTCTTGAGGGCGACCCCGAGATGAAGGCTCGCCACTCTGCACGAATTGGCGAGATTCATGACTACTTGCACCGCCTCAAAACCCCATCTGAGATTCCCTCTGGGGAACCAGGGCCGGTCAAGTACCCTCAGTTGATTGAGGAATTCGTGCGCCGTAACGAGGAACGTCAGCGACGCGTCTCGTCGCAGCGTCGGCAGACACGATCACAGCCAAAGCCGGCACCGCTGTCCCCGCCGCTGCCACGTCACCAGCGCCAGCAGCAGGACCAGGACCAGGACGAGGATCAGGGCTCGGACAAGTTCACATCTGGAGGGAGCTCTGACCCCGCGAGCCACGTGAAGGAGGAGGCCATCACGGCAAACGATGCGCTCCCGCTCGAGGAGAATCAGGCCAGGAACTCCATCGGCGCTGGCGAGGGCTCGGGGGGCGTGCAGGATCCAGGTGGCGTGGTCATCGATCTTGTAGGAGATGGCTCAGATGAGGTCGAAGATGACTCCGATCACGAAGGCTACGGGCGTGCAAGGCAGTCTCCCCGGCCAACGTCAATAGGAGAGCGCGTGAGCGGTCGGAAACGAGTACGTTCAAGGTCGCCGGATCCATCGGCAAAAGAGTCAACGTTGTCGCTGGCGGGGACGTCAACGCAAGCTTCATCGTCCTCGTCCTCGTCCTCGTCCTCGTCCTCGTCCTCGTCCTCGTCCTCGTCCTCGTCAACGCAGACGCAAGCGCAGACTCAAGCCTCGACGCAGGCGTCGACGAATGCGCCATCAAAGAAGCGGCTTGTGCTCGACCTCTCGCTTGACTCATCCGATTCCGAAGAAGAAGAAGACGAATAATGTTTCAGTACCTGCTCGAGCGCTGTGTGCGCGCAGCCTTGCCCAGACGGTTCTCCCTCGGCGGCAGGGCAAGGGTGTCATGATCAGCTGCAACGTCTGCTCTTGCGCAGAGCACGAGCACCTATTTGCGCTCCCAGTCAATGCCAGTGACCGCCAGCTGCGAGCGGCCCCGGGCACAGGTCACTCACTCTCAGCGCTTCCGCAACCCAATTTGGCCGGGAGCGGCCTGGGATCGTGTCCAGCCCAAGCGCGCCAGCGCACGGACAGTCAACGAAGCCCAGCGAGCCGCAGAACCGCACTGCACAGCGTCGCGCCGCTTCGCCGCCTCCCTGGCCAGCCGCCGCCGCCGCCCCGCGCCGCTCCTGACCACCGCCGCGCGTCCGTAGTCTGTGCTCTGGTTCGCCTGCGGCTGCGCACGCACTGCACTCGGTCTTCTCAGCCTGACGCTGGAGCAGCGGCCGCCGTCTTCGATCTCGCGGCACCCGCCAGCAGGAGCGGCTGGACGCGAGCGAGGAGGAGCTGGGCGTGGTGCACGGCGAGCTCGGTGAGCTCGGTGAGCTCGAGGAGGCGACCAGCTTCCACGTCACCCAGCAAAGCACCAAGGCCAGCTCGCGCGAGATACGATACTTCGCTCGAGCAACTTGCGCCAGAGCAGGTCCAGCAGCCGCAGCAAGAAGGCACGCTACCATGATGCAGCCGACGCAAACCAAGCAGGAGCAAGCTGCTTCGGGCGATCAGCAGCACTACCAGCACCACCAGCAACAGGAGGAGCAGGAGGAACCGCATGAGTCAACCCTTCAACAGCTCCACCAGAAAGTGATGCAGCAAGAAGAGCTACAGCAACAGATACCACAGCAACAGCAGCGGCCACGCCAGCAATGCCAGAAGGAGTGCCAACATGAGTGCCAGCAGAGCAACGAACAGCAGGTGTTGCAGCTGATGGCAGGCATCCTGGGGAGTATCCAGGAGCTGCAGCAGCAGCAGGAGCAGCTAATGCAGCAGCAGTACCAGCAGTACCAGCAGCACCAGCACCAGCAGCACCAGCAGCACCAGCAGCACCAGCACCACCAGCACCAGCACCAGCACCACCAGCACCAGCACCACCAGCACCAGCTGCACATCAACAACACGCAGCGCGAGGATCTTCGTGTCGGCGCGAAGCGCCTTCTTTTCAGGAAGGTGGTGAAGGGTCACCAAGCCCGCCTGGCGCGCGAGGAGAATCGCAAGCTCACCAAGGCGGAGCTCTTAGAGACCCGGAATCAGGTCATCCAGCAAGAGGCGGATGTCTACAACCGAACTCTCGGTCGCGGCACCTGGGGAGCGCGCGAGGAATACGTGAAGTGGTTTCGGGAGAAGATCAACTTCCTGGACTCCATTCTCAAGTATTATGTGAGAATGGGGAGGCTTGCGGATGTGCACCTGCCGAGTTTCCAGTATCTTCGGGCGCGATGCGAGATGGCCCTGTCTCTCGAGCACGACCAAGCGAAGAAGGCTCAGATTGCCGTCGTACTCGACAAGATCCTGGTCTACATGGACCGTCTCGAGAACCCGAAGAAGATGCCTCGGTGTGAAGTTGAACGCAACCAGTCTCCGGGGCTGATTGAGGAATTTATTTACAGCGCCATGCGCCAGCTGCGCTCGAATGCATCGCAGCAGCCGCACCAGGAGCGCCCACAGCAGGTCCAGCAGGTCCGCCAGCGCCATTGGCAGCCTCAGCAGCAGCACCACCACCACCAGCCACAACCGCAGCAGCGCCAGCAGCAGCAGCGCCAGCAGCAGCACCAGCAGCACCAGCAGCTCCAGCACCACCAGCACCACCAGCACCACCAGCACCACCAGCACCAGCACCACCAGCACCAGCATCAGCAGCACCAGCAGCACCAGCACCAGCAGCACCAGCATCAGCAGCATCAGCAGCACCAGCATCAGCAGCACCAGCACCAGCACCAGCAGGCAAAGCGGTTCCAGCAGCAGCAGCAGCAGCAGCAGCAGCAGCAGCAGCAGCAGCGCCAGCAGCGCCAGGAGCGCCAGCAGCAGCAACAGCAGCGCCACCAGCAGCACCAGCAGCACCAGCAGCACCAGCAGCAGCGCCACCACCAGCAACAGGTGCAGCAGCAGCAGCAGCAGCAGCAGCAGCAGCAGCAGCAGCAGCAGCAGCAGCAGCAGCAGCAGCGCAGCAGCAGCAGCAGCAGCAGCAGCAGCAGCAGCAGCAGCAGCAGCAGCAGCGGGCAAAGGAGTATCGAGCATTGAGTGGGAGCCCTGGTGTCGTGCAAGAGGTCAAGGGTGGGGTGGTTGCGGGCAAGGAAGCACATGCGCTCGATTGTGAGCAGAAAGAGACCAGGACAGCCGACGCTGCGGCGAAGGATGAAGAAGAGGAAGTGACGAGCAAGGAAAGTGGCTATGACTCCGACGTCGAGATTATTGGCCCCTGTGTAGAGCAGGCTTTCCTGCCAACGACGCCTATCGCTACTCGGCGTGAGAAGCGCGCGCGGTCAATGTCATCGGATCGGACGGAAGCAACGTTGTCGCAAAAGAAGGGCACAAAGAAGACGCGCAGGCCGATCGACCTCTCGATTGACTCGTCCGACGAGGAAGACGAGTAATGCCATGCCTCTGCAGCTGCTTCCTTGATGATCAGCTCTGCCGATTTTCTCAGGAAGAAGAATGTAAGTAAGAAGAAGAATCGATTGAATCAGTGCTTCGGGCTCCCCCCTACCGTCCCAACGTCAAGGTGTGCTCCGCCCGGCCCGCCGGCCGCCCAACGCGCCCGACGTGCCGGCCCTTTGGTGTTCTTGTTGGCTTCTTGAGCAGATTCTTTTCGCGCTACTACCACCCACAAACTATTCGGCAAGGATGGCGTCGGCGACTGGAGTGATGGCGTAGAAGAAGCCCTTGGGGTTGCTGCCGTCTTCCGGCCAGAGGCGGTAGGCAAAGCCGCCGTGCTCGTTGATCTTGTGTTTGCCCTCGCGGAAGTTCTTAGGGAGGACAGTCTCGCCTGTGAAGATATAGCAGAACTGCGTGAGTTCGGCGCCCTTGGGCTTGAGGGACTCGATGGTGACGTCATGCCAGCGTTTGTCAGCCTCGAGGGCCTGGAGCGTGGCGGAGGGAAGCTGGAAGGGCCCGTTGAAGCTGAGGGCTGTGCCCACGGTGAGTGCGGAGGCAGCGACGAAGTGCAGGTCGGCGTCGAAGTAGAGGTAGCCACCGTAGTGCAAGAGGCGCCTGGCGGTGTCGGCGTAGCGCTGATAGCTGAGGAAGAGGTCGACATCGTCCTCCTTCCCCTTGAACCCATCGATCGGGTAAGCCCAACAGTACCAGCAGGCGGAGGGTGGGATGTAGAGGTGGCGCTGCAGGACGCGTTGGGTGCTCTTATCCTCACCGTTGAGCGTGACGGGGCTGAGTGGGCTGATCCTGCCGACGATGTCTTTGTGAAAGTCTTGCTCGAGCGTGAAGACCGGCGCGAACTCGGACGGGCAAATGTAGGTGAAGCTGCCGGCGTTGAAGTCGACCTTGATGTTAAGGCGGCGCGTGGACATGATGCCAAAGGGCGTGAGCCTGACACTGGGAATGAGGTTCTCGGGCTTTGTGATGCTGGGTGGGGCAGAGTTCAGGTTGAGCTTCTGACGGATGGCGTCAAGTAGGTAGTTGCCATACTCCACCTCACGATTGCCAATCAGGGTAACCCAGGCGTCGTACTGCTTGGGGCTCTCCTGCGAGAGCTTGAGGCGGTGGCGTGCGCGGCGCACGAAGTCCACGAGGTGCACAATCTTCTCGAGCGTCTTCATGGAGCCGTCGGCCTGCTCCCGAATGCCGTTTTTGCTGTAGCTGATGATGCTGAGGGCAATGTCGGCCGTCTCCGCCTGAATAAACTCGAGGATCTTGGTGATCTTGCGGAGGACCACCGCGCCGTGGCTCGCGGGCGCGCCTGGGATGGTGAGCGCCAGGTGGTCCTGGTCCGCGACCCGTGGGCCAGTAGCAACGGTGGCCGCTGCGCTGGACCCGGCCTCCTCGAGCTCGACAAAGTACTTGTCAACCTGACGGACGAGCTGCTCGCAGTAAAATTTGGCGAGCTCCTGCGGGTTGTCCATCTGCACGACCTGGATGTCGGGCAAAAAGTTCCAAAGCTGGTCAGCGTCCTCCCAGGCGACCTGCGTGCCGCCGAGACCCGCGACCTGGAGCGCGCCGCAGTAGGTGAGGATGGGTTTGATGGTGCAAACCTCCGTTGCGTCTGTAAGGTGCAGCGAGCGAAGGAAGCGCGCACGCTGTGTGATGGCCTTGACGTCGGAATCCGTGAGGTTTTTCATGCCGGCGAGCGAGATCTCGCGCAGGTAGCGGCTGAGGTAGTGCACGAATTGATCGAACTCGTGGTCCTCCCAGTGGATGACGAGGTTGCTGAGCTTGATGACGCGCAGCGAGGCGCCAGTCTTCTTCATAAGCTCTACGAGCGCGGTGCCGTCAAAAGCTTTCTTGTCCCTCCTGGAGCTCTTTCCGTTGACTTCGGAGTTGAACTCGCGGTAGAGCAGGTCCATGTCCATGTAGAGCTCGCGCAGCACGTGGCAGTGCCTCGCGAGGACTTCGAAGGTGCACGTGTCGAGCAGAGGCAGGTTGCGCAAGCTGAGCAGCGCGAGGTTGTGGCCACAGCATTCGGCGACGTGGCTGATACCGTCGCTGGAGATGAGGACACAGTTGTCCAGGATGAGCGACTGCAGGCTGCGGCACTCATTGTCCTTGATGTTTTTGAGGCCCGCGTTGGTCACGCGCACGCAGAAGCTGAGGTTGAGCGTCTGCAGGTTCCAGCACTGGCTCGTGACGAGTCGGACCACCTCGTCTGTGACAGAAACGCAGTCGGTGAGCTCGATGGTGCGGATGCTCTGAAACAGGCGACGCGAGTCCATGCGGCTGTAGAGGTACGAGCCCAGCATGCCCTCGCGGAGTTGAATGCCCGGCTTGACGCTGGCCACGCTGTTCATGCCGCAGAGTCGCGACCGCGCGTAGGCGAGGAGCCCGTTGGAGGAGGAGGCAACCTGGCCGTCCGTCTTGTCCTCGGTCTTGTGCGTAGTCCTGACCACGGAGAAAGGCTTGCCTTCGGTGATGAGTGAGTCGAAGAGATTGTCGCGGAAGAACTGGAAAGCCGCCCACGAGTACCGGTTTCCCGAGTGCCAGCGTAAGGACATGCCCAGGGTGAAGGGCGCAAAGAGCAGCTTGAGCACCGTGTTGGCAGTCCACAGGGTCCAATTTGTCTTCTTGGCATGCTCCTTCCTCCAGTTGAAGAAGTTCGTGAGCACGCTCTTGACGGTCTTTTGGCCCGTCACCTGGAAGAAGCTTGTCGCGAGCTCAGTCTCGCTCCTGCCAAAGTTGGCGTCGCCGAGGCGCGGCGTTGGACCGCGCTGGTTCAAGTCCGCGCTCGCGCCGTTGTCTTTGAAGACGTTCTTGACGTTGGAGTCGCCGGCGGGGTCCAGGATGAGGTGGCGCACAAAGACTAAGTTGCGCAGCAGCGGGATGTCGCGCAGCAGCATGTAGGCCTCGAAGATTTGGCGGAAGGCCGCGAAGAGCGAGGTAGCCAGCGCGAAGGCGTACACGTAGTCGAAGCTGCCACCCGTGATACTCAGATAGAGGATCTCCACGACGATCTGCGGGATGTCCTGCAGCAGCATCACCATGGTGGTGCGGATGGCCATCTTAGCGGCCTTGAAGTCCGCCTTGGCCTGTGTCGCGATCGGGTCTCTGATGTCGCTGCCGCCGGATTCGCCGATGATGCTTTGACCCACCGTCTCCTGCACCTTGAAGGACCGCTTGATGAAGTCGTCGAAGCCAGTCACGGGCTCGATCAGCCCCACCAAGAGGCCGATGAAGAACTTTTGGACGCGGCGCGGGTCCTTCCAGTCCACCAGGTTCAGGTCCGACATGCCGATCATGAGGCGGCCCAGCAGCGTGGCGCCCACGGCCGCAACCGAGATGTAGAAGAGGATGGACAAGGTTGGATTCGAGCTCGTGCGCAGCGGCCACAGCACCATCACGATGAAGATCACGTCCGACGAGAAGTTCGCCAGCTCCAGCAGCGCTTCGAAGATCGCACCGTACAGCCGCTGCCGCCGTCGCTTCTCGAAGGTGTGGGGCAGCGTGTATCGCCGCGGCAGGTGCATCCCCGTCTTGGCCTCCAGATTCTTGCGAAACCGCTTCGGGTAGCACGTGATGCCCAGGTTCCACATGAAGGACCGCACGAACCACGACAGCTGGTCCCGGAAGAGCTCGCAGAAGCTCTTCTCCGCCTTGGTCACGGTTTGCAGGCTTTCAGAAATGCGCAAGTGCGTGTCCTCGTGGTACTCGCGCAAGAACTCCATTTTGACCATGAGCTTGGACATGACCTGCAGGAAGTCCTCCACGTCGCCGATCAGCACATGCGTCATGCGCTTGTCGATGTACCTCGCCTCCACTCTGTCCGTCTCCTCGTCGCGATCATCCGTCTCTGGCACGGTGATGTAGTGGTCCACGTTCGTCAGCCGCCGCCCGATGTCCACCACCGCCTGCACCAGCGCCGGGTCGTAGATGAACGACCCGTTCTCGATCGCCTTGACATGCGCGTGCGTCAGCCCGATCTTCTTGCTATCATCCCGCTCATCCTGCTGCTTCTTCAGCTGCTTCATGAGCACCGCCTCCTGCTTCTCGTCCTTCTTCTTCACCTCGTCGACGGTCTCCCTCTCCCCGTGCGCCTCCTCCTTGAAGCCGCCCTGCCGGGCCAGTCGGGCCGTCGACATCCTCGCTGCGCCGGCCCGCCGCGCCCCAGCGCAGCGCTCGCCAGCCCCGCCGCGATCGCGCTCTGCCGCGCCGCGCGCGCGCCGCCCGGCTGCGCCCGCCGCGGGGCACGCGCGCGCGCGCTGCCCCTTCGCGCAGCGCAGACCACTCGTCAGTGGCGTCACCACAGGCTGCGCAGCGCGTGCAGCGCACCGTGACTGCCTCGCCGCCCCGCAAGTGCTCCAGCCCGGCCCTGCCGCGCCTGCCGTGCTGCGCGGCCGCGGCCTCGGCGGCGCGCGAGCCCTCGTCTCGCTCGCTCGCCGCGCCGCTGCCCGCGCGCCGCCGAAGGGCGGCGAGCCGCGAGCGGCGAGCGCGCGGGCGCGGCAGGGAGGCCGCTCATCCGGCAAGTGGCTGGTGGTTTTGGAGGCAGGCACTGGCAGGCGGGCAGGCAGCCTGAGGCAGCAGGTAGTACAGCAGGTGCAGCAGGTACGGCAGGTGCAGCAGGTGCAGCAGGTGCAGCAGGTACGAGGACCACGACGAGGTGGCCGAGTGTGCCGTCGTGCCCGCGCGAGGGAGGCAGGGAGGCGGGGAGGGAGCGGAGCTCGCGCGCGCGCGACGGGCAGGACGCAGCCAGAGGCTGCGCGCGAACGGCAGTGGCTCGCGGACGGGCGCAGGAAGATGGAGCGGAAGCGGGGCTTTGCAGTTAGATTTGAAGAAGGAGGAAGGAGGAAGCATGCCGCGGAAGCAGCTGCGTCAGTCGTCGGCGGAGGAGTTGTGCTCGTCGGAGGAGTTGTGCTCGTCGGAGGAGTTGTGCTCGTCGGAGGCGTCGGGCTCGTTCCTTTTGTGATGATTGTTGTGTTCGTCCTCGTCGTCCTGCAGCATGACCTCGGGGATGCGGGCGATGGCGTAGAAGTAGCCTTGATAGGAGACGATGGCATCGCGGTCGGGGTCGCGGCGGAAGAGGCGGTAGGCGAAGCCACCATGCAGGTTGATGTCGTCGGACGCGTCCGAGGACGGGATGCATGGCAGGGCGGAAGAACGGGACGAGGAAGGCGTGCGCGCCAGCGGAGAGTGGAAGGCGTTCTAGAGGATCTTCTCGCCCTTGAAGACGTAGCAGAACTGCATCTTGGGGATGCCTTGCGGGCGGATGTGTTTGAGATGGTGACGTTGTGCCCGCGGTCGTCATCATTGATGGCGTCGAGGGTGTCGTCCTTGAGCTCCTAGGGCCCGTTGAAGCGACAACCCATGCCGGTCGTGATCGCGGACGCAGCCATAAAGTGGAGGTCCTCATCGAAGCAAAGGTGGCCGCCAAAGTGTAGGAAGCGCAGGGGGGCGTCGGCGTAGCGCTGATTAGCCAGATATTTAGCGTGCTTCTTGATGCCGTCCAGCGGGTAGGCCCAGTAGGACCAGCGCGAGTTGGCAGAACTGTCGCTGCAGAAGTGTGTTGATCAGCGTCTCCACAGACAGTTCGCCGTTGCTTGCGTTGCTCCCAGTTGTCCGCCGTCGCGCGCCGACGCCAACTCGGCGAGCCTCTGAGCCAGCGTCTCCGCAGACGCCCCCAGACCCAGTGTCACTGGCAGAGCAGATCCTTTTCACCACGGAAGTGGGGCCAAGCCTGACTCAGCCAGGCGAGATACCAGAGACGCTTCTTAAATCCGCACGCTTGGCCGCGCTGCGCCGCGCCGCGCTGCGCTGCGCCGCGCCGCCTTGACGTTGCCCATCCGCGCGGAGTCTTCCTGGCACGACAGAGAGCTGGAGCGCAGGGCGGAGAAGCCTCGCAGTCGGCGACGGCAGCGGCGCGGCGACGGAGGGGGGGGAAACTGCAGCAGGTGACGCGCGGCTACCCAATCAAGCGAGTAGGCTATCGCAATCCGCGGCGGCGTCTCTTAAAGGCGGAGTCGAGACATGTATACTCACCAAATCTCGAATGCCAGGAACAAGAAGCAAAAGGCAAAGGTGTTGCAGCGTTTGCAAAAGTAGACAACACCACGAACTTTCCACGAAAACTACATGGAGTGGAACGAGCGGATCATAGATTGCTACAAGGCCACAGCGCTCGATCGTGTCCAGCGACGGCGCATTCGTGACAAGGTCGCCAGCGTGCAAAGCCCAAATGGCGTTTTCGACCTTGAAGATGCCGCCCATACCGTGGCAAGTACGAAAGGGGTCAGCCTGCTCCGTTCATATGTTCTTGGGAACTTTGATAATAGGCTCAAAGCCGAGCGCAAACGCAGCACAAGGGCCCAAGTTCAGCCGAGACGGACAAGGTCCGCGCAGGCGCCAGCACAGCAGAGACAGGAGGAGGAGGAGGAGGAGGAGGAGGAGGAGGAGGAGGAGGAGGAGGAGGAGGAGGAGGAGGAGGAGGAGGAGGAGGAGGAGGAGGAGGAGGAGGAGGAGGAGGAGGAGGAGGAGGAGGAGGAGGAGGAGGAGGAGGA
>JABLUY010000008.1:152495-202495 GCA_013306675.1 Thraustochytrium sp. TN22
AGGAGGAGGAGGAGGAGGAGGAGGAGGAGGAGGAGGAGGAGGAGGAGGAGGAGGACCCGACGAGTTCAAGGTCCAGAAAACGCAAAGCGCACAAATCCAGAAAACGCAAAACGCGCGACGACGACGACGCCGAGCAGGAGCAGGAGGAGGACGAGGAGGACGAGGACGACGAGGACGACGACCCGACGAGTTCAAGGTCCAGGAAACGCAAAGCGCACAAATCCAGAAAACGCAAGACGCACAAATCCAAGAAGCGAAAGTCGCGCAAATCCAGGAAAGTGTCGTCCGATGAACGTGGTTTTTGGTCGTCTGATGAAGATGATTATTGATTGAAGGTATTTTCGCACCGACTCGAGATTACAGCTGCGCCCGGGGGTTGGGATCGCAGGCGAGGGAGCGCTTGCGCTTTGGTGCGAGGCCTACCCACTGGTCGGGCTTGCGGTAGATGCCGATGACGACGAGGCCGCCGAGGCCGAGGTTGTGCTGGAGGCCGACCTTGGCGCCGGGGACCTGGCGCGGGCCGCACTCGCCGCGCAGCTGCCAGCAGAGCTCGGCGCACTGCGCGACGCCGGTGGCGCCGAGTGGGTGGCCCTTGGAGATGAGGCCGCCGCTCGGGTTGACAACGTACTTGCCGCCAAAGGTGGCGTTGCCGGACTCGACGAGCTTGCCACCCTCGCCCTCCTTGGCGAGGCCGAGGGACTCATAGGTAATGAGCTCGTTGCAGGAGAAGCAGTCGTGAAGCTCGACCACGTTGACGTCATCGGCGGTGATGCCGGCGTCGCGGTAGGCGTCCTGAGCGGCCTTTTGAGCCATGGTGCGGCCGATGGCCTCGATGGCCTCGCGGCCCTTGGGCGCGGCGAAAACCTCGGGGCTGTCCGAGTGGACACTCTGGGCGACGAGCTCAATGGCCTGGCCCTGCAAGCCGTGGCGCTCGACAAAGTCCTCCGAGGCGAGAATGGCGCAAGCGGCGCCGTTGGAGGTGGGCGAGCACTGGAGCTTGGTGAGCGGGCCCATGACGCGCGGTGACTCGAGGATCTGCTGCAGCGTGTACTCGTCGCGGAACTGCGAGTACGGGTTGTTGACGCTGTGGCGGTGGTTCTTCTCGCCGATCATGGCGAAGTGCTCCGGCTTGGTGCCGTACAGCTTCATGTGCTCCTCGCCGGCACGGCCGAAAAACTGCGCCATGGGCGGCGAGTTGGTCAGGCCGTGCGCGCTGGACAGGACTTCGTAGTGGTGGTCCAGCGAGGTCGGCCCGGTGCGCTCGCCGCCTCCCAGCGAACCGGGCCGCATCACCTCCACGCCGAGCGCCAGCGCGCACTCGTTCATGCCGCTTGCCACGTTCTGCCGCGCGATGGCCAGCGCGTTCGACCCGGTCGCGCACGCGTTGTTCACGTTGAAGGTCGGGATGTTGTACAGCCCGCAGTCGTACAGCACGCGCTGGCCGGCACCCGTCGTGAACATCGACCCCACGCACGCGCTCTCCACCAGCTCGCGCTGGTCCTCAATGCACGCGTCCTCGAGCGCGCGGCGCACGGCCTCGGTGCCCAGATCCGTGAAGTACGGCCCCTCCTTCGGGTCCTTCTTCGGCTTGGTGAAAGGCGTCATCCCCACGCCCACCACGAACACCTTGCGCCCCTTGAACTTCTTGTCTGTCATCGTGCCTGCGTCGAGTGCGCGCTTTCCCTCAGGCTGCCGCTCGCTTCCTCTTTCGGTTCAGGTTCTGCTGCCCGCGGCCTGCCCGCCCTGTACGCGGCCGGGCAGTCGCGGTCGCTGCGCTCGTCATTCCGCTCGGCCTGGCCGGGCGTATCCCGCACCCGCGACCTGTCCGCCGGCCACATAAAGCTACGGACCGCCAGCCCGGCAAGGCTGATCTCGTTTAGCTGGAGCTAGCTCCTGCCAGTGAGCGACGGCGCTTCTGCCGCTCCTGCCTTGACTGACCTTGCCTGTGAGAGCTTTGATTCTCGTCTCTCGTCCCACCTCGCGTCCCAGACTTGCCATAAAAGGTTGTACCTGTACCGTGGTGGTACTGACCTTGCCCAACCTTGGCAGCGGTGCCGAAGTTGAAAGCACTGCAGCAAAGGACCGGTGCGCAGGCTGGACTCGGAGACGCGGCAGGCGTGAATTATTTTAGCCCTGGAGCCATGCCAGAACGTCAACTTGGCGTCTCGATTGCTCTCGATTCCATCCCGCAGAAACAAGCATGCCCTGGTAATCCATCCTTGTCCGAGTCGCGCGCCTCTGCATTTGCCGCTGCAGCGGCGCAGCGTCTGCAGCTGCGTCCAGACGTCCTGACGAGCGAGCCGAGCCTGACCGTGAGCGCAATGTCGTCGCGGCCACGCTCGCGCAATGTCGTCGCGGCCACGCTCGCGCAATGTCGTCGCGGCCACGCTCGCGCAAACTTCGAAGCGCGCGCACGTGGTGGTGGAAGGACGCTCGGCCCAACGGCGGCCGCAGCGCCGCCCACGCCGCCGCAGCAGCAGGCAGCAACTCGCAGCGAGCAGTCCGAGACGCGAGGCTCGCTCGCCTCGCCTCGCCTCGCCTCGGGAGGATGCGCGCGCGGCGGCTGCGGGCGGCGCTGGCGCGGGCGCTGGTGGTCGCGGCGCTCCTCGCGCTGGCATCGCCCCGCGCGCTGGCGCAGGAGGCCGAGCCCGCGGCGGCGGCGGCGGCGGCGGAAGCGGCGGCGACCGGCGACGTCGAGCCCGCGGCGGCGGCGGCGGCCAGCGACGCGGGCGGCGGCGCCAGCGGCGGCGCCGAGGACGCGGACGACGACTACGAGCTGAGGCTGGACGTTGATCCGGAGCAGCTGGAGGAGGAGGACGAGGTGGGCGTGGAGGCGCCCGAGTATGACGACGATGATCTGGAGTCTGATTTCCACATGGACGATTTCAGCCCGAGCCACGTCTTCACGTTCCCGCTGGAGCGGTACGAGGAGTGCTTCTACGAGGACATCACGGCGGCGCCCATGAAGGTGCGCATGGCGTACTTCGTGGCGAGCGGGAGCTCGCAAAAGGTGGATGTGAGCGTGGAGGTCGACTCGCACGGGCGCACCAAGAAGCTGTACAGCGTGTCGGGCAAGACCGAGGGCAGCTTTCAGGCGGTCGTGGACCGCGTGGGTCAGTGCAAGTTCTGCTTCATGAACCCGTCGGGCCAGAAGAAGCACATTACCTTCGCGCTGCACGTGGGCGTGCGCAAGCGGGAGCTCGTCAAGGGCAACGAGATCACGCCTTTGGAGGACGCGATTCGAGCAGCGCACCATGACCTCAAGGACCTGGTTGCAGAGCAGAACTTCATCGTCTCGCGCATCCGCCGGCACATGTTGACGGAGGACTCGATCGAGTTCAAGGTATCCTTCTTTACTGTGCTGGAGTCCGCCTTTATGTTGGCCGTCACGCTGGGCCAGATCTTTTACATTCAGCGCCTCATCTACCAGCGTCAGTGGGTATGATAGACTAAGATTCGACGCAAAGACCATGTCGCACTTTCAGGCCAGCCTGAGCTCTTCGCCGCTGTCACTGGCACCGATCGAATTGAAGCTCTGCCCCACCCAGGCTCTCGCGCCAAGTGTTTTGACCAAGGAAACAACATCCTACATGCAATGTCAGGTTTACTTCTTGTCCTTCGCTGGCTGTGAGGCGTCATTTCATCACTCGGCGGCCGGCGAGCTGGGGCTATAGGCCGGAGAGGCCGGGCTGTAGGCTCCACTGCCCGCGCCACCACTGTGGGCGGCAGGCGAGCTGGGGCTGTAGGCCGGGGAGGCCGGGCTGTAGGCCGGGGAGGCCGGGCTGTAGGCACCGCCGCCAGCACCGCCGCTACTGACGGCGGGCGAGCTGGGCGAATAGGACGGGCTCGCCGGGCTGTAGGCCTGGGCCGGAGAACTCGGGCTGTAGGCCTGTGCCGGGGAGCTCGGGCTGTAAGCCTGTGCCGGGGAGCTCGGGCTGTAGGCCTGAGCCGGGGAGCTCGGGCTGTAAGCCTGAGCCGGGGAGCTCGGGCTGTAGGCGGCCGCGGGCGAGCTGGGGCTGTACGCCGCGGCGGGCGAGCTGGGGCTGTATGCAGCAGCCGGGGAGCTCGGGCTGTAGGCGGCAGCCGGGGAGCTCGGGCTATAGGCAGCCGCGGGGCTCGAGGGCGAGTAGCCGGGCGAGGCCGAGTTCGCGCCGCCGTACATGGGCGAGGTGGGCGAGCGCGGGTTGTAAGCAGGCGACGCCGGGCTGTAGGCGGGCGAGGCGGGCGAAAAGGCGCCGCCGCCGCCGTAGCTGGGCGACTGCGCGCCGGCCGCGCTCATGCGGTTGTACGAGGGCGAGGCGGCGGCCGCGGGCGACTGCGGCTGGTAGGCCGGCGAGGCCGGCGAGTAGGGCGAGCCGGGCATGAACGCGGGTGACATGGCGCCGGCTGGGCCGGGCGAGAAGCCGGCGTCGCCGGTGGGCGAAACGGGCGCGTAGGCGCCCGGGCTCATGGTGGGACTAAAGGCGCCCGCGAGAGGGGTAGCCATGGTGCCGGCGTGATGCATGTGCGTATCGTGGTCGGCGTCGTTGATGATGTCGTCGTCGGCGTCGGCCTCGATGGCATCCTTGAGCATGTCCTCGTCAATGAAGAGGTCAAAGGCGCCGGTACCGATGGGCGCAAGCTGGCCGAGCATGATGTTCTCCGAGACGGCGGCGAGGGGGTCGCACTCGGAGAAGGCGGCCGCGTCCATGAGGAGCTCCACGGTCTCCTCAAAGGAGCAGCGCTGCAGCACGCCGGAGCCGTTGCGGTTGATGCCATGACGCGTGACGGGCTGGAGCTCGCCGCGAGCCGCCATGACATCGACGAGCATGGAGAGGTGGCGGTAGTTGACGTAACTACCATCAAAGGAGATGACGGCGCGGATCTCGTTGAGCAGCGAGCGGCGCAGCGCCTCGGCGCCGAGGACCTGCCAGACCTCAATGCAGTGGTTGGAGACGGTGCGCGTGTGGTCCACGCCGGGCTTGGCGAGAATGGCGAGGAGGTTGGTGCCGTCCGTGTCGAGAACCCACTCCTTCTGATCGACGGCCGCGCCGGTGTCCGGATCCCAGCCCTTGGCCTTGTCGTACTCGCGCACGTAGCACTTCTTGATGTTGGGGATGCCGCGCAGCCGCAGGTTGTCCAGGAGGTCGATCTCGAGACGGCGCAAAAAGATGAACTCGTCAATGCCGTGGAGGTGCTCCTCGGCGACGGCGTCCGGAGCCTCGCCCTCGGCGCGCGCCTCGTCACCCTCTTTGACCGGGGGCGCAACGTTACCGCGCACAAGGCGGATATGGATGACGCACTGGTCGCTGTTGTCATCGTTGGAGATGCAGTGCAGCGTGTCGCCATAGTCGGCGTTGATGGTCTTGATGAGCTCCGAGTTGGAGATCTTCTTGAAGCGCATGATCTTCTTCTCGGCGACAATGCGCAGCAGCCAGGGGGAGAGCTGCTCTGGGCGTGTGCCGCCTTCCTCAATCTCCCAATAGGACTGCGTGAAGGCAATGTCCTCCTCAATGACGGTGTTCTCCGGGTCCGGGTCAAAGAGAATGCTGGTCTCGACGGCAAGCTCGCGCAGGCGCGTAAACTCGAGGCGGGACATGACCTCGGAGGCGCGCTCCTCAGAGCGGCGGTGCTCCTCGTCCAGGTAGACGGTGACCGAGGGCGTCTTGACGTTCTTGGCGCCGTTGATGACCTCCTTGAGGCGCGGCACACCGAGCGTGACGTTCTTGGCCGAGACACCGGCAAAGTGAAAGGTGTTGAGCGTCATCTGCGTGGCGGGCTCGCCGATGGACTGGGCCGCCAGCACGCCGCACATCTCGCCCGGGTTGACCATGGACTTGAAGAAGCGCGACTCGACCTGGCCGATGAGGCTGCGGAAGGCCTCCTGCGTGAGGCGGTGGCGCACCAGAATGACCTTGGAGGCCAGCGAGCTGCGGATGAGAATCTTGATCAGCTTGGTGGCGTTGTCCTGCGCCTCGCGCGAAAGCGGGTCGTCGCCCGGCACCACCACCAGGCGCTCGCAGAGCTCTCTCACCTCGTGCGCCACCTCGCACGGATCGAGGTCCGAGGTCAGATTCTTGTCGATGCGATAGGTGTGCGAGACGTTCCAAATCATGCGCGAGATGTTGACCGGCAGATGGAGCGACTCCTCCACAGACATGGCGCCGCCCGGCTCGCGGCCGGCCGCCACGGTGCGCAGCAGCGCCTGGTCGCGGCGCAGCTGGTCGGCCTCCTCGTTGAGGATGTCCATGGCGCCGGGTTCGTTGCGCAGCTTGTTGAGAATGTTGGGCAGCAGGTACGGCTTGCCGTGAAAGATGCCAAAGTCTGGGTCGTCGACGCGGTAGACGTACATCTCCTCGAACTTGCGCTTGCTGAGGCCGAGCAGCTCGAAGCGCTGCGTCTCCACAAAGGCGCCGTCCATGCCGTCCTCTCCGTAGAGGAACTGGATGATGTCGCCGCGGCCGTTGCGCACCGTGCCGTCGTAGCGCACGCTGAGGTCCTCGAGCGCCTTGACCAGGCGGCGCTGGATGTAGCCCGTTTCGGCGGTCTTGCAGGCCGTGTCGATGAGACCCTCGCGACCGCCCATGGCGTGGAAGTAGAACTCCTGCGGCGACAGGCCCTTGAGGTAACTGTTCTCCACGAA
The DNA here is from genome assembly GCA_013306675.1 of Thraustochytrium sp. TN22. Taxonomy (NCBI): domain Eukaryota; class Bigyra; order Thraustochytrida; family Thraustochytriidae; genus Thraustochytrium; species Thraustochytrium sp. TN22. The sequence continues at coordinate 159,118 of JABLUY010000008.1, forward strand.
GCCGCGCGACTCGGGCCCGAGGTCGTCCTTGTAAAAGTGCGGCAGCGTGCGGTAGCGGAAGCCGAACGGGATGCGCTGGCCCTCGACGTTCTGCTGGCCGACGCAGCCCATGATCTGCGAGATGTTGATGAAACTGCCCTTGGAGCCCGAGGTCACCGTGGCCTTGAAGGCGTTCTCCACCGTCAGCGACTTGACCGACTCCTTGCCGGCGTTATCGCGCGCCTCGTTGAGGCAAATGTTCACGTGGTCCTCGAAACTCTGCTGCATGGTGCGGCCCGGCTGCACCTTGAGCTGGCCTTTTTGGCCCTGCTTGACCAGGTCCGCCACCTTGTCCTTGGCCGTGTTGAGCACGTCGCGCACCTTGGCCAGCGTGGCGTCGTCGGCGACCGTATCGCCCACGCCCACGGTGAAGCCATGGTGCAGAATGAAGTGATTGCTCAGCTTCTGTACCTGATTCATGAGCACGCGAGTCACCTCGGGGCCCATCTCGTTGAAGACCGTGTGGATGAGACCGCCTTGCTTGGCGCCCAGGGTGGACTTGTCGATGATGCCCGTGATAATCTCGCCGTTCTGGATGAGCACCTTGGTGTCCTCCGGGTTGAGGTCGCGCGGGAACTTCTCCGCCTTGTTATGACCGTTCGCCTTGGCCTCCAGGTTGATGCCGCGCGGGATGATGCCGCTGAAGATCTGCTTGCCGGTCCACAGCGCGTGGTAGCTACCGGCGCGCGTCTTGTCCGGCACCATGATGGCCGGGATGGGCACGTTGCCGTCAAAGTCCTCGACCCACATGAGCAGGTTGAAGACCTCGTTCTCGTTCAGGAAAATGTCGCGGCGCGTCATGCGCCACGAGCTCAGGAGCGAGTCCTGCACGATGCCCATGACCGGGCGGTTGCTCTGCGGCGAAACAATCACCTTGTTCACCATCATGTTGGTCTCCGCCTCGGCGCGAGCCGTGAGGCCCTGCGGCACGTGCAGGTTCATCTCGTCGCCGTCAAAGTCGGCGTTGTACGGCGACGTGACGCTCAGGTTCATGCGAAAGGTCGACCAGTACATGACGCGCACGCGGTGACCCATGATGGACATCTTGTGCAGCGAGGGCTGCCGGTTAAAGAGCACCACGTCGTCGTTCGCCAGGTGGCGCTCCACGATCCAGCCCTTCTTGAGCATCACCTCGTTCGGGTCGCAGTACCGCAGGTCCATCTTGAGGCCCTGGTCATTGATGATGTACCGCGCACCTGGGTGCTTGTGGGGGCCATTTTGCACCAGGCCTTTGAGCCGTTCCAGGTTGAAGGAGGTGACGCGCTCCGGCACCGTCAGGTTCAGCGCAATCGACCGCGGCACGCCCACCTGGTCGATGCTCAGATTCGGGTCCGCCGTGATGACGGTGCGCGCGGAAAAGTCCACGCGCTTGCCCATGAGGTTGCCGCGCACGCGGCCCTCCTTGCCCACGAGCCGCTGCCGCAGCGTCTTGAGCGGCTTGCCGCTCTTTTGGCTCGACTGCGCCTGGTACGGCAGCTCGTTGTCCACAAAGGTGGCGCAGTGGTACTGCAGCACGCTAATGTACTGCTCCAACACGTGGTCCGCGTCACCGTTGCGCTCGCAGTGCAGCACCGCCAGGTTCGCCTTGACGATGTCGCTCAGCTTGTGCGTCAGGTCGTCCTCGCACCGCGCCGCGCCGCCCATGCTCACACTCGGCCGCACCTGCGGCGGCGGCACCGGCAGCACCTGCAGGATCAGCCATGACGGGTGGCACCACTTCGGGTCCAGGCCCAGGATGCGGGCGTCCTCGTCCGAGATCTTCTTGAGCACCTCCAGAGCCTGCGCCGCCGTCAGCCGCTGCTTCGTCTCGCCCGTACCGGGGATCTGGTCCTTGTTGGCCTTCTCCGTGAAGTCCATCATGATCTTGAGGCCCTCCTTGCGGTACTTTGGCAGCGGCAGCTGCGACCGCGGGCAGTTCGTGTAACGCGTCGACATCTTGCTCAGCGCGCCGAGCCGGTTCTTGCCGTCCAGCAGCTGCAGCTTGTCCCAGGCCACCTGGTCGTCCTCGCGCGCGAAGAGCAGCCCACCGTCGTAAAAGGACACGCACCGCAGAATCGCCAGCACCGTGTTCAAGAAGCCCACGTGGTACACGGGGCGCGCCAGCTCGATGTGGCCAAAGTATCCCGGGTGGTTCATGTCCCCGGCCGTCGACCCCATGCGCGGGTCGTTCACGCCGCCGCGGACAGGTTCGCCGTCACGGAACGTCTCGTGCGAGGTCACGCCCGCCGGGATGGGCCGCTCGTTGCGCACCACCAGCTTCTGGGTCACGGAATACCCCTTGAGCTCCTCCGGCGACATGACGCTAAACTGCACGCGGTCGATGCGCTTCCATGGCACCGACGAAAACGGGAAGAGATGCGCGGACGCCATCGTGCTTGCTTGCTTGCCTCGGAGCCTCGCAGCCTACAGCTAACCGCTGCCGCCGCGCTCGCGCTTGATCGCCTTCGCGAAGCCCGCACCAAAGCCCGAGGCGTGCTCCGGCCGCGTCTGCTCGCTCTCCGGCCTCTCTCGCCCGCCCGCGCGCGCTCGCCGCGCCGCGCCGCGCCGCGCCGCGCTACGCCCGCGCGCCGTTCGAACCGCCGCCACGCCTGGCTGGCCTTTCTTTTTGCCCACTCTCCGCGCCGCCGCCGCCGCGTCGCCGCGGCTCCGGCGCAGGGCCCGCCGCGCGGCCCGCACGCGCCGCGCCGCGCCGCGCCGCGCCGCCCGCCCGCGCCGCGCCGCTCCCCGGCGCGCGCGCGATGCCGCTCTGCGCGCGCCGCCGCGCCGCGCCTCGCCTCGCCGCGCCGCGCCGCCCGCCGGCCGCCCCGGCCCGGATCGCCGCGCGCCGCCGCACTCGCTTCGCGCCCTTTGCGCGCGCCCGCGCCCCACTTGCCGCGGCCGTTTGTGCACTTGCGCCGCCGGATACGGCCCTTGCAGAGATAGGCCGCGGCTGTGCCCTTGGGCCGCTTTCGCCGCAGCGCGAGGCAGCGCAGGGCGCAGCAGGAGGACTCGGAGGACGGGGAGGGGAGGAGGTGGTCCTGCAGAAGGACTGGCTGGCTGGCTGGCTGGCTGGCTGGCTGGCTGGCTGGCTGCTCTCGGGACTGGCTAGGGCTGTAGAGCGAGCTAGGCTGGATGCCAGCTGGATGGAGAGTGTGAGAATGGTCAACTTCGTTTTTGAGCTAAAAGGCTGTGCGAGAACGAATCGCATCGCCTGACGTCAGAGTGTGCAGTGATGTAGAGACCGATCGACGTCAAGCGTCAAAGAGGGCGCCAACGGCGCAGCCGGCGGTGAGCCAAGGCTTGTCGTGCAAAGAGGCCGCAAGAGGAAGCTCGGGGGTGTCGTGGTCGAACTGGTTGCGGGAGACGCGCGGTGGGTTAGGACCCAGGAGTTTGAGTGGCTCGAAGAAGTCCCCGTTGCGAACAGCGAGCCAGGGCTTTTTGCGACGCAGCGCGGCGCGGCGCTCCTCGTCGACGAGGCGCTCCTTCGGCACGGGCCAAATGGAGCGCTCGCCGAGATCAAAGTCCTTGCCTCCCGACACCGGCTTGCCGGCTTCCAAGGAGGACTGGTGGAACCAGCCGGTGTTAACAGACACGTTCCAGCGCGCCTCGTGGCGCACGCGGTCCTCGCGGCTCGCGGCGTGGTGCTCCTCGCGCCGGCGTCGCGCCCGTTCCAATTTGCTGCGCCGCTCCTCCACAAGCTGCACTTTCTGCCGCCGCAGGGTCGCCAGCAGCTCCTGAAGTGCGCCGCCTTCCTCGTTGGTCTCCGGCCCCGCCTCGTAGTCCATCACGGCGAACGAGCGTTGAGGCGCGGCGCGGCTGGCCGGTGGCCAAGATCCTGCTTTGCTGGCTACGGCGGCGACGATCCTTAGTCCATGAACACCACACCGGACACCGACCACCCAAGCGCAAGTGGGCTGTGTCAGCAAGGCGAGACAGCACGCCAACAAACCAACCATGGCAACTGGCCGCCAGCAGGCAAGGAGGACAGGCAACCGTGACGCGGCCGAAAGAGCAGTGCCCAGAAACGGGAAAAACTGAACGTGCCAATGGTTCGGTTCTCAAGCAGAGGCGTGTATTCTTCCCGTTCGCGGACCCAGGCCACTAGGACCAGACCAGCCTGATCTGCCAGTGCAGTGATGCGCTGCTTGGCAATCAGGGAGGGGATCATCCCGCGCTCTCGCTCTATAGCTACGGCTAGCTCGCTAACCTCGTGTGGCCCGGCCCGCGCGCCAGGATGAGGGAGGTGGCGGTGGCAACGCTTCTGACGGAGGACTCGTTCTTGCCTGGCGTGACGGCGCTGGTCGGGTCACTGCGCGCTGCGTACGATGGCGGCACCGCCGTCTGGGGCGCGGAGCCGCGGACTTCTGCGGACGGCTCGCTGCGCGCGACGCTCTGCGTCGCCGTGACGCCGCTCGTGTCGCGCACGACGCGTCATGTGCTGCGACGGCGGCTCGGTGTTCGTGTGCTTGAGCTGGAGGGCCTCGCTAACCCGTACAGCACGCATGTCGAGGGCTGGGCGCGTGCTGGCTTCGCCAAGCTGGAGTTCTGGCGTCAGACAGAGTTTGACTCCATCGTATACATTGACGCGGACTGCCTCGTGCTGCAGCGCATCGACGCGCTGCTGGGGCTGGAGTTGGACGCGGAGCATCCCATGGCGGCGGCGCCGGACCTGGTGCCGCCAGATCGGTTCAACGCCGGCGTACTCGTCCTGCGGCCCGACGTGGAGGTCTTCGAGCGCATGGTGGCTGCGCTCGAGGCTCGCGCGCTCCCAAGCTATGACGGAGGCGATACCGGTTTCTTGAACGCTTTCTTCCCGAGCTGGTTCCACGGGCCGGCGTCCTGCCGCCTCGCCTTCCGCTTCAATGCGCAGCGTCTGGCATGGCGCCTCACACGAGCGGCACCGGCGTATTGGACATCCATTGATCCTTGCATTGTTCACTACTCGTCGAGCCCCAAGCCGTGGGACGCTGGGGCCGACAAGAGTGATCCACTCACCATGCTTTGGTGGGAGCACTACACAGGCCAGGAGCAGGCAATGACCGCCGCCGTTGCTTCGGTCGATCTATCTGCCCTCATGGGCATGATGCAGCAAGGGCAGCAGCAGCAGTAGAACACTTCCGTCCGAGGTCAGATGTGAAGTGTATGAGAGAAGATGAGATATGTCTTTCAGAGGTGTCTGTGCTGCTGCTGCTGCTGCTGCTGTAGTTGGTTTGTCTGGAGCATGATGTTGGACGAAAAATTAGGCAGTTGCTGTCCCTGTCCCTGTCCCTGTCCATATTGCGCTCGGAAGGGAGCATTCTCGTGCTCGTTGTTGACCGCATGGCTGCTACTGCCGCGAGTCATTTGCGCCACCATCGGGAGGTTAAATGTTGATGTGGAGCCTTGCGGCTGCATGTTCTGATCTTGGAGTGCCGAGGTGTTCGCTGACATAGGAGACCCAAAGAGTACTTGTTGCCCATACATGCTTCCGCTGAATGCCTGACCAAAGCCAGGGACAGAAGAAGGAGGAGTCGAATCGGAAGGAGCGAGTTGGCTCGGGTTAGCCTCTGACGTTGCCAACGGCACCGCGGAGGAGGAGGACAACGTTGAAACGGGAACGTTCCCAGAGGATGACGAGGAGGATGTGCCAGGACTAAAACCCGTCGGCCAGCTGCCTGGAAGCCCGCCATGCTGGGACACGAACTGCTGGGGCATGGCGTACCACTGCTGCTGCGGTTGCTGCGGAAGCTGCTGGTATTGGTGCTGGTTGGTATCTCCTTGCTGTACAGAAGACGACTGCAGCTGCTGCGGCATGAGCATAGGTTGAAAGCCACCCGAAGCCTGCACATGCTGTAGCTGTAGCTGCTGCTGCTGCTGCTGCTGCTGCTGCTGCTGCTGCTGGAGTTGCTGCTGCGGGCCGACCTGCAGTTGCTGCAGAGCGCCTTGCATAGGAACGAAATAAATGAGTGGCTGGTGTTGGCCAGTCTGCTGTTGCAGGTTCGCAGTAGCCGGAGACGACTGCGGCGGGATCTGCTGGGGCGTAAAGCCCTGCTGGGACTGGGACTGTTGCAAAAATGTAGGCTGGCCCATCTGCGTGGAAAGCATGGGGTCAGGGGTGGGCATGAAGCCAAAGTTGGGCGCGAGGCCGGGCTGCGACGCGAAGATGCGCTTGTGCTTGGTGCAGAAGCCGTTCTTGGTCCGGGAGAACTTATTGCAGCCTGGGACGTTGCAGCGGAAGCCGCCGCCGTGACGCGCGCAGTGGTCGAAGGCGCCAATGGCGCCCTGCTTGCAGCCAGGCGTTTGGCACCGGCGACCGCCACCGTGCGCAACACAGAATCGGGTGGAAGAAATGGCGCTCTTTGTACAGCCCGGGTGCTCGCAGCGCGAGCCACCGCCGTGCGCGCGGCATCGCTTGGAGGTTGTGATGGCGCCCTTGGTGCAGCCGGGAAACTGGCAACGTTTCCCACCGCCGTGCCGTACGCAATGTTTGCTGGCCGAGACCGCGCCTTTGTCACAACCGGGGAACTGGCATGGCTTACGGCGGCGGTGACGCGAGCAGAGCGTACTCTTTCCGTCCGCAGGCAGGTTGCAGCGTGGCTGCGCGCAGAGGCGCGGCATGGCTGGCACAAAGACGCCAAACGGTGCGGGGGCTGCCTCGTGCAGAACGACCCCGCCTGGCGCGAACATTACCGGTTGGTGAACCATGTTCATGGAAGGGCCCATCGTAGAGGCCACGCTCGGCATCTCAGCGCCGGTGCCGTCGAGCGTGCCGGCCTGCGGTTTAGACGCGTGACGGCCTTGCGGGTCGGCATTATGTGATGCAGCGGCCTCGGCCGTCCCCCTGACGATGGGACCGTCTGAGGTGCCGCCCCCGCGGCTGTTGCTGCTACCGGAGCTGTCCGCTGACGCATTACCAGAGGCGAGCGGCAAGGTGGTGTGGGAGCCGCGTTTGGTGTTCGACGAGGAGGTCTTGCTCCGGTTGTTTGAGCTGGAGTCGCCGCGGCCGTTCTCGTCATCGTCATCACCGTCATTGCTGCCGGCCTGATGCTGGCTCGTGCCGCTCGTAGCCGAGGCACGGGACCTGTGGCCCTGTCCAGCGCTCGAACGACCCCCGTCTTTGAGCGCTTTACTGTTGCTGTTGCTGCTACTGCTGGCGCTGTGAATCTTGACAGCACTGTCGGCCCTGCTCCTGCCCTGCCCCTTGCCCGCGGCGCTGGCGGCTGCGCCGGAGCCGGAGCCGGAGCCGGAGCCAGAGCCGGAGCCAGAGCCACTTGGGCTGCCGGAGCTACTACCATTGGCGCTAGCGCTGCTGTTCTTGCTCTTGCTGCTGGCGTCGCTGGCGTCGCTATCTCGGCTGCGTCCAGGGCGTGCCAACTTCGCAGGCGGCTTCTGTGCGCTGCCGCCGGAGCTGCCATCGTAGCTGCCGCTGTCGGAGGAGTCCGATGCGTTACTCAGAGCCGCCGCGGTGCCTGGGCCTTCGCCTGCGCCAGCTGTGACGCCCTGCGAGGCGGGCTGCGCAGCGTCGCGCGCCGCGACGTTGCCCGCGCCGAGCCGCGGTTGAAGCGTCTCGGCTCCTGAACTCGTACTCTCGGGGTCGTCGCGGCCACTAGCCGCGTTGGCGACCGCATGCCTCTCGTCTGCACGCCGTGCTCGCTTCCCGCGCGACGCCATCGCGTGCGCCGCCGCGCCGCCGCGCCGCGCCGCGCCGCGCCGCGCCGCCGCCCGCTGGGCGGGCAATGACTGTTAGGCCTAGGCGATCCTAATCCACCCACTAGCTAACGAGCTAGCAGGCAGCGTCCGCGCCACGACGCGGCTGCCCGGCCCTACGCCCCGCGGGCCGCGCCCCGCGTCGCGCCCGCGGCCTGGCAGGCCGCGCCGCCGCCGCAGCCGCCGCCGCCGCGCGCGCTCCCCGCGCTGCCGCGCGCCGCAGCGCTGGTATGTTTGCCTCGGTTGCTCTGCTGCTCCTCCGCCGTCTCGCGAAGCGCCCCGCTGGACGAAGCTAGGTCGGGCCCCGCAGTGCAGACCCACTCCCGCATCAATCCCACAGATCCCGAGCCCCGGTGCGCCGCTGCTGCTTTGCGCGCGCGCGCTTCATGCAGTTGGCCCGCAGCCGCCTCAGCTAGGCAGGATGCTCACCGCACCGTGCGGCGCCCGCGCCTGCCAGGTTGCGGCCAGCCTCGATCTCCTGCCGCGCTATCGCCATGGCGCGCCGCGCCGCGCCGTGCCGTGCCGCGCCACGCCGGTCGTCGCGTCGCCCACCGCCGCATCCCCGGCCTCCCAGCGCCAGCCCCCCTTCACAGCAAACTTTGGCGCCGCAGCGACACGCTGTGGTGGCCAGTGGTTGGCGTTTCTAGACCTGTGAGCTCCTCATCACGCCCACGGCTACTCTCCCTCCCGCCCGCTAAGGCTGCCGCCGCGCCGCCACCGCGCCGCCGCCGCTAGCTGCGGGCAGCGGCCTGGCTGCGGCCACGCGACCGGAAAGGGCCCTAGCCAGCCAGCAGACGGATGGCGCCGCTGGCGGGTCCCGCCGGCACGCTGGTTGGTTGGAACCGAAGCTGGCGGCAGCTTGCCCCGCGGGCAGCGCTCGCGCCGCTCTGTGGGCCGCCAGGCACTGTGGGGCCGACTCCAGGGCGGCCGCCCCACCGCCAGCCAGCACAGCGCCCGCAGGGCGGCGTGGCCCCTGCCTCGTGCGCTCGCACCAAGTGCGGCGCCAGGCTCCGCAGGACGCTGCCTTTCGTGGCAGGGGCGGGGCGGCCGCCCTGGCCCCCATGGGGGCTGTCGCCTCGTCCGCATGCCACCCACGGCTACCGCTGGACGCCTCAACCGCATGCCAGCCGAGGACGCCGCCTGGACCAGCGCCGCGTTGTCAGGAAGCGAGGGCTTGACTACGCCTTTGTTGAGGGAGCGACTGCAGAACTTGCTGTATCTGCGCCAAGGCGACGCGCTCGCAACCGCCTTCATGTCTAGCGCCCCCCTGTTGCAGCACACAGCGGCCCAAAGTCCCTCCCCGCACCGCGGGAAGCGTCTTATCACTCTGCGGTATGCAAGGGCCACCACAGCGATCCCGCAGTCTCCCTCAAGAGTTTCGGGATGTACGTCACCTCTCCACAGCGTTCGCGATTGTCGCCGTGTAGATGTGAGGCTAGGCGGCCTTAGGCGCCAGGGCTGCGCCTTCGAGCCACGACGCGTCCTGGCGCGCTGCGCTGTTGCTGCGCTGCGCTGCGAGGCTTCGTGCCTCGTAAACCCCCTCCCCCTCCCCCAGCGCCCGCCTCCTCCCCACGCAACGCGCGACGCGGGCGGCCGTTCAGGTCTTGCGCTTCCCCACGTCGGGCGCTCTGGGCTGAGCCCGGCGCCGCAATGGTGCTAGCTCGCTCTTGCTAGGCCTTTCACTAGTAATGGCTACGCCTGGATCAAGACCTCACCTTTGTTGGCGGCCCGGGGCGCCGGGCCGTGTTGCTGCTGCACCGCCCCGCAACGCCCACCACCACTCTCCCCGAGCTTCAGCTCCCGCGCCTCTCCGCCTGGCCTCGCATCCCAAGCGCAACTTTTGCAGCGCCTCAGTCACGTTGACACCATCGCGTCGCGCGGCGCCGCTGCTCCAACGCGCTGCCACGTCGCGCGTGGGTAGTAGTTAGCCTGGTACCTTTCTTTTCGCCAATCAAGCCGAGCGAGCTATTCTCAAGGGGAGCGCGGGGCGGAGGTTATCGCAAAAGCCCGCCCATCATCGGCCGCTTGTACGCTTCGGTCGCTACGCCTGGCAGCCAGCCTGCTTGCCAGCGGTCTTCGCAGCGACTCGCAGGAGGGGCCTGTGACGGTCGTCGCGCCGAAGTCGCGCCGACGGCTACTAGGGCCTAGGCATCAAACACGCTGGAACCCACAAAATCCGCAGGGTTAGCTAACTCAACTCACCTGACTCCTGTTTCCCTCTGCTCAGGCTATCTGTCCACGCGAAGTCCTGTTTGCAGGCAGGTCAAGCCGGGCGAATTGGCAGAGAGTCGCGCAAGCGTCGCAGGGAGAAATCAATTGCGAGGGAGAGATCAATAGCTTCTGCCACTCCCCAAGGTAGCTACGCTAGCTAGCTCGCTAGCTAGCTAGCTAGCTCGCTAGCTAGCTAGCTAGCTCAACCTGCAAGGACGCATTGAACTGCATCGGACCTTACTTAGCCTAGGTTAGGCCTACTTCACTGAAGGTTCTCATCACCACCATCATCTTTTGTTACCACCATGCATCCCTACTTTCACTTGGCGCCCCAGGAGCTCCCCGTCTGCGAGACCTGGCCGAAGCCCTGCGACTTGCTCGCGTACGAGGAGAAGCCGCCGCTCGAGGTCACCTCGGGCGATCCGCCAGAGCCGAAACCCGACGCGGCACCGGTGCCGGCGCCGCCCAGCGAGGAGGTCGTGCCAAAGCCACCGCCCAGGGTTGACGTGGACCCAAAGCCGCCACCGCTGCCGCCGCTGCCGCCCAGCGTCGATGGCGCGCCGAAGCCGCTCGTGCTCGACCCGAGCGAGGTCTTGCCGCCCGCAGACGAGAAGTCAAAAGTGCCGCCGCTCGGCTTGGCGCTAAAGTTCGAGCCGAAGGTGCTCGTGAAGCCGCCGCTCGGCGGTGGCGTGCCGAAGCCGCCGCTGCTCGGCGCCTGAACGCCGCCAAAGCCAGACCGGTTGGAGCCGTCACCGTTCTCGTGGTCCTCGTCGTCCGTGTCCGGCTCCTCGTCCTCCTCGTCGCCGCCCCTCTCGCGGTACGAAGACGAAGGCGTGCCTGCCGTGGCGGAAGGCTTCGAGGCGCTAAAGAGGTCCTTTTTGGCGCCGCCCGCATTCCCGAAGAGGGACGATCCGCCGCCCGCATTCCCGAAGAGGGACGATCCGCCGCCGCTACTCGCCCCCGCAGGAGTGCCGAAGAGCGATGAGGCGCCGCCGCCGGCGGCGGCACCACCGCCGCTACCACCACTCGTGCTGTTAAAGAGCGACGACCCACCCGCGTTGCCAAAAAGTCCGCCGCCGCTGCTGCTGCTGCTGCCGCCACTGCCCAGGCTGCTAAAGACATTCTGCGCCTTGCTGGTATCGCCGAAGAGGGAGCCGCCGGTCTGAGGCTTGGCCTCCGCCGGCTTGGAGGACGAACCGATTTTAGACGGGTCGAACTGCTCCACCTTCTTCATGGTCTCCATGGGCGGATACGGGTTGCTCGCCTTGGGCGCCGGTGCCGCAGCAGGTTTCGAGGACGACCCAATCTTGGACGGGTCAAACTGCTCCACCTTCTTCATGGTCTCCATGGGCGGATACGGGTTGCTCGCCTTGGGCGCCGGTGCCGCAGCAGGTTTCGAGGACGACCCGATCTTGGACGGGTCGAACTGCTCCACCTTCTTCATAGTCTCCATGGGTGGGTACGGGTTGCTCGCCTTGGGCGCCGGTGCCGCAGCAGGTTTCGAGGACGATCCAATCTTGGACGGGTCGAACTGCTCCACCTTCTTCATGGTCTCCATGGGCGGGTACGGGTTGCTGCTGGCCGCCTTGGCCGGCGTCGCCTCGGTGCCCTTGGACTCCGCCGGCTTGGATTCGACCGCGGCCGCCGAGGACCCGAACGAGAAGAGCGACTTTTGACCCGAGGCTGCAGGTGTCCCGAAAGTTGACGATCCGCCACCAAAACCGCCACCGCTGCCGCCGCCCGCGCTGTTGCCGAAGGAGAAGGTCGAGCCACTGCTACCACCGAAGCTGAACGCAGGCTTGCTGCCCGAGTCCGCGTTGTCCTTGCCGGACCCAAAGCTGAAGCTTGGCTTGCTTGCCTCGCCCTGCGCAGTACTGTTGCCGAACGAGAAGGTGCCGCCGCCAGCCCCGCTGCTGGCACCGCTAAAGTCAAGCTTCGGCGCAGGCGCAGCAGAGCTGCTGTTGCTGTTGCTGCTGCTGCCGCCGCCACCACCACCGGCGCCGCCAAGGTTGAAGGTGAAGCGCTCGGTGGGCGCGTTCTTGGCTTCCTCGGCCTTCTTGGCAGCCTCCGAGCCGGGGCGCGGCTCGTCGCACGCCTGACAGACCTGCACCACATCGGGGTTCATCGTACGGCATGGCTCACAGCGCCAGTCGGTACCATCCTTGAGAAGAGGAGGCCCGAGCTCGCGGTCTGGCTTGTAGTCGTCAGACGCGAAGGACTCCAGGCTAATCTCTGAGCCGTCCGAGTCGTCATCATCGTCGTCCTCAGCGTCCGAGGCAAAGCCCTCCTCCACCTCGTCTTCCTCGGCCCCTGCGTCGCCCGCAGGCTGACCCTCGCCGTCATCCTCTTCCTCCTCGTCCTCGTCCTCGTAGTCCTCGTCCTCGTCCTCCTCGTCCTCGTCGTCGATCGGCGTCTGATTCTGCGGACTCTGAGAGGAGAAGGAAAAGGCGGGGACGCCGCTTTGCGCAGCGCTCCCAAAGGACGCCGCCGAAAAGGAGGAAGACGCCGACGAAAAGAGGCCACCCGAGGCGGACGCCTGCGCAGGCGTCCGCGTCAGCGGCTGCGCCTGTGGAACGGCCGCCGGCTCAGACGCACTGGGCGCCTCCGCGCTGTCGGGCGCGTCGAACTCATAGTCCACGTCCTGGCGGTGCCATTCGCGCTCTGAGGCGCGGTGCAGCTCGTACATGGCGCGCTGGCAGTTCTTGTACTGGCGCGTGAACTCGGCGCTCATGGCCTTGGACTCGAAGCGGAGCTTCAGGCACACGTTGGCCGGCGCCTCGCCCTGCTGCGTGCTGCGAGAGCTGTCCTGCGTCCACAGCATGCGGCCCTGGCCATCGTGCGCGGGCGCCACGCTCGCGTCCGGGTGCACAAGGTGCGCGTTCAGAAGGTCGCCCGAGCCCGCCGCGACCACGAGCACGCGCGATTCCTTCGACTGTGCCTTTTGCAGCAGCCGCAGCGTGCCCTCGCCAGCGTCCTCCCAGCGGCTCGCATCGAAGCGATCACCGCCCGCGTCCGCCTCCGTCAGCGCATACCGCTGCACATCCACGTTCCTGTTCACGTTCGAGTAACGTAGGGCAAGGCAAGGCAAGGCAAGGCCACGCATAGCAATAGAGCACGACGCACATTCGTCAGTCTCACGCGCCGTGTGCATCCCCTCTACGCCGCGCGCGTCTTCAACCTACGTCTCGAGCACGACGTTCTCCATGGCGCCGCCGGCGTCGCGCCGTTCAAACCGCTGCGCGCCTGCCGCCACTCGCCGCCGCCGCCGAGGCCAGTCGCCTCCGCCGCGCCGTGCCGCGCCGCGCCGCGCCGCGCCGCGCCGTGCCGCCCAAGGTTACGCTGCGACCGGCGTCGCCCGCCGCGCCCGCCGCCGCCGCCGCCGCCCGCCGCCGCCGCCGCCGCCGCCGCCGCCGCCGCCGCCGCCGCCGCCGCTCGGAGCAGTTTGAAGGAGCTAGCTCGCAGGCCTTGAAGGCGGCAGGTGGTTGGGCCACGTCGATGAGCCCCTTCGCGCGTTGCGCGCACCGCGGCGCGCGTTGCGGCCGCCGCTCGCGACGCGACGCTGCGCTTTCAAGTGAAGGTTTGTGAAGGAAGGCTTGCGAAGCTGGGTGGGTGCCAGTGGCACGAGCCTCGGCCTGACAGTTCGTTCGTTCAAGTCTTCAAGACCCTGCCGCGGCGCCACCGGCCGTGAGCGTGGCGTCTCCTCGTCTCAGGCTCCTCGATTCATCCATCCGCAGTCGCTGCACGTCGAGATCGGGAGAGCTCTTCACGTGGCAGGCGAGGCCGCCACGAAAATAGTTGGTGATGATACGACGACCGTGCACAGACTACAGCGATGTACAGCTCGCATGTGTCAAACGGCTGCGTCTTTATTTGCGCGTGTGTCGATGTGACCAGGCTTTGCGCAACCGTTGCTGTCCGTGTTTCAAGATGTGTGTTTGGAGTGGAGGGAAACAGGCGGCAGCGGCACTCGTAGCCACTGGTGACTGGCCAGCTGGTAGTTAACTAACTGCAGCTGAAGTTAACCCGGAAAGGTAGGCCTAACTGAGTTCCTCTGCGACCCGCCAGGGACCACCGTGAGGCGCCGCCAGCAGCAATCGCTGGCGCTAGCAGCCAGCCAGCAGCGGCGCAGCCCGAGCCTACAAGCTCTCTCAAGTCAACCCCTGCAGCCGGTTCCGCAACATGAGCAGCCTGAGCTTTGCACCGGCTCAGCCACCAGGCCGCTGACCGTACAAGAACTAGCCAGCCTGAGGGCCCTACTGCCAATGGCCATGCATCCCAACTAGACGTTGAAGTGCAACGGCCCGTCGGGGCTGGCCGGGGCCACTGAATCCTCGGATGGAGTTTGAGTCACGCGCTCGCTTTGTTCAGGCTGCTGTTATTGCGCGCCGAGGCGGCTGGCCCGGACTGTCTGGCTGCAAGGCGCTGGCCAGCTACCTTGATCTGCGCCTGGTGGCCCTGGCTGCAGGCAAACAGGCTCTCTGCATCCGTCCAGCCTTGCTTTCGTGCTTTCTCCAGTGCTGCTACTAGGCCTAGCTTAGGTAGGCCTTAGTAGCTTAGTAAGTGCTCAACTTCCTTGACGCCACGGTAGTAGTACTGTACCTGCACTACAGCCGTGGCCCGCTGGCGACGGATGTCAAGCCCACCCTCAACCTCTCCACCACTGGCAGTCTGGCACGTGATCTCCCTGGCCTCACAATGAATGTCAGCTTGCTTCAGGCTGACACTGGAGCCTGGAGCACTTGACAATGCTGCAGTGCACACTTGGTACCGACATCTCTCAGCGGGTCTCCGTGCGGTGCTCCCGCTCCAGCCAAGACCAGCCCGCAAGGCCACGCAGGAGCGGGCGTGCCGGAGGGGCTTGCCATGCCATGGATGGCTCGCTGGCTTGACTCGTCGTCGCCCCGGCACGCGATGAGGCGGCGGCGCAGCTTCTCCTTGTCTCATCCTGGCCTCCGAGATTGCCAGCCACCAAGCGGTGAGCGCTCACAGCTGCGGTGACGGGTTCCCCGCGGAGGGTCGCTAGTGGCCCGGCCGCCGAAAAGTGCGAAAAGTCTCGCACGCGGCTGCGGCGGCGTGCGGAGCGCCCACGCGGCTTCGCGCGCTCCGCAGCCCGCGCAGCAAGCGCTGGGAAGCGCCTCGCGCGGGCGCCGGCCGGCTACCGCGCGCGCGGGCTCTGCGCAGTGCACAGGCCGCGCGGCGGTCGTCACCACGGCGCGGCGCAACCACCACCAACGTTTGAGCTCGAACAGCGCAGTTCACAGGTCCCCCAGCATCTGTGGGAGACACCGCGAAGCAGTGGACGCGCCCTGCCACAGCTCGCTCTCAGCCTCGCGGATGCTACAGCCGCCACTCGCTCGCCCACTCGCCGTCCCGAGCTGGGTAAGCGGCCGCACACTGGCAGCGCAGGCTCACCGCTCCATCTCAGGCTGGCCGGCCGGCGAGCAGCCTGCCTGCGCCCCTTCCTGCCTGCCTTCCTGCCCTCCCGCTCGCCTGCGGTGCAGCCGCGAGTCGCCCACGCGGGCCTGCAGTGTCGTGCGCGGCGCCCGGCCGCGCCCGGCTCGTCCAGCCTCGCTGCCCAGGCCTGGCCCTCCACGGGGAAGAGCTGCCACCGCCGCCAACCATCACCACCGGCCGGCCCAGCCGCCCGCCCTCAGGCTCTGCAGAGTCCGAGTCTGCACTGCCGGCTGCAGCCAGTGGCAGCCAGGCCTGGCCTGCACTGGCAGTGCCGGTGCAGTCCGAGTCGGCATCGCATCATGATCGTCACTTCCGTCGCTCGCGCCCCGCTGTGGCACTGCAGCACTCACTGCCCCGCACGGGCGGCTCACCGGCAGGGCAGGCCGCCTCGCGCCATCCGCGGCGCCGCGGCCGCCCTCCAGCGCCTGCCCGCCGCCGCCGCCGCCGCGAGCCTCGAGGCGAGGCGAGGCGAGGCGAGGCGAGGCGAGGCGAGGCAGGCGAGGCGAGGCGACTCGGAGGCGAGGCGCGCAGGCGCGAGCGGCGGCACGGCCGGCGCCGGCGCCAGCGCCAGCCTGAGCTGTGCGCGGCGCAGGGCGCGCGCGCGCTGTGAGAGACCCGCGGCGGGCCCCACGCCCGCGAGCAGGCCGAGCTGCGCGCAGCATGGTCGCAACCCACGCGCGAGCTACCGCGAGCTGCCAGCTCCGCGGCGGCGGGGCGCGGCGGGCCCGCGACGTGCTGGAGCGCGGCGCGGCGCGCGCAGTCACCGCGGCCGAGCGACAGCGGCGCCGAGCGCCAGCGGCGGCGCGGGCGGGCGGGACGAGGCGAGGCGAGGCGAGGCGAGGCGAGGCCAGGCCAGGCGAGGCGAGGCGAGGCGAGGCGAGGCGACCCAGACTAGACTCGCCGTCCGCCTCGACGGCGCCGCGACGCCAGGGGCGAGGCGAGGCGATCTGCGGCTGCCCGCGTCGCTCGCGTCGCGTCGCCCGCGTCGCTCGCGTCGCGTCGCGTCGGCGCGTGGCGCGGCATCGGCGACGGCGGCCGGGCGCACGCCCGCCTGCGAGGCGGCGGCGGCTGCTTGCTCGGGCTCGCGTGGTCGTGCGCGGCGAGGTAGGCAGACAGGCGACAGACCCGCGACCAAGGTGCGAGCGCCAGCCCGCGCGCCCGTGGCGAGGCGAGGCGAGGCGAGGCGAGACGAGCGAGGCGAGGCGAGGCGAGGCGAGCCACCTCGGCCGCGCCGCCCGGCCGCGCCGCCCGCTGCGCCGGCGCCGGCGGCTGCTCGTCCCGCCTTCCTTGGCCCTGGCAGCCGCCTCGAGCGTCCAGGCGAGCGAGCCGAGGAGCCAAAGCCGGGCGAAGCCACTCCTCGCCTTGCCGCGCCGCGCGGAGCGGGGCGCCCGCGGCCAGGCAGGCAGGCAGGCAGGCAGGGCGGGGCGGGGCGGCGAGGCAGGGCCTGCCAGGCCAAGCCAAGCCAGGCCAGGCCAGGCCAGGCCAGGCCATAGCCGCGCCGCCAAGGCGGTCAAGAGGCCAGCGGCTACCCGCCGGGCCCTGACTCCTCATTATTGTCAGCGCCTGAGACTCGCGCGGGGCGCTGCGCGCGGTGTTCTGCGCTGCGGCAGCTCTGGCTCTGCACCAGCAACACCAAAACGAAAGAAAGGAGGCGAGGCGAGACGAAGCGAGGCGACTGCACCCGGGCCAGCCTCCTCGCGCTGTGGCTCGGCTGGTCCCTGGCTAGCCCTGGCTTGGAGGACATCAGGCGCACGACGGCTCGTAAAGACGAGGTGCGCGAGCCTGCGCCTGCGCCTGCTCGTGCTCGCTCAAGGGGCCGGCGTCCATGTCATCGCGCAAACAGAGACTGGGCAGGCGAGCGAGTGATGAGGAGGCAGATGAAGTAGCGCGCACGCAGTCGAGGCCAGCAGCAACGCAGGCGACCGGAGCGCCAGCCACCTCGTCCTCATCTTCCTCCATGTCCGCGCCGTTTCCTTATGAAGCGGCGCCGCAGCAAGTCGTGGACCCGACCGCCGCGTGGGGCGGCTGGTCAGGCGCCTCTTCGTCCTCCACTTCCTCGGTCGCGCCCGCGCACTACACATCACGGGGCGCGCCTTATGACCACAACCAGCAGCACCCGCTGTACATGCAGCAGGGCCTTCCAGCCGTTGGGTATGCTCGTCGTGAATATCCGCAGCGGGACAACGACCTGGAGCACAACCAGCGCGACAGCCACGAGCAAGTGCAAAGCGGCGAGCCCAAGCAGCCGCCGCGCCATCATCAGGACGCGCAGGCGCAACGTCAGCATCAGCATCAGCATCAGCATCAGCAGGCAATGTTACAAGTGCAGGCGGGCGCAAGAGGCCCACCCTCTTTTGTGGGACGCTCCATCTCCGCCAACACCTCCGCCTCGGCGGCGTCCACTTCGTCGTCCTCGCTGCACTCAATCATGTCGACCACGTCCAAGCCCGAGTCCGAGTTGTCCTCAGACCAGGCAGGGAACCGTGCCATGTTCGAGGGCTTCACGCCATTAGCCTACAACTTGACTGCCTTCCCCGGACCAGGACCGCCCAGGTCGCCGCCGCACATACAGGCATTTCCTCCGCCCGCGCCCCCGGAGATGGCCATGAATCATCCGGGCGCGGTCGGCAGCGCTGGCTGGCCGTCTATGCCAAGCGCCGCGTACGACCCTCAAGGAGCATACTTTGGCAGTATTTCTCCCCCCATGGGTGGTGCCAGGGCCCCTACAATGTATACACCGTCCGTATACGGCGCGCCGCGGCCCTTCGACGAAGGCAGCAGCGGCGCCGGTCCCCGTGCCGCTAGCTCCAGCAGCAGCAGCAGCAGCAGCAGCAGCAGCAGCAGCAGCAGCAGCACGTCTAGCAGCTCCTCCAGCAGTTCCAGCTCCAGCAGCAGCTCCTCCAGTATCAGCAGCAGCAGCGGCGGCGGCGGCGGCGGCGGCGGCGGTGCCCGCAGTGGGAAAAAGTCTTCGAGCGCCTCTGCTTCAAAAGCGCGTTCACGCAAAGGCCCGCGCAGGGCCTCGGCGCCGCCAGAGCAACAGCAGCGGCAGGCCGTGCGCGTAGTGCGGGCAGCGTCTTCATCCTCGTCCTCGTCCGCGTCGGGCGCCACAGCGCTGAGCGCGGCTGAGGCGTCGCCCCATGCTAACTTTCCCACGCGCCGACACTTGGGCCTCGTTGCGATCGATGCGAATGGCAACATCATTCACTTCGACCACGCACACGGCGCCTACGTTATAGACCCGGACTCGCCTCATGCCACCTTCCTCTGCGTCTACGTGCCCGGCGCTGTCTTTGTTGAGGTCACCATGACGGACATAGACGGCTCCTGTGTGTTTGCCAAGGGGGCGAGCATGCCCAACAACCCGGGCCGCTGGTGGAAGATTCGCCTCCAGGTCAAGCAGCCGCCGGTCCCCTACGCGGACCTTCCAGACCAAGAGCGCACTCTTGCCGAGGTGGAGCAGACTTCCTTCCCGTCTTTCACGGTGCGCTACCATCGCTGCTACGGCAAGGTGGACGTCTCGGAGCGCGCCGACCCTAGTTCCACGTATGGAAGCCAGGCCTCAAGCGGCTCAAGGCGGACTCTTCACCCGCTCGTCAAGCCCCTCAACCTGCAGTATGAAGTGCGTTCCAAGTGCCGCCGCGCCGCACGGCCCTTTGCCACGCGCATCCTCAAGTACTTGACACCTGCGCAGTGCGCCTTGTTGCAGTCCGGCGCTGCCGCTGCGCCCCGAGACGCGCAAAACCCCTTTGCTCTCTCCCCAGCCCCCGAGGTCTGACAATACGAAGACAGTATCTTTCTCTCCTCTCCTCTCTCTCCTCTCTTTTCGGGTTCTTCGAGACCCACGCAAGACGACCACTGTTCTGCTTATCTTGACGTCTACGTCTACGTCTACGTCGGTAAGAAATCAGAATGCTCATCAGAAGACAAATGTCGTCGCCGAGAGCGGCCACCTACTGCAAGGAAGCTTTGCTCAAAATCAGAATGCTCATCAGAATGCTCATCAGAATATCAATGTCGTCAAAGGTTGTCACGGAGAATCGCCACGCACAGCGCACTCATTAGCGGCGGCGGCGACGCCCGCCACGATTGTGATTGCCATGGCCCGCAGAAGAGCCGGCGTGCACGGCGTGGTGGCCGCCGCTATTGTTGCCGCCGCCGCCGCCGCCACCACCACCGCCGCCGCCGCCCGTGTGTCCGCCGGTGCCCGTGACGCGGTCAATATGCACAAGAATGTGGCGACCGTAGGTGAAGCGCTGCAGGAGGTCTCGGCGCTCGCGGATCTCGTTGGTGAGGCGCTCGCGCAAGGCGCCCTCGCTGTGATCAAAGGCGCGCTGCACGACAAAGTTCGCGTACGGGTCCTGCATCAGCATGAGTAGGTTGTCATTGCCCACCTGGTGCGTGATGGCCGAAGCGGAGCGCGAGCGCGCGGCTCGCGCCGGCGCCCCTGGCTCTTGGTTCAAGCCCGAGGCCAGCAGCTCGTCGGACATGGCGCGATTTGCCGACGTGGGCTCGATCAGCTCCGACACGAGGCGCTCCACCTGCGCCTGGTTCGCGCACGCCAGACACTTCTCGACCAGGTGGCTGGAGAACTTGAGCGTTGACAGCTCCACCACATTCGCCGCCACGTAACGTTGCACCATGTCCTTGTGCTTCGGCTGGCCGTGAGTGAGTAGGTGCTGCAACACAAAGTTGGCGTGCTGGTCCTTGGCGAGCAGCGGCTGTGCCTCCTCGAGCTGCGCAAAGATGGATCGCATCGCAGGGCTACGGCCCTCGTCGCAGTCGTCCAGCACAGACAGCACAAGTCGGTACGAGTGCGGATGGCGCGAGAGCCCGACAAAGTCGAGCTCGACAGCCTTCTCGGCCGCCGCCAGGAGCTCCGCCGTCGTAGGCGCGCCGCGCTCCGCCGTCTCCAGCCCGCCCGCGCTTCCGCGTTGCTCCTTGAACTCGTCCAGGATGATGGTCATCACCTTCTGGATGCAGTGCGTGGCGAAGGAGTTGCGCGCGGCATCACCCAGCGAGTCCGGCGAGAGTACGAGTTCGCCCAGCAGCTCGTTGCGCAGCGGCCGCGACAGCAACGTGATGGCGCGCTGGACGACGCGCGTCCCGTGCGCGTTCGACGAGAGCGCCATCATGTGACCGCGCATGCACTGGCCGATATGCTCGCGCGCGTCCGGTGGCGAGTGCTCCAAAAAGTTCTGCACTACATAGTTGCCGAAGGTGTCCTGCATGAGCGTCACGGCGTCCGTACAAATCTCCGCCACGAGCTCGCGCTTTACGTCATCCGACGCCGAGTCGTTGAAGAACTGTAGGAAACGAGAGCCGACGCGATCGCGCGCGAACTCCACCACATGACCGGCCAGCTCCTCCATGGTCGGCCGTTTCCCGGAGAGGTTAAACTCCTGGAGGACGGCGGAGTGTCCACGCCCGTGCGAGTTCGAGACGCCGCCGCCGCCGCCGCCACCACCGCCGCCGCCACTGCCAGTAACACCGTTGCTGTGCCCGTTGCCGCCGTTGCCGCCCGCTGTGCCCCTGCGCGAGCGTCGGTCGCCGTGCTGAGGGCCCATTTGTGCTCGCGCGCTGCCACCGCCACCGCCGCTGCCGCCGCCATGTCGCGAGCCGCCGCCCTGCTCAGGCGACGACGGAGGGGACGGCGACGGCGGAATCAGCCCGTGCGGCCCGGGGCCCGCGGCCATGGGCATATTGGGCGCCATGTAGTAATCGCGCCCAGGCGCTGCGCCGGGCGCCGCTGCATAGTAGGCCCCGGGGAACATCCAGTTGGCCTGCGGCGGCATCATGTGCTGGCCGGCGCCGTGCATGCCCATCCCCATACCCTGATAGCCGCCGTGCCCGGGCCCGCCCGGGGACGGCCCGCCTGGGATGCCACCGTACGGCAAGTGCATGCCCACCATGGCGGGCTGCATCGGCCCACCGCCATAGCCGCCATACATGAAGCCTGCATCGTTGTGCGCACCGTACATGAGCGAACCCTGCTGCTGCTGCTGCTGCTGTTGATGCAAGTGTACATTGCCCATGTACCCATGCGAGGGTTGGTCCTGCCGCTGGGCACTTTGATACGGTTCATGCCGCGGCGAGGTGTCATAGCTGGTGTCATAGGTGCCAGCGTCGCTGCCTGCGTCGATGTACATGCTATGGACAGCCTCCTCCTGGTGCTTGCGCTCCGGCGTCCCGACCGCCGAGAGATGCTGCTGCCGCTGCTGCTGCTGCTGCTGCTGCTGCTGCTGCTGCTGCTGCTGCTGCTGCACATGAGCTGAGGAGTCCTTGCGTAGCGCGGCATCCTCCCTGTGCGCTGCTGCATCGTCTGGCATGGCGGCCGAAACAGCGCTGCCGCGCCGGCTCGAAGACCGTGTGGTACTACGCGGAGAGCTCGTGTCGAGTAGCGGTGAGGCAGTGAGATCGCCGTGCACGCCAGACGCGCCGTCGGCGGTAGCCACCACGCCCGCGGACCGGAACATCTCGCGGAAGGAGTCGAGCTGCTCCGCGGGAAGCTTCGGGATGCCCCGCGCATCGCGCGCCTGCGACGGAGACGGGGTGGACCCGAGGCCGCCGGCCGCCGGCGTGGTGCTGGTGGCCCGGTCCGGCGCATCCCAGGTGCCACCAAAGGCAGAGTCAAAGTCGCCAGCCTGCAGCGCGAAGCCACCGTAAGCAGCCGTATGCGTGTGCGAGCGGCGGTGCTTGGAGAGGGGGCGGAAGATGGAGTCCTTGAAGACGTCCACCTCCTTGCCATCGTCGAGGCTCAGTTTGGGCGGCGGCACCGCGAGTCCGTGGCGACGGGCTTCAGGCGTACCGTCTGCAGAGCCCGGGCTGAGCTCCGACAGCGACGCCGTCAAGGTGGCGATGTCAAAGTCGTCCGCAGGCGAGCTCATGGGCGACCCGATGGTGGCGCTGCGCCGGTGGCCCCCGCCACTGGCGCCGCCGCCGCCGTCCGAGGAGGCGACTGACGTCCCATGGCCGCGGCGGCCGCCGCCGCCGCCGCCGCCGCCGCCGCTGCCAAAGCCAGCAAAGGCCGCATGCGCGTCGTCTGGACGCTCTGCGCGCTGTGCGTCGTGGTGCAGGTCGTCATGGTGCAGTTGGTGCTGCTGGAGTCGGTCGCCGGCATGGCCGTTGTGCAAGCCGGCAGAGCCGCGGGAGCTGGGCGAAGGGACGCCGGCGCCGAGCCAGCTGACCGAGGCGGCGGCGGCCGCAGCGTCGGAGGCCTCCTCGAAGCCGGAGTCGGCGCCGTGCGGGTGGCTTCGAGCGCTGCTTGCGCGGCTGCCGTCAGCGCTGGCAGCGTCGTGCGCGGCCCACTGCGCGGCCTGTGCAGCCTGCGCGGCCTGCGCGAGCGCGCCGCTGGTGCCGTCCAGCTCGCTCTGCAGGCTGGGCAGCAGCTCCTCGAAGGAGAAGCCGTCCCAGGTCACCGACTTGTGGTGCCTGCCACCCTCGCGCGAGCGGCCGCGGTCGCCCGAGCCGTCCGCGCCGGCGCCGCTGCCGCCGTCATCAGCAGCGCGCATGGCCGTCGTGCCGCGTGCCAGCGCCGCCCGCCGGCCGGCCCGCGTCAGCCAGGGCTCGCGACGGGTGGGCGGATGGCTGGCTGAATGGATGGATGAGTGCCCAGCCCAGCTCACGCCAGGCCGGCCGCCGGCGCCGCGCCGGAGCCAGCCGACCGCCGAGCGCTGGCCGCCGCCGCTGCCGCCGCCGCCAGCCGCCGCCGCCGCCGCCAGCCGCCAGCCGTGCCAGCCGCGCCTGCCGCGCCCGGCTGGGCCGCCGACTGCGCCGCCGGACCCGCCGCCTTGACGCGAACTAGGAGTTGAGTTGACTGCTGTGAGTTGACTTGACTTGGCCTGGCTGGCCGGCCTGCCTGGTTGACAGCAATTTGTTGCTTGAAGTGGCTTGCCTTCAAGTTGCTTGCCTCGCCTTGCCTTGCCTTGTCGCCAGCAGCCGCTGGACGAGGAGGAGGGAGAGCGCCGGCGCCTCCGCTTCTGCCTCCGCCGCGCGCTGCGCCGCGCTGCGCTGCGCCGCGCTGCGCTGCGCCGCGCTCCGCTGCGCTGCGCTGCGCTGCTGCGCGCCGCACTTGAGCGCCGCCGCGCCGAGGTGCACGCGCCGCGGCCTCCGCTCGCGCCCGGGCTGCTGGCCAGCAGCTGGCCGGAGTCGCGTCAGATAAATGGATGGATGGATGGATGGATGGATGGATGCGGATGGAGTGGATGGAGCGGGATGAAGGGGAGAGCTCTCGGGCCGGCGGCTGCGCTGGTGGGCCGGCCGCTAGCCAGCCTACCAGCGCACGGGACCGGCGTGCGCGCGACGCTGCCGCGCGGGTGCCGCCTGGCCGCCGCTCGCTGCCCGCGCGCAGCTGCGCGGCCTCGCGACCGCGCCGCGGTCCTGTCACGCGGTTTGAAAATGCGGGATGCGTCTGCCAGTGTCTCGGCCTGCCTTTTATGTTGACGCTCTCTCTCTCTCTCCCTCTCTCTCTCTCCCGGCCGCTTCTCGCCCCGACCAGCCAGCTCCGCTGGTCGCCGGCGCTGGACGCGGCCGGCCTTGCGGAGTACGAGCGAGCGAGGAGCGAGCCTAGTCAGCTGCGCCGCGGCGGCCCTGGTTCAAAAGCCCGCCAGCCGCCGCCGCCGCCGCCGAGCGGCTGCTGCCTCCTGGCTGGTGCGTTCGACAGCGCCGTCGCGGCGCGCGCGCGCGCGCGCTCGCCGAGCCTGCCGAGCCTGAGCCACAGCAGGACCGTGGCCGTGCGCGCGGCTTCCCTGCGATTCGGTTCTCCAGCGAGGACGACGACCAAGTGCATTTCGAAATCAAGCACTTCAAGTAGTTCAAATCGCGTGCAGGGCCGCTGCCTGGACGCCCGCCTGGCTGCCCGTGGTGGCGCCCCCGAACGCGACGTGCCTGGCCGGCCGTGGCGCGCTTGGCCGCCTCTGCGACGCCCGCCGCGGCGGCGCAGGCAGACGGAGACAGGCCAGGCCTCGCACGAGGCGGCGACGAATGTCTCACCGCGCCTGGCCGCCGCTGTCTCTCCTGCTAGAATCTGCTCTTCTGCCTGCCAGATGCTCGCGCGGCCGAGGAGCGCCTCGGCACTGGTACTGTGACCGCTGGCGCAGAGGCTCTCGCGCTGTCTCGCTGTCTCGCTTGCAGTGCTCGCCCTCCCGCCCTGGCCTCCCGCGGCGCTCTCTCGGTCACACGCGCGCACGCTCGTGTGTCGTCGCCACGGTGACGGTCGCGCTCTGGCTTGTCGCCACGGTGACGGCCGCGCTATGGTCGCGCTCTGGCTTGAGTCCGAAGTCGTCCACGGCAGCTGCGGCCAGCCCGGGCCTGCTGAGCAGCTGAGCCACCACCTGAGCGCGAGTCGTTCACTTCACCTGGCTGTCCGCGCGCCGCCACCGGTCGCGGCCTTGCAACTCGCGCAGCCAGGCGCCTGGCTACTACTTTAGTAGCTCTCTCTCTCGTCTCTCTCGCTGGAGCTCAACAGTAGCCGACGCTCGTACGTGAGCTCAGGTAGACCTACGGTTAGGTCGTGTCGACCTCGTACGGGTCGGCGCTGTTGTGTCACTTGCAGCTCATGTCGGAGGGGGGGGGGGTCTTTTTTCGGCTTTTTTTGCTCGGCCTACGATGGTGTGTTCTCGCGCGGCGCAGTAGGCCCAGCGGAGCAACGATGCGTTCATTTCTTATGATCAAAGACTGTCACCATCGGCATAGCAATGTTGCGACGCGACAGCGAGACGAAACAACGTCATCGATCTTGATAGGACAACTGCTCGCCGTTGCAGAACAATCGTTGCTGGTGGCAACGCTCGCCATCATCGTTACAAAGCAATGCCATGTGGCAGTCACTTGATAGATCTTGATTTTATTACTTCTTGGCGATGGCGTTGGCCACGGCGACCTCAGCGGTATGCGAGATGGTGACGGAGACGTCGGCGACGCCGAGAACCTCGGCAACCTGCGCGGGGTGGCCGTGGAGAACGACCTTGGGCGGACCGCTGGGGTTGGCCTCAACCTCAATGTCGACGAGAGAGGCATGGCCGCCCGCCCAGAGGGGACGGTTGTCCGGGGCGAGAGCGGAGAGGGCCTTAATGACGGCCTCCTTGGCGGCCCAGCGGCCGGCGAAGGAGGCGGCCGGGTCGGCGGCGGCGCCGCAATAGGCGATCTCCTTCTGGGTAAAGTTGCGCTGGATGAACTCCTGCTTGGAGCCGGCGAAGTCGGCAAACGTGGAGGTGTTCTCGACGTCGACACCGACCCCGAGGGCCTGGCCGGAGGCGCGGGCGATGCCCTCGGCCTGCTCCTGCATGGTCATCATGAGGCGGTCCTTGGCGGAGACCTGCATGCCGGGGGCCTTGACGGCCGCCGCGGTGGCAGCGGCCGGGGCGGCAGTGGCCGCGGGGCCAGCGGCCTTGGTGACGCCGGAAGCGCCAGCGCTGCCAAAGGTCCAGGTGCCCTCGACCGGGTCGTAGGCGGCGCGGGCCGAGGGGTTCAGGTAGACAGCCTCCTCAAGCTCGGGCGGGTACGGCGCCTTGTCCTTGATGAGCATGAACTTCTTGGTGCCGACCATGCAGTTCTGGGCATGGCGGAAGGTGCGGCGCTCGCGCTGAGCGCGACGGTCGACGTAGGCGTTGAAGACGTCGTCCGAGAGCGTCGCGAAGAGGTGGTCCGGGTGCACGATGACGACCTCAGCGCCGGCCTGGCCAAAGCCGAAGCTCTTGAGGAGAGCAGCCTTGATGCTGGGCAGTTGCACGGGCTCGTCCGGGTAGATGAGGTAGGAGTTCTTCTGGAGCTTGACGTCGACGTTGTCGAGGTTGCGGTTGCCCGGGACGCGGCCGTCGAGCATGCACTGGATGAGGCCGTTGAGCATCCAGGCGCAGGCGGCACCCTTGGGGTGGCCGGTGAGGTACTTTTGCGCCACGACGAAAAGCACGTTGCCCTTGGAGCGGCCGAGGTGCTCCATCTGAGTGTTGAGCACGCCAGACTCGTTGGTGTCGTTGAGCTTGGTGCTGGTACCGTGGAAGCTGGCGACGCCGAGGTCGTCGACGCCGAGGCCCCAGACGGCGAGGGCACCGCGCAGAGGGGCGATGGTCGGGTCGTTCTTGAAGAAGCCCTGGCCCCAGGTCTCGAGCGCGGCGGCGCGGCGGCGCGTGACGAGGCGCTCCAGAAACGCGTTGTCCTCTGGGGCCGAGCCACCCTGCGAGGAAGACTCGCTGAGCTTCTCGAGGGACTCCAGCTCAAGCTTGAGGCCGAGGCGGCGGCGCTCGAGCGAGAGGAGCGGCGACGGGGAGCCGCCCTCAGACTTGACCTCGCGGGCCGAGGTGAGAATGCCGCGGCCGGGCGCCGGGATGGAGCGGCCCTGCTTGTCCGTGGCAGTGTTGGTGAGCGCCAGGATGGCGTAGATGGGCGTGCCCATCTCGAGCGCGAGCTCAGCGTCCATGAGGATCTGCATACCAGCGCCGTGGGCCTCCACGAAGCCGGCGCGCGAGCTCGACATGGGGCGCGAGGCCTCGCGCACCGTGCGGCCGCGGGCGGCGTCCAGGTCCGTGTTGTTGGTCGCGCCCATCTGCGCGAACTCGTAGCTGCCCTCCTCGCCAAAGTCGTCAAAGCCACCGGCGATCACCATGCGCGCCTTGCCGGAGAGAATCGTCTCCATGCCGATGTCGAGCGACTCGGCGGCCGTGGCGCAGGCGCCCACGGGCGTCTTGATCGGGCCCGAGCTGCTGAGGAGCAGCATGTTGACCCAGGCCGGCATGGTGTTGATGAAGGACTCGGCCAGCGTGTCGCTCGGGATGTCCTCGTCCATGGCGCGCTGGTGGAACAGGCGCTTGAGCGAGCGCATGCCGCCCATGCCGCCGCCCGAGGTGTTGCCCACCTCGCTCACGTGCACGTACTGGTAGAGCTCATACGGGTCCGAAAGGCCGGCAGCCGCCAGGGCCTCGACCGTGCTCACCAGCGTGTACAGCGTGGCCGGGTCGACGCTGGCAGCCAGGTCGTCCGGCAGGCCGTAGCGGCGCGCGTCCCAGCCCGTGGGCACCTGGCCCGCAACGTTGCGGTTGAACTTGAGCGCCTTGGCCACCGAAATCTCGGCGCCGCGCTTGACGCGCAGCATCCAGGTGCCGTCCGAGGGCCGCTGGAAGACGTCGCAGTTGTCGCCCATCTCCGCGCGGTACTGGAGGCCCTCCTCGAGCGAGGCGAGCTCCACGGCCGGCAGGTCCTTGTCCAGCACAACGCTGTGCATGAAGCGCTTGGCGTCCGGGTTGTACCCCTCGAAGAGCGCAGGCTCCACGATGCGGATGCCGCAGGCCGCCAGCATGTGCTTCTCGTAGCGGCGCTTGACGTCCAGGTCAGCCACCGGCTCGCCCGAGGCCGCGTCCACCCAGCCCGTGTAGCGCTGGCGGGGCGGGCCCGAGGGCAGCGGGCCATCGTGGTGCTTGATGAGGCCCACCATCCAGGCCAGCTCGATCGAGCCCTCGAGCGAGAACTCGCCGTAACTCTCCATCTCCCAGCGCGTGCGCGCGTTGCCCCACGGGCCGACCTCACCGTAGCCGACCACGACAATGACCTTGCGCAGGTCCACCATGCCCTGCAGGTCGCTCAGCGACTTGCGGGCCTGCTCCGACGGGAGCGCCGGGAAGGGCGTCATGCCGAGCTTGGGGCCGGCCAGGGGCGTGGCCGACTCGGGCGCGGGCAGCGCACGCGTGCCGGCGCGCGCCGAAGCCGGAGCCTCAAGCTCGTTGCTCGAGGCGATGGCCTTGGCGATGCGCGCCTGCATGGTCAGCTTGCTGCGCAGGCCGTCGGCGGCGTCCTTCATGTTCGGGATGACGGTCCAGTTGCCGGTCAGGTCGGCCCAGAGCGGCTCCTCGGCGGCCAGGGTCACCATGCGCGGGTGCAGGAGGCCCACGAGGTTGAAGTTGGTCTCCTCCGGGGCAAAGGTGCGGCAGCCCAGCTTCTCGATGCCCGGCGCCACAACGTTGTTGTGCTGCATGAGCGCAGACCGCGTCCAGCCAATCACGCAGGCCGCCAGGCTCAGGTAGTCGCCCCAGCCCTCGCTGGCCCACTTGTTGAGGAGCGCCTCGCAGCCCAGCTTGGACTCCGCGTAGAGGCCGTCCTGACCGAACTCGCCGTGGTTGGGCGAGCACGGGATGAGCACCATGGCCGGGCGCGTCGTGATGTCGCGCTTCTCCTTGGCGTCGCGCAGGGCGCCCAGCAGGCGCACCACGTTGGTCATCATCATGCGGTGCGAGACCTCGGAAGAGGCGTCAATGGACGAGATGTCCTTGCCCTGCTGCGCCGCAGCGGCGAACGGCACCACAAAGTCCACGTCCAGGCCGAGCTCCTCGTACGTGTAGCTGATGAGCGAGCGCATGTCCTGGGACGAGGCGCAGTTGCACGGCACCAGGTACAGCTTGCTCTCCTTGGCGCCAAACTCCTTGTAAATGTTCTGGAAGCGGGCGTACTCCTTGGTGAGCGCCTTCTCAGAGCGCGCCGTGCGCACGGCGCACAGCACCGTGGCGCCGCCCTCAAGGAGGGCCTTGACCAGCTCCGCGCCAATGGACCCACTGCCGGCGCCCGTCACCAGGGCCACCTGGCCGGCAAAGCTCACGCCGCTCGTGGCGATCTCATCCAGGCACGAGAGGTACTCCGACGTGAGGCGCTCGTTCAGGATACGGACCGACTTGTCCACGCCCGAGAGCGACTTGAGGTGCACGTAAGGGACCTGCTTGGACACGTGGATGCTCTCGTAGCCGTTCTTGATGGACGCCGAGCTGACGCTCGCGGCGCCGCTCGAAGGCGTCGCCTCGGCCGCCTCGGCGCCGGCCTCGCGCTGCGGCACCGTCTGCCGCAGGCGGTCCAGGGTCGGGCCATCCGGGAGAGTGGCGGCTTCCTTGGACTCCGAGTCCACCTCGAGGCGGTCCAGCGCCGTCGACCCGGTCAGCTCACGCGCCAGCTCCGCCTCGCTGCGCGGCTGGCGCCAGCCCGAGACGTCCGCGGCGGCGTCGTCCGCCGAGGGCGGCAGCGCCATGGTCAGCTGGCCGTCGCCCGTCACGTTGACGGACTGCGACGGGTTGGCCACCTGCTGCGGCGCGCGCCGCGCGTAAAAGAGGCCACGGCTCATCTCCGCCACGTAGCGCACGGCGTCCGGGACGCCCTCGCGCGGCTCCTCGTACGCCTCGATGGCGCCGTCCTCCTTGACGCGCACGCGCGGCACCTGCGGGTCGAAGGCAGCAACGTGCACCGGCACGTTGTTGAGCCAGAGCTTGACCTGCTCGGCCAGCAGCGAGATGGCCTGCGCATAGTCGGTGTGGCCCGCCTGGTGCATCGAGTTAGCAAAGAACTTGACGGCCTGCAGCAGCTGCGGCGTCGCGCGGTTGCAGAGAAAGTTGCGGAACCACGCCGTGGGCGGCGAGCCGGACTCGCTGGCACCCAGCAGCCACTTGGCAATCTCCTCAAAGTGCGGGTTGGCCGCGCCGCCAGTCGAGAGCGCGTCCTCGCCGCGCCGCGCCGCCTCGAGGCGGCCCAGCACGTGCAGGTGCATCTGCAGGGCATCCTGCACGACCCAGTTCCAGAACGAGTCGTACACGCGCACGCGCTGCAGGTCGAACTGCGGCATCACCTGGTCGCAGAAGTCCACCGTCATCTCCGAGTGGATGGCGTCCAGCTTGGCCTCCGTCGCCATGTGCGCATCGCGCTCGGCCTCGAGCAGGCGGTCCGCGCGGAGCGGGTCCTGCTCCAGGAAGCGCTGCAGGGCGTCCAGCTGCGTCTCCACCATGCTGTCCAGGCTGCCGCGCAGCTCCTTGAGCGCGGCGCTCGAAACGCCGCCGCCCATGCCCATCATGCCCATACCCATGCCGCCGCCACCGGCCGCGGCCGCGCCGGCCGCCGGGATGGTGATGCCGGCGAACGAGCCGTACGCGGAGCACACGCTGTCGAGCCAGCCCTTGGCCTCCTCCGGCGACGCCAGGCGCGCCTTGGGCGCCATGGTCAGCGCGTGGATGAGCACGGACTCGACACGGCCCGCCGGCAGCAGGCGCTCCGAGGAGAGGTATTCGCGCGCCGCAGCGGCACCGAAGCCGCCCGGCAGCACCTGGCCGAGCATCTTGTTGAGCTCCTTCTGAAGCACCTTGCCCGGGCCGCTGTAGCCGCCCTGCAGCTTGGCGGCCAGGTCCTTGAGCGGGGTCTGGGCGCTGTCATCCGACTCGGCGCCAAACTCGGCCGCCAGATCGCCAGCCACCTCGTTCTGCAGCGCGCTCTTGCCGTTGCTGAGCGCCGCCACGGTCGCGGTCTCGGCGATGTCGTTGAAGCCCGCGCCGAACTTGGCCGCCAGCATGACGCGCATCGCGTGCAGCGCCGACACCGGGGCGTCGGGCGGCGGCGTGGCAGCCGGGCCCGCCGCCTGCGGCATCATCATCATCATGGGGGCGCCCATGCCGGCGGCCGCACCGCCACCGCCGCCGCCAGGCGTCAGCGTCACGCCGGCCTCCTGGCCGTACGCCTTGGCGGCCTCATCGAGCCAGGCCTTGGCCTCGTCGTCCGACTTGAGGCGCTTGTCCGGCGCCGTCGTGGTGGCCTGCAGCAGCACCGAGAAGGTGCGGCCCTCGCCCAGGCCCCAGTGCGAGCCGAGGTAGTCCTTGGCCGAGTTGGCGCTGAAGCCGCCCGGAAGGGCGGCGCTCAGCACGCGGTTCACCAGCTTGGTGGAGACCGAGCCCGGCTGCTTGTAGCTGCCCGACAGGCCGCTCCCCAACTCGCTCAGGGGCATCTCGCCGGCGTTGTCCGGGATGCCGCCGCTGAACTCGGCCGACAGCTCGCCCATGATCTCGTTCTGCACGGCGCTGCGGCCGGCGCTCAGGGTCTGCACCGTCGTGGACGCGGGCACGTCCGCGATCGTCTTCTTGAGCTTGGAGGCGAGCAGCGCGCGCAGCACGTGCAGGGCGTCCGCCGGCGCGTCCGGCACCGAGCCGCCAGCGCCGCCCGCGGGCGGGGCGGCGGCAACAGGAGCAGGAGCGGGCGCCGGGGCAGCGGCCGGCTTGGGCGCCGGCTTGGGGGCGGCAGGCTTGGGCGCCGGCGCAGCGGCGGCGGGCGCCTCGGCCTTGGCCTCCTCCTCCTCCTCGTCATCCTCCTCCTGGGCACCAGCCGCCGCGGCGGCCTCGGCCTCCTCGGCGTCGCGCTCGTCCATGAAGGCGGCGAACGAGAGGCCGACGTCGTCGTTCTCGTAATAGACGCGCTCACGGTCCTGCTTCCACCACATGATGTCCGGGTTGTACTCGTCCGGGTCACCAAAGGCGCCGGACTTGAGCGTGTTCTTGGCCATGGTGCTCAGGGTGGCGGCCGGGCCCATCTCAATGACGCGCTGCACGCCCTGGCTGAACATGAGATCCTGCGTCTCAATCCAGCGCACAGGCATGGCGAACTGGTGCGCGAGCAGCTCGATCACCATGGTGCGGACCTTCTCGGCCGGCGACGCGCTGTCCCACTCGCGGAGGAGGTCCAGCATGGGCGCCGAGTCGGTGCACTTCTGCACAAGCTCTGCGTAGCTGCGGTCCAGCGTGAGCACCTCGGCCGTGACGTTGGGGATGTAGTTGCCCACCAGGCGCGGGAAGATGCGCTCCATGGTCTGCATCGTGAGGCGCGGCGCGAGCAACTGGCGAAAGGCGCCGACACCACTGAGCAGCTGGCGCGAGTGGAAGGGCACGTCGATGCCGGGCAGCGGGATGGTGGCCTTGCCGCGCTGCAGGTCGGGCTTCTTGCCGCCGCGCTTCTGGCTCGCCGCCAGCGCCGCCTTGACGCCAGCCGCAGCGATCTTGGACGCGTCGCGCGCCGTGGCATCGGCGAAGGCGTAGTTGAGCGCGTGGCCAAGCGCCTCGAGCGCAATGAGCTCGCCAGCCACAACATACTGCGTGTAGCGCACGTTGTAGTTGACCACCTGCAGCAGAGGCTTGCCCATCTCCTCGGACTCGTTGATGAGCGTGACGACATCATCGAGCATCTCGGGGGTGAAGCCACGGCCCACGCGCAGCGGGTTGGCCGCCATCATGGCGTAGTTGGAGCGGCCATCGGCGTCGCGCGGGACGGCGTTCTGCATGACCATGCCGCGCAAGAACACGGTCTCCACGAGGTCCTCGACCGAGAGCACGTCGGCAAAGCCGGCAAGGGCGGCATATTCGCCGAGCGAGTGGCCGGCAAAGAGCGCCTTCTCCGGGACGAGGCCGGCCTCGCGGAGCTCCTCAAAGGCCGCCTTCTGCACGAGCACGAGGGCGGGCTGCGAGAACTGGGTCGCGAAGAGCAGGCCGGTCGGCGAGTTGAAGGTGAAGGACTTGGTCGTGGACGAGATGCTCGGGATGAGCGGCATCTTCTCGCCCGTGGTGGGGTCCTGCGTGCTCAGGTTGCGGAGGTTCTCGCGAATCTGCTTGCCGCGAGGACCGCCAAAGTGCACCGTGATGGCCTTGGGGTTCTCGCGCACAATCTGCAGGATGCTAAAGCCGTAGCGGGCGCGCAGGTAGTTGTCTGCGGTGTCCCAGATGGCGCGCACCGTCTTGCTCTCCGCATAGCGCTCCATGCCCATGCCGGGCGACGCCGAGCCCTGGCCCGTGAACATGTAGGCGGTGAGCTTTTGCTCGAGTTCGGCGCGCGCCGTCATGACCAGCGCACGGTCCGACGTGCGGTTCACGTTCACCTGCACGAGCTGGCGGCCGTCCTTGACGCCCTTGTGCTTGGCCGTCACGACGAGCTCGTCGCCGCAGTGCACCATGTCGACGAAGGACGCCTCGTAGGCCACGAGGCGGCGCCGGTCGTCGCGCGCGAGCGCCTCCTCGAGGCGGTTGCGCGCCATGCAGGCGGTCCACATGCCGTGCACGATGGGCTTGCCCTCGGGCAGGTTGGCCAGCACGGCAAAGGAGGCCTCGCGGTGGATCGAGTTAAAGTCGCCCGAGCCGCGCGCGTAGCCGGTGCAGTCGGCCGGCGCAACGGCCACAGCGGGCTCCTCGAAGAGCTCGTAGCCACTCTCGGCCACCATGCCGACGTGCATGGGCTCGCTGTGCTGCTCGAGGAAAAAGAGGACCGGGTTGAGCGAGAGCTTCTCGCCGTCGGCCGAGCGGTAGTCGACGACACCGACCTTGGCGGCCTCGGCCGAGCCGATGGTGACAAAGTCGTCGCTCTGCGAGCCGCTGCTCTTGGACGAGTTGGTGGGCGAGTTCGAGGGCGTGGCGGCCGCGGCGCGCGGCGCGCCGGCCTCCACGAGCACCTCGCCCTGCACGACGACCTCGGTGAGCTGGTCAGCGGCAGCGAAGCGGTTGGCGACGCGCGAGAGGTCGATGGTGACGCGGTCGCCGACGCGGATCTTGCGGCCCGTGTCAAGCTTGATCCAGGCGCGCGACATGAGTAGGGCGGCCGTGGTCTCATCCTTGACCTCGATGACGTAGGACTCGCAGGGCACCTCCTCGAAGGTGGTGGCGTACTCCTCGGGCGTCTCGGGCGTGCCGCGAATGAGGAACTCCGAGTTCATCTCGACCCAGAGCGCGGGCTCCGCGGAGCGGCTCGAGGCGCGGCGAAGGGTGCCCTTGACCGTGACCTTCTTGCCCACGCGCGGCTGGATCGTGATGCCGGTGATGCGCGCCTCCGAGAAGACGATCTCGCCCGGCTTGACCGGGGTGCGCGTCTCCGGGTTGGGCAGGCGCAGGCCGTTGGTGAGGTGCACGAGGCGCAGCAGGTCGCTCCGCAGCTCCTCGACAAAGAGCGCGCGGGCGAGCGGGCGCCAGCCGGCCATGATGCTGATGTCGGTGGGGGCCTCCTCGGAGCCGGAAAACTCGGTCGAGGTGCCGGCGTTGAAGGCGGAGATGTTGTCAGCGGTGACCTCGACCTCGTCCTTGAAAGTGTCGCCGACGTGGAACTCGCCCTGGCAGTCCCAGGCCTTGCGGTAGAGCGACTTGGTCGCGGCCAGATGGTCCTCCTTGGTCTGCAGCAGCGGGCGCGGCGACGTGAGGTCGATGCTGAAGCGCTGCTTGAGCACGGCGCCGGCCTCCTTGTCGAAGACCTGGAGCTCGGCGGCCGCGCCGCCCTCGAGCTGCGCGAGCGTGGCGACCGTGGTGCCGCGCTCGGTATCCTGCAGCGTGATGCTGTCCGACCCGTAGGTGGACGGGTCGAACTCGGGGCGGTTGACCAGGAGCGCAATGGGGTTCTCGGTGAACTCCTTGCCGCGCACGAGGACCGGGCACTTGGAGATGATGCTGAGCACGGACTCCTTCTGCATCGCGAGGGGCGAGAGCACCGTGACAGTGTCGACCGGGATGTCCGTCTTGAGCGAGGTCACCATGTCGGCGTGGATACCGCCGAGGATATCGGCAATGGGCTCGTCCACCTTGGTAGAGAGGCGCGCGGCCTCAGGGCCGTGCAGCACGCAGACGCGGCCCGCGTCGCGGTCCGGCACGGCGTCGAGCTGCTCCGAGTACCAGAGCGAGTCCTTCTTGAGCCAAAAGGCGAGGTCCTCGTCGACGACAGGGATGAAGTTGACCGGCTTGCCGCGCGTAGGCACCTTGCAGAGGTCCAAGAAGTAGGTGACGTCGTCGTCAGCCATGAGCAGCTCGGCCGCGACGGGCAGCTCCTTGAGGAGGCTGGCGACGGCGGCGTCCGGGTCGGTCTTGAGCAGACTCATGGGCGGCACAACGTCGGCCATGCGGTCCTTGGCGAGACGCGCGGCCGTGCGCTGCATGAGGAGCATGACGCGCGTGGCGAACGTCGGGTCGATCCAGCGCGTAGGCGCCAGGCGGCCCGCGGCGTCGCCGCCGTTCTTGACGAACATGAGCTCGACCATGCGCTCGAGCACCTCGGCGTAGGTCATCTCCTCGATGTCGCAGGTGGTCCCGTCGCGGCGGCGGCCAAAGTAGGGCTTCTGGAAGTCGGCGTTGAGGCGCTGGATGATCTCCTGCTTGGCAGCGGCCACGGCGGCCGGGCGCTTTTCGCGCGGGAGGTTGAAGAAGCGCTTGTCGAACTCGCGCCAGAGCAGAATGCCGCGCGTGGCGAGCTTGTGGATGGGCTCGCCAAGCTCGGACTGCACGGTCACGACGCCGCCAGCGATCTCCTCGTAGGACTTCTCCCAGGAGAGCTCGTCCTCGAGGCCCTCGGCGTCGACGATGAGCTGCTTCACCTCGGGCGCCGTGGCAGCCTCCTTGGCGACCATGCAGCGCGAGCCGAAGAGGACACCGTCCACCGGCATGCGCGCCAGGCGGCCGAACTTGCCGTCGGCAGACCAGGAGCCGTCCAGGTAGGTCATGACGGAGCTGGCGTCGCCAAAGCCGGAGCCCACGACGAGGATGATGTTGTCGTGCTTGCGGATCTCGCCGTACGTCTCGAGGAGCGGCTCGTGGAAGTCCTCGAACGAGTGGTGGCCGCCGCCGCGGCCCGAGGTCCACTGCAGCATGACGTTCATGGACGGGCGCATGGCGGCCAGCGCGCAGACGTCGCGGATGGCCTGCTTGGAGCCCGGCTTGAAGCCGATGAGGCTGATGCCGGCGCTCTCGAGGCCGTCAAAGATCTCCTTGGCCTTCTCCTCGGTGGGAACACCGGCGCCGATGGTGATGGACTCAATGGGCACGCCGGCCTTGGCCATCTCGATGACGAGCGGGAACTGGAAGCCCCACTGGTAGGCGTTGAGGTAGAGCATGTTGATGTTGATGGTGGCGCCCGGCTTGAGCTTGCTGTAGAGCTCCATGACCTTGGCGCGGAAGATGTCCGGCGTGGGCAGGCCGCCGGCCGCGAGCTCGCCGATAAAGCCGGCGTTGGAGCAGGCGGCCACCAGGTCGATGCCCAGAAAGGACGTGGTGGGCGTCATACCCGACATGAGCACGGGCGCGCGGCCCAGCGTGCTCGTGTACTTGGTCATGAGCACGCGCTCGCCGGCGCGCTCGACGATGCGCGGCGCGAACTTGACGGCCCAGGGCGTGGCCTTGGGCAGCGCCGCGACGTCGTCCGCCGCGAGCACGGCCTCAAGCGTGGTGAGCGCCTCGGTGGCCTTCTCCGCCTTGAGGCCGTCGGGCTTGAAGGCCTGGACGACCTGGATTGAGGTGCCGGCGAGGGCGGTGCTCACGAGGCGGCCCGCCGTGCGGCCGGGGCCGAAGCAGAGCATGTGCGTGGCGCCCGTGCCGGCCGTGGCGGCGGCGCGAAGTGTGACGAGGAGGTCGGCGCGCGCCAGCAGCATGTTGTTGGTGACGGTGGCAAGCGCGTTGGCACCGCCGAGCGCCGCCAGGTCGACGCCCTTCTCCGTGTCCCAAACCGGGACGCGGAGGCGCGACTGCGAGATATCCTTGCCAAAGGTGGAGGTGGCGGCCCAGGTGTCGACCTCCTCCTTGGCCTGCGCGTTGGCCTGCGAATGGAAGGCGGCCGTCATGCGCAGAAAGGTGGTCTGCGTCACGGGCTTGCGCTTGGAGAACGGCACGCGCGCCTGGGCCTCCTTGCCGGGCTCGGCGCTAAACTTGGCAACGGCCTTCTGCAAGGCGCGCAGGTCCTTGGGCTCTCCCGAGACGACAAAATCCACATCGCCGTTGCGCAGCGCCACGGTGAAGCGCGACGCGCCGGCCGCCTGCGACTTGGCCGCCTTGGCGCTGCCCGGCTTGTTCACCTTGGCCATGAGCGCCTCCTTCTCCGCGATGGCCACGGTGGCAGCCTTGAAGGCCTTGGCGAGCTCGGCCTCGCTCATTCCCTGTACAGCAAGCATGGGCGACTCGGGCCCAGCGTTGCGACGGCCAAACTCAAAGTTCTGCACCTTTTGCGCGCTCAAGCCCACCTGCGACATGTACTCGAGGCCGGCGACGATGAGTCCGCGCAGCTCGCGGTCCGTGGCCGCGGCCGACACCACCATGGCTGACGTGACGCCCTGGCTGTGGCCCAGCGCACCCTTGAGCCAGCCCTTCTCGAGCGCCTCCTCGTGCGAGATGCGCAGCTTCTCGAGCGTGCGCACATAGTTGGCCAGCTGCGCCAAAAAGATGAGCGGGAACGAGACGGGCGCGGCGCGCAGCAGCGCGAAGCTCGGCACGGCCTTGTCCGACTCCAGCCACGCGCGCAAGTCCAGGCCGCCGTTCGCCGCGTACCACGGCTCATCCTCGCCGATGTCCTCCAGCTTGCCCAGAGCCAGCTCCAGCAGCTCGCGCACGTTCTGGCCGCCCTTCTTCTGCAGGGAACGCAGCTCGTCCAGCCAGTCGCTGCCCTGGCCGCCAAAGGCCGCCAGCACCGTCGCGGTCGCCGCGTCCGTGAAGAAGTGCGGCTTGGCCGGCGCCGGCGCCGCCTTGGCCTGCTGCTGCTGCTGCTGCTCCTGCCCCATCGTCGTCGTCGTCGTCTCCGCCGCCGCCGCCGCCGCGGCCGACTTGGACTCCTCGTTGCTCGCCATTTCCTCAGTCGTCGTAGGTCCGCGTTCTCGGGTCTGCCCGAGCGCGCTACGGCAAAGCGGGGGCGCGAGCGAAAACGAGAGCGCTCCTCGCCGCGACCAAGGCAGCAACCGGGCCCGCGGGCTGGCCGTGCGAGCGAGGAGGCGTGCGTGCGCGGCTAGCTCCTAGCGCGCGCTCCGCTCTTGCTGGCTGCTATGCTCCTCCGTGCAGACCTCCTGCGTGCAGGCTGGCGAGCAGGCTAGCTCCTAGCTAGTAGGCAGGCCTTGCTTCGCTCGATTCGAAAAACCCTCTCGCCGGGCGATCGGGTCTGCTGCCCTCCCGGCTGCGCGCCAAGACGCCGCCACAGAGCGGAGAGAGATCCTGCCGCGAGCCCGCCTCGCCTCGCCGAGCCCGCCTCGCCGCGCCGCGCCGCGCCTCGCCTCCCTCGGTCGCAGGCAGGGCCGCCAGGATTTTTTGAATTGGCGGCCGGGACCGCGCGCGCGCGTCCCTAGCGTTTCCGCTGGCCGCCCCTAGCTGACGTAGTCGCCCGCTCTGCGACGCAATGGGGCCCATCACCGCGGCCGCCGCCGCATCACCGAGCGAGGCGGCCAGGCCAGGAAGGCCGGCCGGCGGCGCGGCGCCGGGGCCGGGCGGGCGGCCGAGGCGAGGCGAGGCGAGGCGAGGAGAGGCGAGGCAGGCAGGCAGGCAGGCAGGCAGGCAGGGCGAGCGCCGAAGCACGGCACGCGGCGAGGCGAGCGGGCCGGCGCGGGCAAAGGCAGCGAGCGCCGCCGGCGCCGACGATGCCAGTGGCGGATGCGGGCCCGCGACGCGGCGCCGATTTTCGAATCGCAGGATCATCAGCCGACTAACTAACTGCGCGCGGGAGCTTGGCGGCCTGGCAGCTAAGCCAACAACTAACTTGAAGCAAGAACAAAAGCTTGGCCAAAGCCGAGCCCGGCTGGCCTCCCGCGGTCTGGCCAGCGCCTGCGCCTGCGCATGGCAGCGGCAGGCGTCGCCCTGCCTTGCCTCCGGGTCCTTCCTCCCGTGCGACGCGTCGCCTGCTCATCAGCAGGCCGCTGGCGATCGATCGATCCACCTCGCCGCCGCCGTCGCGCGCGCTCGCGGACGACCTGGCCTCCGAGTCGTCCTCTAGCTAGCTAGCGAGCTAAAAGAGGGCCGGACGGCGACTTATGCGTGCGCGATGCCAGCATCTGCGCGTTCAAGCTGCGGTCGTGGCCTGAGCCCACACCGCCAACAAGGAGGAGCTGGAGCGCGCGCGCGACTACTAGTGCGCGCAGACGCACGCCCTGGACGCCTCAGCAGCGAGCTCCCGGTGCCAGTCTCAGGCTGGCTAGCTGGCCGGCTGCGCTGGGCGGAGCGGCGCAGGAGCACGGGTGACGGGCAGCACAGCGCGCAAGTTCTTCCACGCAAGCAGGCTGAGGCAGCATCGCAACTTGAACAACAGCAGCAGCAGCAGCAGCAGCCGCCGCAGCAGCAGCCGCAGCAGCAGCCAACGCTGGCGGACCAGCCTGAGCTGGCCAGCCAGGCGGGCTGGACCTGCCAAGGCCGGCGTCAGAGTCCGCAGTGGCAGTCTGCCAGCCAGCATGCGTGACGAAGCAAGCTAGCAGGGCAGGCGGAGCTGTGCCAGACCCTCCGGGTGGCACGACGGCGCAGCACGGGCGCGGCGCGTCGCCGTCGGCGGCGTCGTGCTCAGGCTCGCGCGGGCCACCACCGTCGGGGGGACGACCCGGCTTCCGTCATCATGTGCGCGTGGCTCGCTGATCATGACAAGTCAGTCGGCAGACAGCGCAGAAGACTCGGCAGTGCCTCGCCTCGAGCGCGCTCGAGCGTGCGCCTGGCCAGCCTCAGCCTGACGGTCGGAGACCACGCCGCGCGGCCGCCGCCGCCGCCCACGCTCGGCGCGGAACTCACTCACCGTCGCCCGGCCATGCGCAACGCCACGCCACGCAGCGTAACGCTGCCAACGCCGCAGGCAGCGCCGCCGACAAGCCCGGGCCTCGTCGCGCCCGGAAGGGATGACGTAGTAGCCGCCCGCCTGGTTCCGCTCGCGGGATGCCCGGCCGGGATCATGGGACGCGCCGTCGTGGTGAATCCGTCTCAGAGGACCTCACAGTGTCGGCTCGATGACATCATCGTCCATCAGCCGGCAGGCAGTCGCGACGCCAGCCTGCGTCGTCGTCCCGCGCGGCGCGCGCGCAGGCCCGGCTGCGAAGCCCCACTGTCTGTCAGAGAGCACTGACTACTGTGATGTGGCTGGCAGCCTGAGCTCAGCAGCAGCCAGCTGCGTCGCTGTCAGAGCGCTGCCTGCCCTGCTCGGAGCGCCTGTGACGCGGCGCGCTTCGTTCGCTGCCGATCCAAGCTCGCGTGCCCGAGGGTGCCGGCTGACGCGCTCTTGGCTGACGCGCGCGAGCCACCTGGCCACCCGCGCTGCCAACGAGCCACGTGCGCGAGCTTAGAGCCTTGGAGGCGTCCCGCGCGCCAGCCCTGGCTGCCTGCCGGACGCTCCGCCGGCTCCGCCGGCGGCGCCGCAGAACTTGCACGCCAGCCAGGACCGGCCAGGACCGCCACTGGCAGGACCTGGATCGCTCTGATCAGAACTTGCAGTGCGAGCGGCTCGCCCGCGGGCCCGCGAACTGCCAGCCGGTCGCAGACTCGCAGGCGAGCAGACTCGGATGGTGGTCTATCGACTTGGACCTCGGGATAGGCCTCTTCAACTTGTCTTGACCTCTTCGTAGTGAGCTAGCCTCTTCTCGTAAATCACTGACAGTTCTCAAATTAGAGCTCGCAAGCCCGTGCCTGGCCCCTCAGGCTGGCCCCGGGCCCCTGGTAGGCCTGGCACCAAAAGTACGAGCCTCACGAACGTACTCCCGGCACGCATTACTTGCTGACTCTGGATAATGAGTGCAACCTTGGACCGCTGTAACGCGGAGGTTTCTGCACCGCACACGTCAAGCTTCAAGTCCTCCCACTCACCACGGCCAATGTGACTTTCGAGGTGGTTGGAGCCACCCTCAGGTACCAATCATTATGATACGGTACCGGCCTCGTCCCCTGATTCTTCTTCTCGCCTCCAGGGGGAACTCTCTTGCAGATCCCTTTTAACAGCTCCCTTGACATCAGCTCCCTTGACATCAGCTCCCTTGGCATCAGCTCCCTTGCCATCAGCTCCCTTGGCATCAGCTCCCTTGGCATCAGCTCCCTTGCCATCAGCTCCCTTGCCATCAGCTCCCTTGACATTAGCTCCCTTGACATCAGCAGCTCCCCGGAGAACTTTCTCTGTAGCGTAGACCACAGGTCGAGCATCTCCGAATCCAATACGCTCCTGTCTCTGGTGTGCAATGATACGCGAAAGCTGGTGATGCAGACGTCCTAGTACATGTCGGACAGTTCGAGGCTGATATGCACAACACCCGCGCCATGAATTGACGACAGCGCTGCGAAATCCTTGTGGACGATATCAATCTCGCAGAAACATTGGCCGAGGTCTGCCACTCTGACGACGACATGGCGCCAACCCAGCGTGCCGGCGAAGACGAGCCGAGGGATGGCACTCCCTGCAGGTGCCTCATGGCACCATACGCGCTGATTTCGTTCTAGATGACGCCGACCATGGTTTCGGTAGCACCGTATACATGCATCCGTACACACCTCTTCGGGAATCCTCGACCGTGTCCTTCTGAACTGATCGTCAGTTGTGAAGATGGCCGTGGCCTCCTGGATGAGGAGGTCTGGCAGTCCACCCCCAAACAATAACTTCGTCGACACCATCAACCAGTTCTTGAGCCCATCGTGGGGAAAGGCAGAAGTTCTGATGTAAGTTTTGTCCCACGGAAGCGGCAACAGGGCCACAAAGAGCTCCGCAGGTACCATGGACGGTCCGGTATGTACCTCGCTGTGCGCGACGCATGTGGTCTTCCAAGACAGCAGACGTTGCGGGGCCCGACGGGCCTCCGCCCTCGTGGCCTCGGTCGCCCACATGCTGCGCCGGCCGAGCATGGAGCTGACCCACTCATCACAAATGTAACGAAAGAGCACGGAGCTCGGCGCAGGGTAACCGCTCCTCGACTCGGGGTCCTGATGTGCGGTGCTGAGAAAGACCAAGTTTGCCGTGTACGCTGAGCCCTCGTGCGCCCCCAAGCTGCCATAGGACTCTGAGACAGCGAGATGTGGCTTCCAGTTGTCGCTGCCACGCCGAAAGAACCACGTCTCCCCCCTGCTGGTAAGTATCGCACGATCACGGACGCACTTGGCCCAAGACTGTGCGCGTGTCAGCACAGGTCTGCCATTTACTCAAGAGCTGCGCACGATCTCCTCGAAGCGCGTCTGGCATGCCCGATGGGCTCGTGTACTCGTGCGCCGCGAGCATTCCTGCTTCGCATGGGCCGCACATCCACACGCCATCCAAACGCGAGTTGGGCGCCTCAATTTCCTTCACGGCAAAAGACCAAATCTTTAGCAATCTCAAAGAAGTGGAGTCTTTGGCCGGTAGTACTCTTCTCAAGGGTCGCCTGAAAAGTGGTGAGGCCGAGGCGCTCCTTCCATGGCCAATGTCGCCTACAATTGAACTAATGGTAACGTTCGTAGCCGTGGCCGACGCGAGGACTGAGTGGTCAGATCCCATTTCTCGAGCCTAACGAGATTGACGGTCCGGCGCCTAGGCGCGTTGGCTCGTAGTCGGAGCTCGTTCCTCAATGCTTTTTGAACCTCCTCGTCCTCGGAGTCAGCCTCGGAGTCTGCCTCGTCATCGAAGTAAAACTCTGGCACGACACGTTCGGAGGCATCGGCCCTCCCACTGCAGACTCTCGGTCTTTCTTCCGCTTTCTCATAGCCCCACCACCTGAAGCTGCGCTCCTCGGTTCTGGCCTCCTTGCTCAAGAGCGGCCAGAGAGGAGGAGCGCGCCGATGAAGACAGCGAGCGCGCAGACGAAGACGCCTCACACGCTGACTTCCTTCAACGAACCGCGCCCCACGAAACGTCCTCGGCACTCCAGCCGTTCGCCAGGTCTACCACGACATCGCCTCGCTTGCCCTGCTGATCAGGTCCCCTAGCTCGCTCAAGTCCTTGCGGGTCGCGCCCGTGCCACGCCGTTCCATCGTGGCTGCCAGCAGCCCGGCCGACTTTGCATTCTGCTGGCAGTGTCAGGCCGGCCGGGCGCTCCCTTCGACGGCCAGCGCCGCCACGTGCAGCGCGGAGAACACAACGCGCGCGGAGAGACGCGCCGCGGAGTTACCGCTCCTTTCCTACTTTCTGTAGCTACATCATGTGAGCTAAAGTTATCTGCAACACTGCACTGCAACCGTGGCGGGCTGAGCGGGGAACGCCGGGAGCCGCGGGATCGACGAGGGAGCCTGAGGGAGCGCGGCGCGGCGCGGCGCGGCGAGGCGCGGCGCGCGGCAGAGGAGAGTTGTCGTTGTCGCCGCGCGGCGGGCGGGCGGGCGGGCGGCGGGCGCGGCGCGCGGCGGCAGCGGCAGTCCCGCGGCGGAGCCGGCGCGCGGGCGCGGCCGGCGCGGCGCGGCGAGGCGAGGCGAGGCGAGGCGAGGCGACGCCGACCAGGCGCCGGCCGCGGCGGGCGGGGAGGAGGTGGGCGAGAGCGACGCCTCTGCCGTCGCCGCCACCGCCGAGGCCGCCGCGGGTGGCGGCGGGTGGCCTGTCCGTGAGCGCG
>JABLUY010000008.1:204995-256883 GCA_013306675.1 Thraustochytrium sp. TN22
GTGCGCACCGCCAAGGCCGGCCAGCTCAAGGAGCACCGCAAGGCCGAGCGCGCCTTCCTGGACAGCTTTCGCAAGGCCGCGGCTCAGTTGCAGACCGAGGAGGCTACCGCCAAGGCTGATCGTGTGCTCAAGCCACTCATGGCGCAGTCGCGCGGCGCGCGGGTCACCGTGTCCATGCCAGAGCTCCGCACCTTTCTTGACGGCGATGCTTGTGCAGTATCCGCGCCGCATGTCCGCCGCGTCTGGGCCAGGTGCAAGGTCCAGGTCTAAGCCTAGCCAGCCTGAGCTAAGCCTCTA
Source organism: Thraustochytrium sp. TN22 (assembly GCA_013306675.1). Taxonomy (NCBI): domain Eukaryota; class Bigyra; order Thraustochytrida; family Thraustochytriidae; genus Thraustochytrium; species Thraustochytrium sp. TN22. Next base: position 205,293 of record JABLUY010000008.1, read on the forward strand.
GCAAGCTAGTTTGTGAGCTCGGGCTACTAGCTAGCTAGCTAGAGCTGGACACTCGCTCGAGAGAAGCCTTCTAGTAAGTAGATATGCGAAGCTGGACCCTCTTTGGTAAGACTTGGTGTGCGGCTGCAGGAGCGATTTGAGGGAGGCTACTCTGACTGCCTCGGAGCTCAAGAGATGGTGCTCAAAAGATGCTGATCAAGCATGGAGCTGATCGAAGCCGAGGACCTTTCTTTGGGAGCGCCGACTGTAGCTCAGCTCCACAGGATGGTGACCACCATGCGCTGCAAACGATGATTTCAAAGGTGGTTCCTGCACCCGCGAAGCCAGCTGTGCTGGTGCTCAGTGGCCCCAAAGGAAGCCATGTCGCGACCATGCCGGGGAGAGGTGGACCATGATATCACCTCCACCTTGTTCCATAGCAGAGTCCGGGCTACTTCCTCCCGCCATTCACGGAAAGACAATGAAGAAAAGCAAATGGCCAAGACTGTCCAAGCAAAGCTATCAAACCATTTGCCACAAAGACCGAACTGGACCATATCTCTTGTGTGTAGTTGTACGGCAACGCCTGAGCTATAAGGTATAGAACGCGTCGCGCGGCTCCAGTCCCCGTCCGCAAGACAGACGCGGGCGAAGGCTTTTTGAGGCCCAGGTCGGCCCGGCTCCAGCTCAGCCAGTTCCAGGTCACCTGGCTCCGGCTAGGCCACCTCCAGGTCTCCCGCTTCAGGCTCAGCCAGCTCCAGGGAACTCCTGGCTCCGGCTCAGTCGGCAGTCCCAGCGTGTTGGCCATCCCGCAGCGCGCTCCTACACAGGGCCGCCGCGACCAAGGCCATCCGCAGTCGTACCAGACAGCAACTCCATTTACTGCATGTTGGCGACCTCTGATGGCAGCCGAACGACGATGCCGTCCATCTCCTTGGTGACAATGACCTGGCAGCCGAGGCGCGAGGTGTCCGTGAGGCCGAGGGCCAGGTCGAGCATGTCCTCCTCCTCCTCCTCAGGCTCCGGCAGGGTAGAGTAGACATCCTCGTCAAGGATGCAGCTGTGGACCGAGCGAGGCACGTGCAAGCATCACTGTTAGTTGGCTGTTCACCGATTCATGTCATGTGATGCAGGGTTGCATGAACGTACTGGCAGGTCTGTGCAGGTCAACAAGGTGAGATGCGGATTCCCCATCGTAGACAGGGCGCGGGCGATTGATCGTCAGTGCGGGCGTGCCAGGAATATGACTTTCGCGGGTGGCGCGACGCGACTTACGGAGCAGGCCATCTCGCCGCCGCAGGCGCCCTCCATCTCGATATCGTGCTCGTGCGCAACCTCCAGGATGCTATCGCCGACCGCTGTGCCCGCCGCGCGCGTCTTCGTCAGCATCTCTCTCTTACTCCCTCTTTTGCTCTCTCTTGTTCGCTCTCGCGAGCTACGTACTGGCCTGGACGACCTCCTTGTCGCCGTCGGCGTCCATGAAGGTGATGGTGACCTTGTTGCTGAAGCCGCGCGTGGCGCCCAGGCCGCGCGCCGCCACCGCCACGGGCGCCTGCACGCGCGCCGCCGGGCGCGTGAGGCCCCTGGCCGCCGCCTCGGGCGCCAGGCGCCGCGCCTGCCGCGCCGCGCCACGGAGCGCGCTGCCGAGCATCCTCCCTTGCGCCTGTGCCTGCGTCTGCCTCTGCTGCTGCTGCTGCTGCTGCTGCTGCAAGTGCTGCTGCTGCTGCTCGCGCGCGACTCCGGTCTGCCGCGCGGCGCAGAACGCGGCGTAGTCGCGGGTCGACGCGGCGCCTCCCGCCTTCCCGGTGCAGGCAAGCGGTGGCGCCCGGATGCGCGCAACGCAAGGCGGCGACGCGCGCTTGCGACTTCACCCGAAAGGGCCGCGCGCCCTTGCCGCCGCGTGCCGCCACTTGCGCGCCGCCGCGCCGCCACTTGCGTGAAGTGCCGCACTGCCGCGGCCAGTCGCATCCGCGCCGCACACAGTGCCCGCTCCGCCGCCGCCGCGCGACTTCATCGCCTTCGCCCCGTCCCCGGGACCGCGGCGCTTTTGCCTTGCTGCCAGCCTGTGCAACTCACGTTAGGTACTCCAGCCTCTAGCTAGGCTTGTAAGGCCTAATGACGCTGGCCAACTGACAGTGGCCATGGATTCGTGGCACTTGGCAAGTCGAACTCACTGTCAACAACAAGGCTCGGCTCTGCCAGCCTCGCTGGTGCTTCGCCTGCAGCCGCGGCGCAGACCCGGTAGCGCGCGGCGGCGGCGGGGCGGCGGCGGCGGCGGCGCGGGCGCGCGCGCGCGGCTTTTCTTTCTGCCGTTCGGCGGCGCGGCGGCGCGCGGCCGCCATGGCGTACATCCAGGGCGGTGAGTGCGACGCGGGCCAGGCGGGCGGCGAGGGGCGAGCAGGAGGGGAGCCTGAGTGAGGGGGGGAGAGTGATGATGGGGAGGGAGGACTCGAAAGAACGAAGAGGCAGGGCGACGGCGAGCAGCCGAGGCGGGACCAAGGGACCGGGAGGCCGCGGCGGGGGCTTGCAGCGGAGCGCGGGGAGCAGCAAGGAGACTGACGAGGACCACACGCGCAGGGAGGGTGCAGGAGAAGCCCGGGATCGTGAAGCGCGTCACGGATGCCTTCTGGGAGCTGCTCAACATTATTCTGCTCTTGTAGGTGAGACGTCCACGCGCGGCGTGCACCGGCACGCGTGCTCGAACGAGCGACTGACGTTGTCCCGGGACGAATCTTTACGATCGATCACAGCTTTCGGACCATCTTCATGTCGGCGGACCAGCTCGAGGCGGAACGCAAGAGCCGTGGCCAGCGCCCCATGTTTAGGGGCTCCGGCTCGAGCAACTCGTACTATGGCGGTGGGGGCGGCGGCGGCAGCGGCGGCCCTGGTGGCTCCGGCGGGCGCCCGTCCGGGTCCAACATCCGCGGTATGAACGACCTCCAGCGCAATCGGCGACTCGGCGGCCTCCCCATGGGGGGCGGCGGCTGAGGCCGGTAAAGCGTCAGGTGCGACTTGGTCGTGCTCTGGCGCCGCGCTTACCTTCCCCTCGCGCTGCGTGCTTCATGTCATTCATGAGAAATGATGCACCGCGGCTGTGGATGCTTCACAGGCTCACACTGTGGCAGTCTGGCCGGCTCTGCTAGTGCGGGCCCATGCCGTGCCCGATTCGATGACGCCCCAAGCCCGAAAACCCCGCTGCAGGGGGTGGCTTGCTTGGGCTGACTACGAGCCTTCATGTTTTCCCGCGAGATGTAAAAGACACCATTCCAATTTTTTTTAACCTGCACATTTGATATTGAATGCAAGAACGTCCCCTCCCTGGCATGAGAATAGACGCCAAGTATGTCAGTCATCCGAGCAAGCATCGCGGGCCGCTCTGCTCGTTTTGGTGCTGGACTCGGCTCGGCTCGGCTCGATAGGCGAGCAAAGATGCCAGGCTCGTCTCGCTTCACTCAATATCTGGCAGGGCACCCAAGAGATCCTGCAGCACATCCTGAAGCCCAGCCTGCAGCGTCTGGCACATGCGCAGCGCGTTCGTGTCGCGCAGCCGTATCGACTCGCTGAGCAGGCGGTTGAGCGCCCCACCGAGACTCGACTTGAGCAGCGCCTCGCACCGAAAGACACGGCGGTCGTCTGCGTCCTCACTGAGCTCCCTCAGGCGCCACATGTTGTCGGCATCCTTGAGAAGAATCTTGGCGCCCTTGCGTGCTCCGTGCTGAAGCACGCCAATGGCGTCCGCGAGGCGCACGTCGATGCTGCGCGTGCGCTCGCGGCGAATAGCGCGCGCCTGCATGAGCGCGCCCACCAGGACGGCCTCGGCAGCAGATGGGGCCGGCGCCTGCGGTCGCGGGCGCTCCGCGTCGAGAGCCTCCTGGCCCGCCACGCTTGGCGTGGGGATGTCGGCGCCGTGCGGACTCGCCTTGCCGCGAAAGTCCATGGCGCGCTGTGCCGCCACGCAGGCCGCCGTGCGGTGAGTCAGGCCACCGAGGGTCGCAAAGTCCCACCCCGGCTCCAACTTGCCCGCGCTGCAGCCCTGATACGTCTTGCGCAGCTCCTCGGGCAGGCCCTGCGTGCGGCGGCGCTCCTCCTTCTCGGAGCGCTTGCGCCGCGCGCTCGCGCCGCGCCGCGCATTCTTCTCTGCTCCGCCCTCCACGCCCGTGTACATTTTCAGGAGTGCCTCGTCTTCATCGCTCGCGGCCATTGCGCCCTGCGCCCGGCCCGCGCCTGCCGCTGCCGCCGCCATTGCATGCTCCGCCGCGCTCTGCCTGCGGCCCTGCCCTTGCCGCGTTCGCTCACGAGACGTGAGCACCAACGGGGCGCCACATTGCCTGGCCGGATAAGTGCGCTCGTGATCGCAGGCTGAGGACCCTCCCTTCACAGTGACCGCGCCCATGCCAGCATCAGCAATGGCAACAAGCCTTTGCACACCTGCCGTGTCACTAAGAGTGACTCATGACCTTGGCCGGCTCCGTCCGGGGCCCGCCGCCGCGGCTCCGTCACGGTGGGCTTCGTCCAAGAAAAGCTGCCTGGCTGCTTGGCTGCAGTGCCTGCCTGGCTGCCTGCAGTGCCTGGCGCTGCAGCGGTGCAGGCGGTCAGTTAGTATCTGACAGACACTGTGGCTGGACGGGCAGCCTCGCCGCTCTTTCGCCACGTAGCCAAGGCCTCGTCAAGCAAGCTCTCAAGCTCAGCTGCCGCCGTCACGGTCAGCAAGTTGTCATCCTGGCCAGTCACGCGTCATCTCGGCTTGTGCCAGTGGGCTACGAGCCTCAAGTTCTGCGCGAACTTACTTACAACAAGCATCAACGATGAGTGGCCGCCGCCGCCCGCCGCCGCCGCGACCGTGGGCGCAGCCACACGAGCGAGGTCCCCGGCGCGAGTAACAGCAACTCGGCACCCGACTCGGACTCGGACCCGGAGCCAGCCTCTCTCAGGCTCATCAGTCACGACTCACGAGCCGAGCCGAGCCTCGTCACGGTCCCGTCACGCGGCGAGCAGACGCGGCCAGCCGGCCAGGCCAGGTCTGCCGCTGCCGGCCGCGGCGGCGGGCAGGCGCGCGGGCGCGCGGTAGCAGACGGCAGCAGCGGTGACGGCTGTGCGCAGCTGCGTTGCGTTGTGCATTAGTAGCTCAGGAATTGCCCTTGCACAAGGCTTGCAGGGCGCCGGCGCGCGCCGGCAGCTGATGAGCAGCCAGTACCCGACCACGGCGGCGCCAGAGCGCGGCGCAAGGTTGATGCACAAGGCGCAGGCGCGGGCGGCAGGCACGAGCGCGAGCGCGAACGCGAGCGCGCCGGCATGGTGGCAGACTAGCGCCAGGGCGGCGCAGCAGGCCGTGACGGTGGTGTTGCCGCTGCTCGTGGGCGTGGTAGCGCCTCTCGTGGTGCTGCAGCCCCTGCTCGGCCCGGTCGTGGAAAGGGCCGCGGCGCTCTCGTCGCTCGGGGCCAGCGCCGCGGCTAATCTGCGCTTCGTGATGCTCACCGCCGTGGTGTCCATGGTGCCGGGCTTCCCGGTGCTCACGATTGTCGTCTCGCTCGGCTCGCTCCTGCCCTTCGCGGAGGCACTGCTGCTCGGCACATGTACGCGGCAGCTCGCCGCCTGCCTCAGCTTCCTCGTGGGCCGCCTGTTCCTGCGCGCGCAGCGCAGTGCCATAGCGCGCCGCTTTCCGCTGCTGGCCACGCTCGAGCGCATGGCTGCGCGCCACCCTTGGCGTGTCACGCTGCTCTCGCGCTTCATCATGGTGCCAGAGCAGCTCAAGAACTACGTTTTTGGCGCCTTCGCCGTGCCCTCGGCGACCTTCTTTTGCATGGCGCTCCTCGGCGACATCCAGGGCACGCTCTTCGCCGTCCTAGTTGGCTCCCTCTCTGAGGTTGGCCAGTTCGCCGAACTCGACCTCGACGCCGCCGATGCGCTCTCCCTGCGCCGCGCCATGAGCGTGCTGGGCATGCTGGCCTCGCTCGCGCTCATGACCATCGCCTCTCTGCAGGCGCGCCACCTCCACGCGCGCTTCTCCGACTCACGTGGTGGGCCGGTCGCCGCAGCGCCCAAGACACGGATCAGTCCTGAGGCGGCCTGGGGTCTGCACCTCAAGTTGGAGGCTCCGTCACGCCAGCGTGCCAACAGCGACCTCCACGGTGCCGCTTCACCGCGCCATCGTCTGCGCCGCCATTCGCTACTCCACGGTCTCGTCTGAGCACACAAGCGAGAGCGAGCTGTCCTGCGCTGCCCGTCTGACTATGTACCCTGAGCTTATCGCACGAGGCCTCGCGCACGTGGTTATTAAGTTATCAAGTTGTCATCGACTTTGAATTCCAACTCTGCTGCTGCAACTAAACTTTTAATTAAGAGCAAGAGTCTCGCTCTCGTGCTGTGCTCAGTCAGTTGTAGGTTACTGGTCCACCCAGGTGGACCTTGCTTGGAGAGGCGCATCACTGACAGTGAGTGTTGAGGCGTGTTGCGAGATCGATCACCACGACTTGCTGCGCCATCATTGCAGCCTCAAATTGCTTGTCTTGCCCTCATTGATGGCTACAACTCGCGCCACCACAGTCGCGCCAGGCGCTTGGGCTGCCTTGGCGGCACCTTGTACCACCTGGCAGCCAGGTGGTACCACCCCATCACCAGCAGCAAGGCTGCACGCAGGACTCGGCGGCCCGCGGCGCCCCCCGGCCCCCCCCCCTCGGACAGCGCCACGGACTTGCAAAACCCGCACGCGCCGCCCGACAGCACGCGGCCGGGCGCGGACGCGCGGCGCGGCGCGGCCGCGCGCGGCGCGCCGGCGCGGCGCGGCGCGGCGCGGCGCAGCGCGGCGCAGCGCAGCGCAGCGCAGCGGGCGCAGCGGCGCAGTGCGGCGGCGACGGCGACCGTGACGAGCGAGGGCCGGGACCTCTTCTTCAATAGCAGTAGCAGCGGCAGCAAGAGCTGCAGCAGCAAGCAAGGAGCAGCAAGAGCAGCAAGAGCAGCAGGAGTTACAGCAGGAGCAGCAGGAGCTTCTGCTGCTGCAGCAACATGGAGGGTCTCGGGCTGGAGGTTCGGCTGCAGCAGCATCTACTTGAGCAGGAGCATCATCAGCAGCAGCAGCAGCAGCAGCAGCAGCAGCAGCAGCAGCAGCAACGAGGCCAGGCGGAGTATGGAGACGTGGCAACTTCGTCGAGCCCGCCGAGCTCGCCGAGCTCGCCTCACACGCACATGACGGCTGGCCTGGCCACAGCGGCCATCATGACCGGGCGAGTCCCCTCGTCGAGCACGAGCATGGGTGCGAGCGCGCCAAGCGGGCGCTGGATTTTGCGTGGGAGGCCGGCCACGGTGACCGGAGCCACGGTGTGGCCGGCAGGGCTCCCACTGCTGCACCCGGAGCAAACGCTGCGCCTGCTCAATGAACATATGCAGAAGCGCACCATCAAAAACTTCGTCCACTCGTACGAGAACTGCTTCACAGGCGAGGACGTTATCGAGCGCCTGGTCGCAGACCGCGGCTGCGAGGCGCTCCGCACGCACGCTGCCGTGGTGCTGGAATACTTGGACAACTGCGGCGTGCTGGCGCCCGTAGGCCACGGCAAGAAGTTCAAGTCCTGGACACAGCGACTCTTCCGCACCAACGACCCGGCCACGCTGCCGTATAACCTAGGCGCCGTCTTTGTGCACATTGACCGCGCCGACGGCCTTATCGCCGAAAGCATCGCCGGCACCTCTAGCCCGTCCGCCGAGGTGCGTCTTGGCGACCTCAAGATGTCCACGCAGATCGTGCGCCGCGACCTCAACCCGGTCTGGAATACGTGCTTCGTGTTTTTCGTGCGTTTCGAGCGTGTGTCCGGCCGCAAGCCGCACCCAGAGGCGCGCGAGCGCCCGGCCTCGCTACCCCGCTCCGCCGGGCCCGAGGCCGCGCGCATCGCTCTCGAATCGCAGCAATTCTCTAGCAGCGCTAGCAGCCTAGGAGCGAGCGCCAGCGCCAGCGACCTGGATGCCAGCGTGAATGGCCTAGACGCCGGCGAGAGCAGCCAGTCGCTTCTGCTCGGCGCTGCGGCCGCGGGTGCGCGGCCGCCACCGCCGCCGTCGAGCCCTTCGCAGGCGGTGAAGCGCACGGAGCTCGGCGTCAGCATCGAGGTCTTCGCGCACCGCACCACGCGCGGCCGCACCGGCATCGGCCGCAGCTCCTCGGTCCTGCTGCGGTCCGTGCCGGCGCAGCGCAAGTCGGTCAGCCAGCTCTCCAGCGTGCAGACTCTGGTCTTCAGCCTGCACCGGACCCGGTACAAGGACAAGAATGTCTTTCTCGCGGCACGCACCGGCTTCCGCCAGGGCAGGCGGAGCGTCGATTCCATCGAGGACACCCAGGCCGATAGTGGCAAGGTGACCCGCCGGCGTGGCGCGCGGCGACACGCGCGCTTCGAGGATCTCCACAACGGAGACGCCCATGAGCTGTCCGTAAGCAGCGGCCTGCGCGGTCTCTCGGACATCGACTCCGACGAAGAGTCCGACGACGCGGACGCCATCATGGACGACGTGCCGCTTGGCGCTAGCGGCTCCATGTCCGGACTCGCCAGCCCGGACAGCATCAGCGAGTTGCCCGGCCACGGCCTGCCGCGCGGCGTTTTCCCGGCCGACCAGGGCTGCTACGCGCCTGGCTACGACGAGGTCGTCGTCGACGACCATGACGACGACGACGACGATGGCCAACTCCCGGACCTGGTCGACCCCTTGAGGCCGAGGCTCTCGCCCCAGTCGAGCGACGCCAGTCTCCTGCCCGGTACTCAGCTCGTCGCCGTCTCTGAAAAGGCGACGAAGCTGCCCAGTGTCATCCGGGAGCGGCCGGCCGGCGATTTCATCATCAATGGAGCCAACGGGCGCCCGTACACGAATAGCAAGCTCGGCCAGGTGGGCGTGCGCCTCGCCTGGATGCAGCTCATCCCGGAACCAACTTCGCCCGCGCTTGCATCGCCCAGCCCTCGCGCTCTTCGCCGCGCCGCAACAGAGGTTGTAGCGGAGGCGTCGACGCTGGCCACCGGCGTTTCCATCGGCGGCGGCGGCGGCGGCGGCGGCGGCGCCCTGGACGAGGCCGGCGACGCGAATGTGCGCCCGCGCCCCGGCCACTCAAGCCTTCCAACGCGCGCGCACAAGCTGCAGAGCGCCGAGTCGTCGCGAGTGCTGGACGATCTCAGCCCGCAGGTGTCCGTGGACAGCGACGGCGGACACACGCTGCTGCGGCGCCAGACGTCCAAGCTGAACCGCATCCTCGCGCTGCGGCCCAAGAAGCCACAGCTCAATCTACCCGTGCCGGGTGCGAGCCGCAGCGTGGTGCTGGGCGGCGGCGGATCCGTCGGCGAAGCCTCGGAGCTAGTGCGCTCGCGCAAGGTTGAGTATACGAAACAGCGGCGCCAGGCCTCGATCGAGTACGCTGCGCGGCGCGCGGCCATTGACGCGGCGCTCGAGGCCTTCCGCCAGCGCCTGGCCACCGAGGCTACGCAGTCGAAGCGCGGCGCCAAGGTCCCACCTGGCGCACCAGAACGTGCGCGTCTCAACCAGGAAATCATCGCTGCTGTGCGCACGGGCCGGGAGAGCAACGAGGACGCCGAGGCGGAGGCCGCCGTGCGCTGTTTCGTGTACGAAGAGCCGGAGCGCGCCTTTGCGCTCTTGGCAAGCGAGGAGCAGAAGCATATCCGCCGCGCCATGTGGGTCACGCTGGCGCCCCTTCTGCGCCCGCTGTGCCATACGCTCAACGCGCACCAAGTCTTCGACGCGCTGCTGCTTGCCCAGTTCGGCGCCAAGCTCAACCGCTCACTGGCCATGAGCAGCCAGGTGCGCGCGCTTCAGTACCCGACCTTTGAGCTCTACGTGCGCAACCTGCGCGCATCCGCCGTCTCGCTCGAGCGCGCGCGCCGCCGAGCAGTGCTTGACTTTCCCACCTTGTCGCAGACCATGAGTCCCGGCGAAAAGTTCGTCTGCATCGTCGATAAGGTGCGCGGCGGGCGGTCCCAGGAGACCGGCTACCGCCGCTCGCAGTATGGCGGCCGCCTCATCATCACCACGCGCGCCGTCTACTTTGCAAAGAAGCACACCTTCACCAACAATGAACTGGTCTGCGAAAACTTCGCGCAGGCTCTCCAGGTGCTGGAGAGCAACGGGTCGGTGGACTTTGGGCTCATGGTAGGCTTTGCCAACGCGGGCCTCGATGCACCTCCGCCTGCGTCACCCGCCGCCTCGCCCACCTCACCCGCCTCACCCGCCTCCCCGGCCACTTTCCCCGTCTCGCTTTCGCCCGTCCCCCAGCGGCTGCGGCCGCTTGGTAGCGAGCACGTCGACCCGGGCGACTCTGCCGGTGACCTCCACGAGACCAGCGGCGGCCTGGACGAGCTCATCTCTCGGCTGGCCGCGGACCACATGCTGGACGAGGACGATGAGTACCTGGACGAAGAGGAGGAGGAGGACGAGAATGGTGAGCGACCTGGGGGGCTGAAGCGTCCACCACTCGCCAGCCGCACCGTTAGCGCGCCCGAGCGCATGGGGGAGCGGCGGTCTTCGGTCGTGAGTGAGGCCGATACCGGCACCGGCAAGCGGCAGCCGGCCAAGTCGCGCTTCGAGCTTGTGCTTCCGCGCAGAACCACCACGCGCTACGTGGTGTACCGTTTTCCTTCGTATGGAACCGCGCGACGGCGCGATGCGGACATTCTCAAGCTGCGTGCGCTGGTGGCGTTGCGCATCTTCGTGGAGCACGTGCTACAGGTCGTGGCGGACACCTACATTAAGCGGCTGGAGCGCGAGAGTGGCGGCGAGGGCGACCGGGCCGCGCTGATGCGCGCGAGTCGTGACGCCGCGGACGAGGTGGCGCTGGCGGACCTGCAGAGCTTCCGCGCGCTCGTGCGTATCGCGGAGAAACGCGACAGCAGTTGGCTCGGTGGCGTGGACCCCTTCGAGGCCTTCGGCGACAAGTGGTCCTGGAAGCGCTGGAGCCCGTTGGCCTTTGTCAATCTGATCTGCTCCGCGGCGCAGCCGCGCACCAAGCGCAACGAGACGCTGCGCGCGCGCGCCAACGAGTGCCTCTTCACGCTGGCCGTCCACCTGTTGAGCTGCGCCGCGACGCAGCAGCAGGTGCGCATCACCTGGAGCCGTCCCATGCTACGCGAAGTGCCCGAGGACGTGACCACCTCTTCTCGTGCCGTGGCAAACGAAGTAGAGGCCGAAGTCGACGAGGCCGAAGCCGACTCCCCGCCCGTGCGCTCGCCGAGCGGGGTCTCGCTGCGAGGCGCGGCCAACGGCGAGCCCCTCGCGGCCGCAGATGTGCGGCCGCCTGCGGCGCCGGTATCTGGATCCTCGGAGCTCCTGGAGTCCGTAGACAAGTGGTGGCTTGAGCAGACCAAGGTGCTTCAGTCGGATATCGTGCGGTCCGCGACGCGCCTCAAGAGCCTGGGGCAGAACGTCGACCTTATGGTGAGCGTCCTTCGGCCCATTTTGCAGGTTGGCTCGGACGTCAAGGAGATCTACCAGGCCGTTGTGACCTGGGAGAGTCCGAGTTTCACGGTGGGCCTCGGGGCGGCCAGCCTGCTGCTCATCCTCATGCGGTACACGGCTTACGTTTCGGGCCTTGTCACGGGGGCGCTCGCGCTATACCTGCTGCACATGCGCAAGGTGCGCGACAGCGAGGGCTTCCGCAAGCTCTACGTGCCGCAGAAGCAGAAGAAGACGCTTCTTGAAAAGTACCGCGGTATCAAGGACAAGTACCAGGCCGCCAAGAAGGTCCTGCAACGGGTCAACCTCGTCCTGCTGCGCATCCGCTCCGTGCTGACCTGGGAAAACGAGCGCGTCAGCACCCACGTTCTCGCGTGGTTCATGGTCTTGGCGCTCGTGCTCATCCTCACGCCCCGCATCGTCTACGAGCTGAGCATTTGGGTCTACATTTTTACAAAGAAGTTCCGTAGCGGCCGCACCCGGCGACGCATCCTCGCCTACCTGGCCGAACTCTGGAACGAGGTGCCGCCTGCGCCGCTCTGGGAGAAGGTCGACCCGCCCGCATCCTAGAGTGAGACCAGCCGGCGCCATGCCAAGGTGCGTGAGTGCATGCATGCAGTCACCGTCGAAACCTTCGCCAGCATGGCATTGGCATCGCATCCACGAGAGCCCTTACGATGGACAACTACCACAATCAAAAAAGAGGTCCTCGAGACGTGCGCGCAGAGCGCCGCAAAAGCTCGGCCGCCTCGCATCGATCAGCGTCCTGATGACGCATTGGTGGGGCGGCGGTGCAGCGGAAAGTCGAAGGAGTCCCTGCAAAAGACGTCTTCGAAGGCGAAGCGCGGGCTGCGGGCGCTCCTGACGTCGTCGGCGTCGTCAGAGACGCCTGCGGAGACGACGATGGGCACGCTAAAGCGCTCCTGCGGCACGGAGAGCGCGGCCTTGACGCGGCGCGAGTCAAAGCCTTCCATCGGACAGGTGTCGTAGCCGTGGGCCGTCATGGCGAGCATGAAGGTCTGCGCCGAGAGCATGGTGTTTTTGAAAGACCAGGCCTCGGCAGATGTATTTATTGTAGGCGCCTGCGTAATGTTTGAGAGCAGCTGCATGACGCCCCGCTTGAGTCCCATCTCGGCGCTCTGCGCCGCGCCCTGCACACGGCCGAGCTCTTCCTCGCGCCCGTGCAGGAGGCCGTCCAGCGCAGACTGCAGCGCGCTCGGCGGCGCCTCGTCGGGCGCAGCGCTGGCGCCGCGCCAGCCCAGCAAAAAGCTCGCATCCGAGCGCAGGTTCGCCAGCTCGTGTTCCGTGGCGCCGCGCTCGCGGCGCTCCAGGTCCACCATGCGGTCCACGAGCCGCCACGGCTCAAGGTCGGCCAGGAAGACCGCTGTCACAGGCGCGCGAAGCACGCGCCGGATGTTGCCGCCCACCATCGAATACGCCAGCTCTTTGCGCACGTAGGCGTCCCGCACCACCACGACGCGGTAAGGCTGCACGTTGAAGCCGGAGGACGCCCGCTGCGAGAGCTCCAGGCACTCCTGCAGCACCTCGTCCGGCACCTCCTTGTCCGCCGCAAAGCTGCGCGCCGCGCGACGCTCGCGCACCACGGCGCGCAGCGCCTCGGCGCGCGAGGAGGATGCCTCGGCCGCCGGCCCCATGCCAGCATCGCCGCTGCCCGCCCCCGTCGGCCGCGGTCCCGACACCAGGGACCGCAGGCACCTCCACGCAGCGCGCATCGTCGCGCACGCCTCGCCCGTGGAGCTCCGCTCCGCGCCTGGGTTTGGGCTTTGCGGCGTCGCGGCGCGCGACGCAGAGGCGCTCCAGGAGGGCGCCAGGCGTCGAGGCGCAGGCGATGGTGCGTGCAGTCACAGTCACGGTAAGTCGTCAATGAGATCAGTGATCAGTCAGATGAGTCAATGCACCCAGAGCTCGCCCGCGCGATGCCACAAGAGGAAGTGTGAGTGGCTTGCCAAGTTCGCAAGCAAATGCAAGCTCGAAGTTGTCTGTGGAGGTCGATCGCCATCACGTTATCATTGGTACACAGTGGGGAAGGTGTAGTTGAAGGAGAGGTCGTGCTTGGCCAGCTTAGGCACTGGCCTGCGGCCCGTGCCGTGCAGCGAGAGCGAGCCGAAGAGCGGGTGCACGTCGTACGCTAGCCGTAGCGTGATGGTGACGTCGCGCAGGTCCTCCACCGAGTCCTCCAATGGGTACTTGATGACGTCGTGGCCGCCCACGTGGGCAGACTCCTTGTCCTGGATAATAGCGTCGAAGAGGACCACACCGTTGCGAATCTGGGGCGCGCGGCATCAAGAAAAGGGGGCGGCTTGCTGTCAGCATGGCCACGCCGTGACCGTGGCATCCTTTTGACGAGCGAACCTACATGCTTGGTTCCCTTGTAGTCAGCCATGACGAAGAGAAAGATTTGGCGCGTGTTCCATGTCCACACCGGCCGCATATCTGCGAGTCGGCATGAGCGCAGGCGCCGCGCGTGAGCATCGCAGGGCTTAACAAAAACGAGAGAAGGCCCTGGCCTAGAGGGTTGAGCGCTGCTGCGATAACGTACCAACCTCAAGATCGAAGGTCAGAATGGCGCGGTCCGCGCCACGGAACGAGTGCCTGCATTGCGGAGACTCCGCCTCGTCAGCACCCGGGGAGCCAATCGCTGCGACGGCAAACTCACAGCCTGCGGAGCTCGTTGACCTTGAACGTGGTAACGATCGGTGGCTGCTCCTCCACGAGCCAGGTGCTACGATGGTAAGAGTCATATCTTTGTCAGTTCGCGGTACTGTGCTAGTCCAGGCAAGAACGATGCCTGGCTGGTCCTGGCGAATGCACCATGCGCTTTGAGCGAACGTCACGCACCTGCACGCGTTGAGCATAGCGAGCACCGCCAGGGTACCGAGACCTGTCATGCCGGGTCCAGGGTTCAAGTGGAGCGAGATCGTCGTACGTCAGTCTCTCTGTGCCACCTCGCGTCGCTTCTGCATGCACGTTGCTGGGCGAGCTCCAGCGTGGGCATCGCGCCGTTGACCACCATCGTTGCGTCGTCTCTCGGCCTCCATGCCGCCGCCACGCACCGAAGAAGAGGATCGCATTGGCGCGGATCCAGAAGGAGTGCATCTTGGTCCCGCGCGGGGGGCGCGCCCTGTCCAGCAGCGCAAAGGTCTGCCGCGCGCGCGCGACCGTCGCGCGCGAGCTGCTTCTTCGCTGGTTTGCAAGCAGACCTGGCGCGGTCTAATTGAGCACGATAGGCCAGTTCTTTCTTGCAAGCAAAAGCAAGCAAGCAAGCAAGCAAGCAAGCAAGCAAGCAAGCAAGCAAACAAGCAACAAGCAAACAAGCAAGCAAGCAAGCAAACAAACAAGCAAGCAAGCAAGCAAGCAAGCAAGCAAGGCCATTGAGCAGACGGCGATGTGGCCCATCATGTGCCTGATGGTGAGTGACTGATGGGAAAGTCGAGACTCGGCCGATGTTGTCTCAATGTGGGCTCCCCGGGCAGACCGACGAAAGGGAGCACATTGAGGCGGCCATGGAATTGCGAACTTCGAAGGTCCGTGCATCGCACGCCGATGCGGAGACCATGAAGACGAGCTCGCTCGAAGTGAATGCTAAGTTCGCCCGTCAGCGATGGTCCAGACCCGCTCGTGTTGATCCCGCGTGCACCAGAGAAGCAATAGATCTCTGGTACTTCGTAAACCAGCAAGAGATCTCTGGTACGCCGGAGACCAGATCCAAGATACCATGAGCCGCAACCGGACAAGTCAATCGCAAGGACGGACGACTTCAAGCTAGAAATGCACAAGCCCTAACCGCGTGGCGTCTGGCTCTCGTGCAAGTTCACGCACCCCGTGGTCTTGCCCTCCAAGGTCGTGCTGGGCTCCACTCGGGCCGTTTCTGTGCGAGCCAACCACGTATTGGCCGCTCTCCTTCATGTGAAGCCTTCCTCGTTGGCTGTGACTTGATTTGCAGCTGCTTTGCTGTGTGTTTCCAGCGTTGCAAATGACAATTCGTGCGTGGTCTCGCCTCGGGTGAAGCCATTTTCGCCAAGGGCGAGGTCCTCCAGGGTCTCGTGCGCAAGAAGCGCCGTGTGCACAAAAATTTCGGCGTGATCTGTTCCGTGGCGAGATCTAATTGAGGCGGCAAGCTTGTCCACCGAGAGCCTCAGCACAACACAGACGACGCGAAGCTTGGCAGGCAAACGGCCAAGGGTACTACGCAATGCATTGCACGGATTGGATGAGACAAGGATGTGTTGGCGCGCAAGTGGTGCAAGGTGATGTGCAGCACCATGTACTTGAGCAAGTTCTAAGCTCTAATCGAGCGACACAGGCCACGAAGAGGCCCGCGTGCGGCAGTAGTGAACATGTGGGTTGTCTTCGCGCTGCTGAGACGCGCCGAGTCGAGCCGTGAGCGAAGTGCAAGCGCTCGCTCATGTGATGTCTGAGGAACAGTGGAAGTTGGGGCCAAGCCGGCCACGCAGAGCGCAGAGACTGGACCTCTCAGCGCACCGCCGGATGCTTGGCGCTCGCGCGCCGGTGCGCCTGACGCAAGCGGCCGATCCTATGCCGATCGGCAAACCTGCACGAGCTCGCAGACTACGGCCCTTTCCATGGAAGTTATTGAGACTCTTGCGTGCAAGCGTATTCGACCTTTCATTAGCAGTTTGTTCATCTGGCGGCGAGCTCTTGCTCTTTGGGGTGCGGCGTCGGCAGCATGCCGGAGGCCTCTTCCTGGAGGCCAAACTCCTCGTCCTCTTGGTCTCCGGACTGGACGGTCTCGTATACATGCACACCGATCTTGCGGTGGAGGGCGGCGACGGAAGACTCGTAGTCGAGCGTGAGGTGCGGCGGTACGAGGCGCATGAAGAAGACAGCGATGCCGCCGTAGACGTCCATGGTGAAAAGCGTAGTGGCGCACAGGATGAGGATGGCGAGGCCCATAGAAGGCGAGATGGCCACGCCGCCGCCCTTGCCCTTGGCCAGGCCGGCGTGCGCTGGCTTTGGCGGCGGCGGAAACCTGATCTGGATGAGGTTGAGTAGCTGCTGCGCGGCAGCTTCGTAGAGGGCATCCTCATAGTGCACGCCGTCCACACACAAGGCAAGGGCGCCCTCAGTCGTTGCAGTGAGGTTCAAAAGGCCGGCGGTGAGCCCCTTGTTCTCGTAGATGCGACGCATGACATTTTGCAAGCGCTCCGGGGACGCCTGAAGGAAGGGACCTGCGCGTTTGCTGCTGTGGATGTGCACCGGGCTCACAAGGACCGTCCGATTCCGCGTGGCAGCGCTGAGCTTTTCTATGGCAACGTCGATCTCCCCAGGATCCTTGCTGCCGCCGCTTGAAGCCTCGTCTGCGTTCAAGAGCATGGACTCGACCCAGGCGCCCGCCACCACAATGTCCGCGCCGCCCCCGACCAGTGCATCAATCTTAAGAGGAAGATCGCGCGTCTTCGGGTCACCAACGAAGCGGAGCGTCGCACTCGGAACCGAGTCCACCGTGGTCGAGACGTCCAAGATGGGGGCGATCGTACCCTTGGCCGCGTCGGCAGGCAGAAAGACGCCGCCGCTGGCGGAATCTGTGATCGAAAAGAGAGCGCTCCCGACGCGGAGGGTGTTGAGGTCGCCGACGAAGGCGAGCGTGCGGCCGGCGAGGAGGTCGCGTGCCTCGTGGGCGGAGAAGTCCTTGAAGTGACATGCTTTGTCCGCCTCGGCGTCGGCGAAGACCCAGGCGCGACTCGTGCACACCGCGATGCTGCCATCCTCCTTGCCAGCACAGTCGACCGCGCTTGTGTCGAGCCAGGTGCCGGTGTGCATGGCGTCGAGGCAGTCGCTCCTCGAGTAGAAGCGCGGCACGGGCCGCATCGGGCCCGCGTTGACGGGCGCACCCGCCATGGTGAGCTGGGGCAGCGAGATGAAGGCCGCCAAGCAGAGGACGAGGCCAACACCAAAGACAATGGCCGCGCGGATCCAGGACGTGGGGCGTAGCTCCGGGTCGCCACCGGCGGCCGTCACGGCGCGGACCTTGGTCTCCACGAAGAGGTAGAGTCCGAGGCCGAGCAGGAGCACGACCGCGTGGACGACCACCCACGGGCAGGCAAGGGCCTGGAGAAGCCAGGCGAGCAGGCCCGCGGCGCCCAGCGCAACAGCCACGTAGCCGAGCAGGGAGAGCGCGAGCACGGGCGAGTCCGGGATGAGGAGCGCACGGGTGACCATGGTGGTGCGGAAGAGGCGGCGCGCGAGCACAAAGTACACAAAGGTGACCAGGACGAGGTTGGACTTGGGGAAGCCTGGCAGGAAAACGAGGACCGTCTTGGCGTTGCTGGTGAGCCAGACGTGATGCTGCATGAGGTATGTCTCGAGCGTGTACTTGCCGATGTCCGCAAGGAGGCCGAGGTGCACCTGGCGCAGCCAGGGCGTCAGATTGCGAAAGTAAAGGTAGGTGAGGAGGGGGATCCAAAAGGTGTACGGGTTGAGCGTGTTGTACTCCAGCTTGGGCAGCATGAACACCTCGTCAACCCACCACCAGGTGAGAGCGAGCAGCACGGCGCCCGTGGCGCCCTTGATGAGCCATTCTTGCCGCGGCGGCAGCGCCTCGACCTTCTTCATCCACTGTGTGCTCTGCGGAAAGTTGCAGGCGAACATCATGCCGAAGAACGTCGAATAGTGGTCAAGGCCGCTGCGGAAGTGCCACTCGTAGCGAATGCCATAGGCGCCCACCGCAGCGCCAGGGTGCGGATCGTTCGGCAGCCACTTGAATGCGAGGTCGAAGATGGGCGCGAACTCCCAAATTGCGTAAATGATCGCGGCCACGACCATGAGCTTGCAGCGCACGGCGTACTTGGTGTGGTTGATTTCGCGGAAGACCCGCATGGTGACAAAGACGAGCAGAAAATAGAAGGTGTGCAGCGGGCAGATGTAGTACAAGACGTACATGTTGTTCATGGTGAGGCAAAGGAAGATGACCAAGAAGTTGAGCCGCCACATCATCTGCGCGAACCGCACAAAGCCAAAGTCCTGGCGGATGTAGAAGAAGCTGAAATTGCCAAAGCCCGTCATCCACACGTAGCACGAGATGAAGATGCGGATCGCGTTGTAAACCTCTTCTTCGTGGAAGTAGTGGTACAGCAGGAAGCCGGTCTGCATCCAACCCTTCCATTCCTCAGTTTGATCGCGGTTCACCAGATCATTCATCTTCGGGTCGTGGTGAAGGGATCCGAGCGAGAACATGATCACCATGAGGCAGATGAACCAGAAGAAGTCCGGGATGTGCGTCTTGGCCGCGTGCTCGAAAATGGGCCGGTTCTCGCACATCCACGCGAACAGCATGATGCCGCCCAGTACGGCCAGCTCCTTCAAGAGCAGCATCATGCTTTGCCTCGTCATCTTGAGCGCCGGGATGCGCTTCGACTGCAAGCTCGTGTCCACCTCCTCCGCCTCGGCTCGCAACGCGCCGCGCACCTTGTCGGCGCCGTACGCCACGGCGCACGGCCCAAGTGCGAGCAGCACCGCCAGCGTGGACGTGGCCATGTCCGCCACGGCGAACGAGACGCCATCACTGCCCATCGTGCAGGCGCGGGCGCCCCCCTGCCGGAGTTTGCGCTGGCCTGGCGTCGCGCGGCCTCCTTGGCACGACTGCCGCGCGCGGCTGGCACCGCGCCGCTCGTCACGGCGGCGGCTGCAGCACTGCCCCGGCCTGCCCCGCTAGCTGGCGCAGTGCAGCGCAGTGGCCAGCTGGCAGGCACCATGGGCCTACCATGGTTGTACCGCAATTGCGTTCTTCCCAGCGAAGCACCCGCGGCGGACTCGGAACGCGCGCACCCGAGTTGTCGGATTATCTTACTTCTCCGGTGACGGCCGCCCCGCTGACAGTGCACCAAACGCCGTCACGGTCCCCAGAAAACCAAGCTTTTTTATGATAGTAAATACACGGAGTTCCCGATCGTGAGCCTGCTCCACGTCGCGATGTAGTAGACTTGGCCAACCCTTTCGGTGATCAAGCTATCATCCGATAGGAAGCAGCATTGGGCGAGGGGGGTGGGCGCATGGCGGCGATGGCGCTGTGCGCGCACGTGCGCTCGCCATGCGTAAATTTGGCGCGCTGCGAACCGTGCAAGGGTCTTTTTTTAGGCTCCTTCAACGCTGACGAGTACCAGGTACCTTTCAAGTTCAAGCAGGGGGTCAGTGCCTCCCTCCGTTCCCCCAAGACACGTTCAAGTTTGGCTCCGAGTCCTCCTCTCAGGCTTGCTTGCTCCGAGCCCACTCGCCACACCACCGAGTCTCCGGGACGTCTCGAGCAATCGAACCCAGGCTCAAGCTATCCGAGTCCACCGGCGGAAAACCCGCTTCAAGTTACGGTTTGCGCCACTGCAGTGGCAGCCTGAGGTCACGGTTGAGGAGTTCGAAGTCAACCCGGGCCGCGCCGTGACTGCCAGACTGGGCTCGCCACGGCCGGCGGCGGGCGAGCAGCCGTGCGCAACAGCCGCGTGGAGGCAGCCGCGGCGGGGCGGGGAAGCCACCCAAGCCCCTCGCGGCGTCGAGCTATCTCCTGCTCGACGCGCGTGGTACAGAACGATGGCGGGCGACAGGATAGGTGCCGACGCGCGCGACCTGCTGCAGGAGGTCGGGCTTGAACTAGCGGTAAACGCGGAGGTGGTAGCCGACGCTGAATGCCC
The DNA here is from genome assembly GCA_013306675.1 of Thraustochytrium sp. TN22. Classification (NCBI taxonomy): domain Eukaryota; class Bigyra; order Thraustochytrida; family Thraustochytriidae; genus Thraustochytrium; species Thraustochytrium sp. TN22. Next base: position 225,365 of record JABLUY010000008.1, read on the forward strand.
ATCTGTGGTAACAACAAAGTTGGCATGCAAGCCCAGCTGCGCTGCGCGTGATGTCCGCAGCAGCGCGTGATGAACCCAGCCAGATGTCGCTTCGGAGGGCACGAACGGATCGCAAGTCGCGCCTCGTCGAGGCGGAGCGCAGACTCATTGAAAGAGGTCTCACTGGCACTGACCTAGTCGCGGGACGCAACAACGGCATGATGGACGTCGCCGAAAGTGACAGCATTAGCGGCAGTGGCTCCGAGTAAGCGACTCCTCCTCCTCCTCGCAAGTGTCGCGCAGCGCGTGTCGTCACTCGCAACGACCGCGACGCAACTCGCAGCTCTGCCCGTGCCCGCAAGAGAGCCAGCTAGAGCAAGCTGTCGTCGAGTGGCAGCGGTGGCAACTCCGGATCTGATCACGCCGATAGGGACAGTGGCGGCGGCGGCGGCGGCGGCGGCGACGACGACGACGACGACGGCAATGGGGACAAGGATGTCGACGCGGCTGGCAGCGGTGGTAGCAAGGACGCGGAGCGTGGTAACAGCGCCGACGATGCCCAAGCCGCTCAAGCGTCCGTGCCTTGCCTGCAGCGCCAGCGCACGCCAAAAGCCATCCGCGGCGCCCACGCAAGACCAACAAACTGTGCCTCCAGTGCGGGCTGCAAGCATTGCTTCGAGCAATTTCACCACTCGGACGTCTCACATCTTTCGAATAGCTGTGGAGACCTTTCCCACGAGCGCAATCTGGAGCCTTCCTTGCCTTGTTCTCCACCCTTTTTGAGCTGCTTGCAACGTTTGCCCGAGCGCAACGCATTTTGCAGACACCCAACTTAGTGAAACTCGGCAACGTCTCTGAGTAGATCGTAAGCTGTGGCCGGCATGCCTGCCAAGCAGGCGGCCAGCTTCGACTTCATGCACGGAGACCGCCATGGTTCGCACGTCTCAACATTTTATGCGCGATAGACGAGCGCGTCGCGTGTGCTGGGCATGAATGGGATATGTTCGGCACGAGCGCGCACGAGCAAGCGTTGCCGCCCGGGCCCGCGTGGCCAGGCTGCAGTGCTGCTGCAGCTGCACGCGTTGGAGATCCGCGCGAGTGCCAGGAGGGCAAATTGCAAGTTGCGGGTGCCTCTGGTTCTGGTCAGGCTCTGCTTCAAGTGCTGCAGATTTTGCAGTGCGGCCACTGCGGTGCCAATGTTGCTTCCGTGGCACTGCAGGCTGGCAGCACTCGGGCCTCGGCCGGCCGTGACTCCAGGAGTCCCGGATTCTGCTTGAGGAGCACGCTCTGGCCGCTCTGGCCGCTCTCAGGCTGGCCCCTCTTCACTGGACCGGCACATGGCGCGGGCTGGCGCGGCGTCGGTCACGTGTGCACGTGCCGCCGGAGGCGAACAAACCTTTCTGTCCCATGGCATAACACTCTCGAGGGGCCCACAATTTACGCTGCGCGGCTGCCGTGCTGTGTGGGAGAGAGAGAGAGAGAGAGAGAGCGTCCAGCCGCTCGCGTGCTGGTTGCCCTCCCTCTCCTGCTGCTGCGCGAGTCAGCGCGACAGTGCGTCCAGGCAACATAGCACGACAGCGTAAAAGTGCGGGCCCCTCGACAGCGTGTGCACAAGCGACGCACCGCGAAAGCGTCACGCAACAGTGGGCTGAGTGAGGGTGTGCGGCGCTCGCCGCTCGCCGTAACTCCGACTCCGAGCAGGGATGATTTCACTGGCAGCCTGCAGACGGTGCGGCCGTGCCCAGCGTGCTGCACGAGTGACAGAGGTCAGTTCTTCTGCAGTAGGCCTACTGTCGCTTCTTTGCTAGCGCGACGGCTCCAGAATCCAGTCGCGCGTGCGCTCCGAGTCGAAGTCCATGCGTCGGTCGCCCACCGACGATTCGTCACCTTGTCGCCAGCGAGTCCGCCCCGCCCAACCCACAGCTCCATGGTTGCCGCACGATGATCCACACGGCGACGTGACAGCAGATTACACGCGGAGCCTCGCTCCGTGTTGCCGCGCGATCCAGCGCGCCCGGCGGCGATGTGAGAGTAGATCTTTCGGAGCCGCGCTCCGTCCGGCGGCGATGTGACAGCAAATCGACCCGATTCCAGAGCCAGCACCTGCGGGCCGCGGCTGCGCGCAGAAGGGCACCGCCGCACCAGGTAAAACTTACTGTTGTAGGTTCGAGTCACCATGGTTACTTGCACTCCACTTCCACAAACTCCCAGCCTGGGCTGCCTGGCCCAATCTGGCCATTCTGGGGCCCCCTCGGATCGGAGGCGGAGGTGTACCAAGGGCACCCACCACCACAGACGGTCCACAGCGGACCCAGCCGACTCGGACAGACGCGCCGCGCCGGCGACGCCGCCTGCGCAATTACGCCAGCGCGGCCAGCGCGCTGGGTGAGCGGGTGCCCGGTGCAGGCGGGCGAGTTTCGAAAGTATCGGGGCGAGACATGACAGGCAGGCTGCTACGAGACAGGCTGCTCGTGTGCTGCGAGTAAGTGACTGTAAGTCCGCGAGTGAACCAACGCCCGAGCGAGCAATCGCGAATCGGGCCTTTTCATTTGACACCAGGCCAGCCTGCTGCTGCTTGCAGCCGCTGGCACAGCACGCACACCCGCCAAGCAAGGCAAACCTGCAATTCGAAGGGTCGAGCGCAGCGCGTGAACAGAGGCAGCACGAGCGGGGGAGCTTGTCGAGTCGCCATGCAGCGCCTCGTGACGGCCGTGCTTGTGGCCGTGCTGAGCATCGCCGGGCGGGCTTCGGGCGCTGGGCCGACGTGCGACTCCGCAGGTGTGTCTGCGCAGTGCTCGGCGGAGCTGGCTGACTGCGAGGCGGATGTAGTCTGCGATCCTGAGTACCAGAAGCTCACAATCGGAGCGGCCTTGGTGCAGGACGATGTGTCGACGCTTGAGTTCATGCTTATCTTTGAGCCGGCATACTCGATGGTGCAATGCATTTACAGCATCGACGAGTGCTACGAGTATTACATTCCGCAGCTGGAGGCACTTGAAGACACTGAATATGTTCTGGGGGTGCTCCAAAGGTCCAGTACCTCTGTGAACATCACGACGCTCGCGCCCACGTCCGCGCCCACTCACGCGCCCACACCCACACACGCGCCCACACGCAGGCCCACGTCCGACTTCTGCGATTACTATTATTGCTCCGCTACTCGACTCTCAACCGCAGGGCTGACCCTTCTTCTGCTGACAGCGGTCTCTTTCCTCTCTTCGCTCGCATAAAGGCTGTCGCGGTGGTCTCCGCGCGCTCCTGCTCACCGTTGCACACGACCTACTGAGAAACGATGAACAAATTCTTTCCCTCTTCGTCTCGACTTGAATCACCATGGAAAAGTTTTGTCTGCGCGACGTGCAAGGCAGACCACGCTGGTTGGCGAAAGCAAGAAGGGTGCGCACGCTGCAGGAGTTATTGTAGTTCTCCAAGTTTTAATTAATAAAAGTTTGTCGCTTGCTTTCGAAGAACGACGGAAGCTTCAAGTCTGCAGTGCGTGCTTTGCGCGGTAGAGCTCGAGGCCTCGCAATGGCGGTCTTTCGGCATGTTTTCTGATGTGCTTGCTCTGCACGTTTCTGTTTCTTTTTCTTTTTTTCCACCATCATGATGCACGTCTGCCGGAGACGCCCCTTCAGAGTTTCTCTTCATCTGCGATGCTGCACTGCAGCAGGCTGGCTGGCCGGCTGGGCTAATTTGCTGGCAGGCTGGCAGGCGGCGCTCGACGACGCTCAACGGCGCTCGCTCGACGACGCTCGACGGCGCTCGCTCGACGGCGCTCGACGGCGCTCGACGGCGCTCGACGGCGCTCGACCTCTTTGACCCGGCATTGCCGGTTCGCCCGGGCTGACCGTGGTTGCGCAGAGCGAACAGTCGTGTCGTCCATACCCACTTCGTGTTCAAGTTGAGAAGCCTCACCGGGCTGCGCGCGGCGGCGCGGGGAGCCGCCGCGTGAGAAGGCCGCCGGGCGCGGGCGTGGGCGCAGAGCAGCGGCGCCCGCGACCGCGCAGTCCGTGGGCGGCGGTCCCAGGGGGGCTGTTTGTCCGTCAAGACGAGACCAGCGCCGTACCCAGCGCGGGCTTGCTGTCCTGTCACCACTGCGCTGTGTCTCGCCTGCTGCCGAGGACATGCTATCGAGCAGGTGGGAGCTGCAGCAGCTCCTAGAGCTGGCCAAGGCCTGGGCCACCTCCTGGATGTCGCGAGTGCTACGGCTCACGAGCTTCTGGCGCCGGGGAGCTGTCCACTCGCAGGCGCTCGTCGTCCACGAGCGCTTCCGCTGGCAGTTGCGGCAAAAGCCCGTGCAACCGGCGCGCCCCACGCTACCTGAGGACCTCGTTCCTGCCGTGGCCAACTTCCTTGGGGCCGCCGACCTCTGCAAGGTGAGCGCCGTGAGCAAGGTTTGGTTCTTCCATGCCTACGCGGATCAGCGCTGGGCGCGTCTCTGCGTGCGCGACTTCTCCGTCGAGCCTACCTCAGTCTCGGGCTACCGCGCCAAGCACATTGGCGCGCGCACCCTCTACAGGACCATTCTGGAGAGTCGCCGCGACCTCCTTGGCGGCGTTGGCCTCGTAGACTTTTCTGCCGATTTGCCGCACATTCCTGCCAGCATGTTTTGATGACCAATTCAAATTGAAAGGGCTCGCGCGCGAACATGCGTCGCCCAACGCAAGGCAGGAATGGGGTGTGTACACAATGAAATGAATTCCTTTTTTGATCTGGTGAATCACCTGCAGCCTGAGCTGCAGCGACTAACGATGATGTGACTGCGAATCGCGTTGCATGGAATTACTCGAGGTGTCAGCTGCGCGCCACCGTAACTCGAGCCGCGTCCGAGACTGAGACTGAGACTGAGACTGAGACTGAGCTTGAGCGCCGAGTCCGAGCCCGAGCCCGCGTCGCGACTCCGACTCGAGTCCGAGTCGTGACTTCGAGTCGACGGCCAGGCGCACACCGGAGAGCGCGCGCCGGGCAACGACAACATTTTTTGGCATGTCGAAGGAAACGCCCGCCACCATTCCGAGTCCGTCTCGGCAGCCTGACCGGCCGGCGGGCCGCGGGCGACTGCGCACGGCGAGCGCGCGCCCGCGGTACGCGGCGCGCGGCGCGCGGCGCTGCGTGCGGCGCGCCTCGGCAGGCGTGCTAGAGGCAGCTGCGGCTGCGGCGGCGGCAGCCTCCTGCTGCACGAGTAAAAGGCTGACTCGGAGGACGACGAAGCAAGCAAATGCAGTTCGGCCGCCCGACGCCGCAGACGCCGCCCGTGAGCCGGCGGCGGCAGCGCAACGTGTACCAGCACCCGCAGCTTCTCGAGCCGGATGCCGTGTCGGAGCCGTCGGCTGGTGGACGCCGCGTGCCGGCCGCCGTGGCGTCGCAGCGACGCCGCCCGGAGCTGTCGCGGTCCGCAGTGGACGCGACGCAGCACCAGCAGCACCAAGAGGAGCTGCACCAGGTGTACCAGGAGGACTCCGACAGCGAGGTGAGCTTCGCGGAACGACCGTGGACGAGCTCGCCTAAAGCGTCGCTCTTGCGCAACCTGGCAGACCGCATTGCGTGGATCGCAGAGGGCATCGATCCGTCCGAGACAACGGCGTCCGGGTCCGAGTCGGCGTCGGCGTCCGAGGTGACACCGTTGCGTCTCGCGGACCTCTCGGGCGAGGCAGGCCACAGCACCGTCGTGGATGAGAGCGCTCACCGTAGCCTGACCAAGCTGCATGAACGGGGCCTGGATCCGAAGCACCTGGACAGCCTGCTGGGCAACATGGACGAGCACGTGCGCAGCTTGGACCTCGCAAGTAATAGTCTCGAGCGCTTGCCCAGCCTCCTGCCGGTGAACCTGTGCGTGCTGTCGCTGCGCAACAACGCCCTCACCTCGCTGCGCGACCTGGAGCACCTGGTAAACCTCGAGGCGCTCGACGTGAGCGAGAACCGGCTCTCGAGCCTCAAGGGGCTCTTTCTCTGCGCACAGCGCCTGCACACGCTCAACGTGCGCGGCAACGAGCTGCGCTGCGTCAGTGGGCTGGAAACTATGGTGCGCCTCCGGCACCTGGACCTCTCGCGCAATCGCTTGGCCAGAATCAGCGACGTCCGTGGGCTCGCCTGCAATGTCAACCTGGTCGAGCTGCGTCTCGCGCACAATCCAGTGGCCGCGGTTCCGACCATCCGCCAGCTCGTCATGGACATGATCCCCAGCGTCCGCTTTCTGGACGACAATCAAGTGAGCAAATCTCCGCACGTCGGGAGCACGAGCAGCGCGCGCGGCGCGCAGCAGAACTGGACCTACAGCAGCCTTCACGCCTCGCGCCGATCCAAAGAGCATCACAGACCAGCCGCTCTATCGACGACCAAGGCGGGCGCAGATGTCAATGGCCGCGCTTCACGCGGCTCGCGCCAGCTGCAGCGTCATGAGAGCGCGCCTCAGCAGTCAAGCAGTCGCCAGCGTGCTTCGGCCGACCCCAAGCCAAACTCCGCGTCATCGTCGCGAGCTGCGAACAGGCCATCACTGCGAGCGGCGGACGGGTCAACGAAGAAGCTGTCGTCGTCGCACGCCAAAGCTGGTCCTAAAGCATCCGCAGCAACGTCTTCACGCGCCATGACTGGTCCTAAGACGCCCTCCGCTCCATCGCGAGCCCACCCGACAAGCGCTGGCCGGTCGAGGAACGCAGCTGCCTCGCAGGAGCAGCAGCAGCGGCAGCAGCAGCAGCAGCAGCAGCAGCAGCAGCAGCAGCAGCAACAGCAACAGCAGCAACAACAGCAGCGGCGGCGGCAGCGGCAACAGGCTGGGTCACGACCGAGCGCGTCATCGCGAGCGCAGTCCAAGGGCGCGCAAGAAGGCATTGAGCGACCGCAGCGGCGTGCTGCGTCGAGCGGCAAGGGAAATTCATGTGGGGCTCGGGTGGTCCAGGAACAGGACCCCAAGCACAGGCACGAGGAGTTGGGTATGAGTGCGCTGGATCGCATCGCTCGGGACTGTACGGAGGGAGTTGCCGTGGAGGTGTCTTTTGACGACGTGCTCCAGGAGTCGGATGCGCAGCGGCTCGTGGCGCAGCTACGCAGTACGCCGCGGCCGTGGGCCACGTACCGGCCGCGCCCCCTGGGTAACACAAGCCCGCACGCGAGCCTCGAGGATGTGCCAGAACCGCGCGAGGTCCGAGGCGCAAACCGACGCGAGTCCAAGGCCTCGCTCCTGGAGCACGATCCGGGGCACGCGTGGACGCCGCCTTCGCCCAAGGATGGTGCCCCCGGGGCCTCGCCGGCCTACGGCTGGTCGCTCTTCTCCTCGCACAAGGAGCCCGAAGCGTCAAGAGGTCGCCGCAAGTACGATGAAAAGGTCGAGGACGAGGACGAGGAAGAGGAAGAGGACGTGAGCGACGATGAGAGCAGCGAGGAGGAGGAGGAGGAGGACGACGTAACGCGGCGCATTCGCCAGCTCCTCGCCAAGAAGCGGGCGAATCTGGAGTCACTCACTGCCGCACTCCAACAGACGAAGCGAGACGCGCCGTGGCCCAGCGAGCTCTAGCTGTAAGAGTGGGGAGCGCTCCAGGCGCATAAAAAGATGAGCTCATCATGTTTTAATTTAGAAAAAAATTGTTGCGTTGTGTCGTGATGTGGTCTGATGTGATGTGATGTGATGTGATGAAAACAAGGCAGCCACGGCGGAGCAAGCGCGGCGCGGCGCTGCGTAGCGCCGCGCAGGGCCATCGCGTACCGGAGCAGAGCAGCCTGCGCCTACGGAATCAGGCCGAGGAAACGGCGCATGACCTCGAGGCGAAGCACGTCCTTGGACTTGAGCTGCTCGAAGAGCCAGCCCTCAAGTGCGCCCTGGCGCGTGAGCAAAAAGTTCTCGTCGTAGCGGCTCCATGGCCAGCCCTTGGGCGGGAACTCGCAGACGTCCTCGCAGAGCAGGCCGCGCGTTTCGAGGTCCGCGCGCAGCGCAGCGAACTCGTTGTAGCGGTGCTTGCGCGTCCACTGGCGCGGGCCCTGCGCCGATCCAGAGGCTTCCTGCGCGCTGGCCGCGGCCTCCTCCTCGCCGTCGCCGCGCTCCACCTCCAGCACAAACTCCACGAATCCGCCCGGGTTCGCCACCTCGTGGCCCACGCACCGCACCGTGAAGAAGTTGCGCCCGAACCGCCGCGACCACTGTTTAGGCGGGAAGAACACCTCGTCCTCCATCCTCGCCCACGCGAGACGACCGGGCGCCGCGCTCGCCGCGCTCGCCGCGCTCGCCGCGCTCTGCCGTCCCCCGCTGCTCTTACCGTCGCCGCCGATGTCGCCGCCGCTGCACCCGCCGCCGAGCCCGCTGGCGCCGCGCCCGTCGGCCTGCCGCGCTCGCCGCGCTCGCCGCGCTCGCCGCGCTCGCCGCGCCCGCCGCCGCGCCCGCCGCCGGCCCTGCGCGCGAACGGTGACTGCCCTGCCTTGCCATGCCTCGCCTCGCCGCGTCAAGTTGGCTTGGCGCCAGCTCGCGCTCGTACCCGCCCGCGGCGCGCGACCCGAGTCGGAGGCGGCGGCGCGCGGCGGCGCGCGGCGGCGGCAGAGCCCTGGCGGAGCGAGCCGGCGCGGCGGCCGGCGCGGCGGCGGGCGCGATGGAGGGCGCGGCGGCGGGCGGCGGCGCGGCGCTGGAGGCGCTGCTGGCGAGCGTGCGCGAGCTCAAGGCGAAGCTGGCGGCGCTGGAGGAGCAGCAGGCCGCGGCGGCGGCGCAGCCGGCGGCGCGGCTGGGCGCGGCCGCGGCCTCAGCGGCCGTCGCGGCGCGGCGCGGCGCAGCGGCGGATTCCGACGCCGCCGGCGCGGCGCGCGGCGGCGGCGGCTTGCGCGAGGAGGTGTCCGCGGACAACCCGTACAGCCGGCTGCTGGCGCTGCAGCGCATGGGCGTGGTGGAGGACTATGAGCGCATCCGCGCGTGCAGCGTGATGATCGTGGGCGTGGGCGGCATCGGCGCCGTGGCGGCGGAGATGCTCACGCGCTGCGGCGTGGGCAAGCTGTTGCTCTTCGACTACGACGAGGTGGAGCTGGCCAACATGAACCGCATGTTCTTCCGACCGGAGCACGTGGGCGCGGCCAAGACCGAGGCGGCCAAGGAGATGCTGGCGGCCATCAACCCCGATGTCGAGTTCGAGTCGTACACGTACGACGTGACGACGATGGAGAACTGGGAGCACTTCACAGACCGCGTGCGCCGCGGCGGCGTGGACGGCGAGTCGCCCGTCACGCTCGTGCTCTCGTGCGTTGACAACTACGCGGCACGCCTGGCGGTCAATCAGGCCTGCACGGAGCAGGACCAGCCCTGGATGGAGTCCGGTGTCTCGGAGAACGCCATTTCGGGCCACATCCAGTTCATGCTGCCGGGCCGCACCGCCTGCTTCCTTTGCGTGCCGCCGCTTGCCCTGGTGGAGGGCCAGGACGAGAGCACGCTCAAGCGCGAGGGCGTCTGCGCTGCTTCGCTGCCGACCACCATGGGTATCGTGGCCGGCATGCTCGTGCAGAACGCTCTCAAGTACATGCTCGGTTTTGGTCAGGTCTCCTACTATCTGTCTTACGACGCTCTCGGCGACTTCTTCCCGAGCTCGGTCGTGCGGCCTAACCCGGAGTGCGTCATGGAGTCGTGTCTCCAGCGCCAGCAGGACCACGGCGGCCTCTGGGAGCCGCACGAGCCGCCGGCAGCCGCCGGGGCCGCCGACCCCGAGCCCGTAGTCCACGCGTCCAACGAGTGGGGCATTGAGGTCGACCGCCACCAGCAGGAGGAGCAGGCGGCTGCGGCGTACCAGGCGGGTCAAGGCGCGGAGGACTACCACGCTGCCAACGGTCTGCACGCGGAAGCCGCCTACGGAGGAGAGGACGCATATGGAGAGGACGCCTACGTGCAGCCTGCCGGGACCGAGGACGTTGATTACTACGCCGAGCAGTTTGCTCAAGCGCAACAGGAGCAGGGACAGCAGCCCGAGTACGACGAGTACGGCCAGGGGCCGGACATGGGCGAGGAGGGTCAGGAGGGGGCGGGCAGCCAGCCGGGCATGAACCAGCACCAGGAGCTCGCCCATGAGCTAGACCAGGAGCTCGATCATCCCGTGGTGGCTGGCGAGGGCTGGCGGGATGCCGAAGAGGACATTGATGATCTGGTGGACGAGGACAACACCGCGGCGGACTCGGAGCAGCGCGATCATTCTGTGGAGCATGAGGCGCCCCCGCCCCTCGGTGCGGACTCGCCAGGTTCGGCCGCCGCCGTTGGCCTCGACAACGACGATGATGACGAGGACGACGATGCGTCGCGCCAAGTGGACGAGGGTCTGCTCTGATGTGCGATTTGGACCCGTGAAACGTTAAGCTTAGTAATAGCGCTGGTAGATGGAGATGTAGTGTCCTAAGCGAGTGTCGCAGGAGCGAGTGTCGCAAGGAGCGAGTGTCGCAAGGAGCGAGTGTCGCAAGGAGCGAGTGTCGCAAGGAGCGAGTATTGCAAGGAGCGAGTGTCGCAAGGAGCGAGTGTCGTAGGAGCGAGTGTCGTAGGAGCGAGTGTCGCGGGATCTTGTCTCGGCACGGACTGTGGCGCGCAACGAAAGGCGACGACGGAGCTTTCGCACCTCCAACCGAGTCGCGGAGGCCTCACTACAGCACGGAAACGATGATCTTGCCCATGCTCGCGTTCGTTGCCATGTACGCATGTGCGTCGGACATTTGGTCGAGTCCCTGGAAGCTCCTCTTGTCCAGCACAGAGTGCAGCGTGCCGGAGGCGAAGAGATCCTTGGTGGCCTTGACGAAGCTTGCGCAGAGCTCGGCCTTGTAGTCCGGTGCGCGGGCGCGCAGAGTGGTGCCCAGGAGATGGATGCGCTTGCGGTGCACGGCGGCGAGAAAGGGCGACATGGTGCCATCGTCGGGCATGCCGCCCATGAGACCGAAGGAGACCCAGCGCCCATCCGTGGCAATGGCGTCCACGTTCGAGTCCACGTAGGGAAAGCCGATTGGATCTAGAATGATGTCGACGCCCTTGCCGTCCGTGGCTTCGAGCGCGCGCTTGGCCCAGTCCTTGGATTTGTAGTCGAAGCCATCCGTGGCGCCAAGCTCCTTGCAAAAGTCGATCTTCTCCTGCGACCCGGCCGTCACGTAGATGCGCGAGATGCCGACCACATGTCGCGCGAGCTGAATGGCCGCCGTGCCCACGCCAGAGGCGCCGGCGTGGATGAGCAGCGAGTCGCTGGGCCCTGCCTTGGCGACGAAGGTGAGAAGCTGAAAGGCAGTCAGCCAGACCTCGGGCACGGCGGCGGCCTCCTCGAAAGTCTGGTCCTCGGGCAGGCTAAGCACCTGGCGCTCGTCGACGACGGCGTACTCGCCGTAGCCGCCGCCCTCCAGGAGCGCCGAGACGCGCGCCCCATCGGCCCAGTCGAGCTTGCAGTCCGGTCCCGTCCCGGCGATGACGCCGGCGCACTCAAGGCCTATCACATCGGTGGCGCCCGGCGGCAGCGGGTACTTGCCCGAGGCCTGCAGCAGGTCGGCCCTATTGAGCGCCGTGGCATGAATCTTGATGAGCACCTGGCGGCCCGTGGGTTCCGGCGTCTCGCGCTCGACAACCTCGCAGCCGCCCCCCTCGGCCGCGACGACGCACCGCATCCTGGTGGCCTCTTGTCTGCTGCTTGCTTGCGCGCTCTGTCGCCTCTTGAGTGAGCACGCCAAGAATCGTACTAGGTTGGTACGCCACCACGCCTCTGTTCGTGTTTTGCACTCTGTGCCGGTCCGGGTCCCGAGCCATCTGCGCAGCCGAGGCTGCGCCGTGCAGCGAGAAGCAAGCTGATCGCAAGGCCGCTCCCGGCCTGCTGAACGTGCAGTGCAGCGCTAGTCGCGAATAATGCAAGCCTCAGCTCGGCCCGGGCCCGGGTCGGACCGTGGCGATAGGCAAGACCTGAAGGTGAAGGCAAGCCTGAGCCGGCCCTGCTGAGTCTGCCGGTGGAGATCGGTAGGTTCACGTGCAGCTAACCCGGAGAGCAGCCGAGTGACCGAACCCAAACGAGCTGAACGTGCTCACGCAGCGAACAGGTGACAGTCAGTGAACATGGTGCCGAAACGCCTCCAGAGGCGAAAGAGAGGACGGGGCGGGAAAAGGGTTGTATGAGCGAACGTTGCTGGCCGTCGCTCCTCGCCTTCTCGCTTGCCCGACCCTCGCTCTCTGGCGATTCAGATTTCATGTCTCTAGCGTCAGCAGGACCACGGCGGCTTCTGGGAGCCGCGCGAGCCGCCGGCCGCCGCCGAGGCCGCCGACCCCGAGCCCGTGGTCCACGCGTCCAACGAGTGGGGCATTGAGGTTGACCGCCACAAGCAGGAGGAGCAGGCGGCTGCGGCGTACCAGGCGGGTCAAGGCGCGGAGGATTACCACGCTGCCAACGGTCTGCACGCGGAAACCGCCTACGGAGGAGAGGACGGACACCTACGGAGAGGACGCCTACGTGCAGCCCGCCGGGACCGAGGACGTTGATTACTACGCCGAGCGGTTTGCTCAAGCGCAACAGGAGCCGGACCGCAATCCGAGTACGACGAGTACGGCCAGGGGCCGGACATGTGCGAGGAGGGCTAGGATGGGTTGGACAGCCAGCAGGGGCATGAAAATCAGTAGCAGGAGCTTGCCCATGAGCTAGACCAGGAGCTCGATCGTCCCGTGGTGGCTGGCGAGGGCTGGGGTGATGCCGAAGTGGACATTGATGATCTGGTGGACGAGGACAACACCGCGGCGGACTCGGAGCAGCGCGATCATTCTGTAGAGTATGAGGCGCCTCCGCCCCTCGGTGCCGACTCGCCCGGCTCGGCCGACGCCGTTGGCCTCGACAACGACGAGGACGACGATGCGTCGCGCCAAGGGGTCGCGGATCTGTTCTGATGTGTGATTTGGAAACCGTTAAGCTTACTTAGTGGTAGCGCTGGTGGATGGAGATGTAGTATCCTGAGCGAGTGTCGCAGGAGCGAGTGTCGCAAGGAGCGAGTGTCGTAGGAGCGAGTGTCGCAAGAGCGAGTGTCGCGGGATCTTGTCTCGGCACGGACTGTGGCGCGCAACGAAAGGCGACGACGGAGCTTTCGCACCTCCAACCGAGTCGCGGAGGCCCCATCACAGCACGGAAACGATAATCTTGCCCATGCTCGCGTTCGTTGCCATGTACGCATGTGCGTCGGACATTTGGTCGAGTCCCTGGAAGCTCCTCTTGTCCAACACAGGGTGCAATGCGCCGGAGGCGAAGAGATCCTTGGTGGCCTCGACGAAGCTTGCGCAGAGCTCGGCCTTGTAGTCCAGTGCGCGGGCGCGCAGAGTGGTGCCCAGGAGATGGATGCGCTTGCGGAGCACGGCGGCGAGAATGGGCGACATGGTGCCATTGTTGGGCATGCCGCCCATGAGACCAAAGGAGACCCAGCGCCCATCCGTGGCAATTGCGTCCACGTTCGAGTCCACGTAGGGAAAGCCGATTGGGTCCAGAATGATGTCGACGCCCTTGCCGTCCGTGGCCTCGAGCGCGCGCTTGGCCCAGTCCTCAGACTTGTAGTTGAAGCCATCCGTGGCGCCAAGCTCCTTGCAAAAGTCGATCTTCTCCTGCGACCCGGCCGTCACGTAGATGCGCGAAATGCCGACCACATGTCGCGCGAGCTGAATGGCCGCCGTGCCCACGCCAGAGGCGCCGGCGTGGATGAGCAGCGAGTCGCTGGGCCCTGCCTTGGCGACGAAGGTGAGAAGCTGAAAGGCAGTCAGCCAGACCTCGGGCACGGCGGCGGCCTCCTCGAAAGTCTGGTCCTCGGGCAGGCTAAGCACCTGGCGCTCGTCGACGACGGCGTACTCGCCGTAGCCGCCGCCCTCCAGGAGCGCCGAGACGCGCGCCCCATCGGCCCAATCGAGCTTGCAGTCCGGTCCCGTCCCGGCGATGACGCCGGCGCACTCAAGGCCCATCACGTCGGTGGCGCCCGGCGGCGGCGGGTACTTGCCCGAGGCCTGCAGCAGGTCGGCCCTATTGAGCGCCGTGGCATGGATCTTGATGAGCACCTGGCGGCCCGTGGGTTCCGGCGTCTCGCGCTCGACAACCTCGCAGCCGCCCCCCTCGGCCGCCACGACGCAACGCATCCTGGTGGCCTCTTGTCTGCTGCTTGCTTGCGCGCTCTGTCGCCTCTTGAATGAGCACGCCAAGGATCGTACCACGCCTCTGTTCATGTTTTGCATTCTGCGCCGGTCCCGTCACGGTCATCACCGGGTAGGACCGTGGCGATCGGCAGGACCCGAAGGTGAAGGCGAGCCGAGCCAGCCTGCCAGTGGAAATGTTTTTGAAGACTGGCTCGGTACGAAGCTGTACAGGAACCCCGGGATGATGTTGTCGATGCGAGTGCCCCAAACCATTTTCAAATCCATGGTTGCGGGCTTGTGCAAGAAGCATGCTGCACATTCTGATGACTGCGCAGAATCAGCGCAAGAGAGTCGGCGTCAATGCCGGTGTTCTGGCGCTCTTCAAGTTCGACGAGCTTGCGGACATAACAAGGGTGGATTCGGAAAACGCCATGGGTCATGCACCGGCGGTTCGCTTTGTCTTGGGTCATGCGCCGGTACTTGGCTTTGCCAAAGCCTGCACGGACTTGAGTCATCCAACTTGACAATTCGTCTGCCATGGCTGTGCGTTCAATCGGTTGACCGCTTGCTTGCTCGCTCGTTTGCTTGGCGCAGCATCCTAGCTAGCTAGAAGCGTGGTACACCGGATTGAGTCGCCGAACCGAGTTGCCGAGCGCACGTTCGCTCGTTCGCTCGCTTGCTCGCTTACGCGCGCCGCCGAAAGCAAGGCGGAAGCCGCCGAAAGCAAGGCGGAAAGAAGAAAAGGTAAAAAGGCCTCGTCGCAAGATGCGTAACACATGCGGACCTAAGAAGCTAGAAAGGGCTTGCATGGCATGGCCCGTCGGAGCGTGGCGGTGCGGTACAGTCTGAGGGCAGGAGAGCGAAAGAAAGGACGAAAGGTCCCTCTCCCTTGCTGACCCAAATCTGTGCCGCAGCGATCGCGCTACCGAGCAGGCACACGCCTCCTCCACGAGGCTGGCGGAGTGAGAAAGGACGGGCGAGAACGAGGAGGTAGGTGTCTTTGGCGTGAAGAGGCGCAGGCGCAGTTCACGGTGAGACGCCTCGAGGCTCGGCTCAGCTCAGCTCAGCTCAGCTCAGCTCAGCTCAGCTCAGCTCAGCTCAGCTCAGCTCGTCTCGCTCGGCTCGGCTCGGCCCGGCTCCGTCCTCCATCATCGCGCCGTGATGATCCTGATCGGGGCGGAGAAGAGGCTCCGGTGCGAGGATTACTCATCGGCGGCGGGCGGGGCCGCAACGGCGGCCTCGGGCACGGCCGGGGCCGCGGCTGGTGCCGGGGCAGCGGCGACGCCGTTGGCGGCGGCGGCCTTGACGCGATCGAGGGCCGAGGGGCCGGAGGCGGCAGCCGAGGGCGTGGTCGGCGCCTTGGCCCCCGGGAGCGAGGGGAAGAGCTCGGAGTTGTCAACGGCCGGGGCGGTGGTCTTCTTGCTGGCCTTCTTCTTGGCGATCGGGTCGGCGTCGGTGTCGACGGGGGCCTCCTCGGCCTTCTTGGCCTTGGGGGCTCTTGGGAGGACGTCGTAGTAGGCGCGCTTGTCCTTGAGCGCCTGGATCGAGGCCGGAACCTCGTCGAGCTTGCCCGGGGCCTGGAGCGAGAGGAGCGAGAAGGAGCCGAGCAGGTCGAGCGAGTGGGTGAGGCGGTCCGACTTGCCCTTCCTCTTGTTGCCACCCTTCTTCTTCTTGCCGCCGCCCATGACGAGGAAGTTGTCGACGTCCTGGGTCTTCTTGCCGACGGCACGCATGCCGCCAAAGTCATCGGCGGACTTGCGGAGGTCGGCGGCCTCCTCGGCATCGCCGGTCTCGGCCTTGTCCGTCTCGTCGTTGGACTTGATGTTGGCGGCCTTCTCAAGGTAGGTGATGAGGTAGTCGCAGAGAGCGATCTCCTCCTCCCAGGGCTTCTTCTTCATCTCCTCCTCCTCGAGCTGGCGCTCGTACTCCTCGCGCTGCTTCTTGTACTCGGCCTCGCGCGCCTTGCGCTCGGCGTCGCGCGCCTTGTTGAGGAGGTCGAGGAACTCCTTGTAGGCCTTCCACTTGGCGTTGTGCTCCTTCTTGATGGCGTCGCGCTCCGCGAAGAGGCTGTTGAGCTCGTTCTGGATGTCGGTGCGCTTCTTCTGGAGCTTGTCGGCCTTGGTGGCGGCGTCCTTGTTCTTATCCTTGAGGTCGTCGAGCTCCTTGCTGAGCTTGTCGAGGTCCGCCTTGAAGGTGTCAGCCTCCGAGCGCTTCTCGCGGATGCTGTCCTTGAGCGCCGGCACGTTGTCCGAGTCGGCCGGCGAGCTGGTCTTCTGCTTGAGGTACTCCTCGACCTTGCGGCGCGTCTGCTTGAGCGCGGAGATCTCCTTCATCATCTCCTTCTCCTCCTTGACGCCCATGACGCTGGTCTCGTACTTGCGCTCGAGCTCGGCGATCTTGGCGTCCGCCTCCTCGACGCTGCGGAACTTGAGCTGCTGCTGCGCCGCCTTGTCCTTCTGCTTGGCGTCCTTGTCCTTCTTCACGATGGCGTCCAGCTTCTTCTGCATCTCGGACGCCTCGTCCAGCAGCTTGCCGCGCTTGCCGCGCAGGTCCTTGAGCTGCGCCACCAGCTCGCGCCGCTTGTCATTGAACGGCTTGTTGCCGGCGCGCGAGACCTTCTGCTCCTGGTCGATGCGCTTGCGCTCCTCGATCAGCTTCTCGATCTTCTCCGAGATCTCGTTCACCGCCTTGTTCTTGCCCGCGTCGTCCGGCTTGGGCACGCGCTTCTTCTCCACCGCCTCCAGGTCCACGCCGCCCGCATCGCCGCCCGCCGCCTCCGCCGGCCGCGCCTCCGCCGCGGCCGCCTCCTGCTGCTCCGCCGCCATCCTGCCGCCTCCCAAGCAGCCGCGCCCGGCCCTCGCTGCCCGCGTCTGCCGCGCCGCGCCGCTGCCGCCGCTGCCGCTCCCTGCCTGCCTGCCAAGCTTGCTGCCTCCCGCCGCCGCCGCCGCCGCCCGCCCAGCCGCGGCGCCGCCAGCCACACGCCGCCGCCAGAGGCCGCCCCTGCGCGCCACTGGCCGCCGCCGCCCGCGCCGGGGGAAGGCGCGCCCCCCGCGCGCGCCGCCGCCGCCGCCCTCCGAGGGGGGGCCGGCGCGCGCCCCGACCAGTGGAGCCCCGGGGGGAGCGCCTCTGGGGCCCGCGGAGGGGGGCCGCACACTGGGCCGCGCTGTGCCGAGCCTGGGGGGCGGGAGGGATCGGGGGTGTCCAGAGACGAGACACGCGCGGCGATGAGCTGGCGGCAACTTGAACCGTGGCGCGATGCGGAGTCGGCGCGGCTCGCGGGCCAAGAGAAGCAGTGAAGGCAATTCAAGGCATGGAGTTGAACAAGACAGTGGTGGAAGGACACCTGGCCGCCACCGACGAGGCGACCCGGACGGAAGGAAGGCTGCTTCCCCGATAAATCGAGTCGGTGGCTGCGCCAAAGATGAAGAGATGGGGGGCGGCATCATGGACTCCAAGTCGGGTCCACGAGGAAAACGATCCTTGTCGCCGATGAAGACCGTGTCGTCCATCCGACCTGCTGGTGTATCAGCCGGAGCCCGAGCCGGACTTGGAGACAAAAGACCACTCTTCGCTAACCTACAACTTGCGGCGCCAGAGTAGTACGTATTGCAGTGGAGGTCAACCGCCTACCCGAGTGACCTCTAACTGCCCACGGTATCCTCGCGTTCCCAAGCACAACCCTTCGAGTCGTCCCACCGGTTGGCCAAAGGGTTCCAATGCATCCCGCGCCGCGGCCAAGGAACGCCCTCGCCAGCGAGCGCAGGATGCCTCCTCCCTCGCCGACTTGGCCCGCCACCTCCGCCTCGCCCGGCGCGGCGCTTGGTCGGCGGGGCGCCACCAGCCTGGCGAGTAGGCAACGTACTGACTGCGAGCCGCAGTCACCACGCGCAGCACTGGCAGCCGTCCCCGCCACAGCGCGCGCGCCTCCACAGTCGCAGCGAACCGAGGCAGTGACTTCCGAAGCCCTAACCCTAGCCCCTTGCGGCGCTTTGGCGAGGCGCGACGGGTGAAACGTCTGGCCCAACGCCCGGCCGGGGGTTGCGCCGCGCGCGGTTTCGCGTCTAACCGCGGCGCGCCGGGCGGGCGGGGCCCGGCGCGTTCCGGCGCGACGGTTGATCGCCGGCGGGCTTCTGCGCCTTCTTGAAGAAGTGAAGAAGGAGGGAGGAGCGCGGGGCGGCGCCCGCGGCGACGGGCGCGCGGCGCGCGCGGCAGACCCGATCGGCGGCGCGGCGGAGACTCGGCGGCGGCAGGGGCGGCGCGCGGCGGCTGGCGGCACGGCGGCTCGGAGTGCTCCGGCAGCGGCCCGGGCGCGCGCGCGGCAGGGACCCGATCGCGAAGACAGTCAGGCAGGCAGGCAGGCATCGCTGATCAGGCAGGCCAGGGCGGGCGAAAACCACCGCGCAGGGCAGGCGCGCAACCGCAACGCTCCGCTGCGTCTGCGCGGAGGAGGGAGCGAGGGTAGGCTAGCGGAGAGACAGAGGGACAGAGGGACAGGGGAGAAGGCAGCCAGCCGCAAAGAAGGAGGGCAGGCAGGATGAGCGCGCTGGAGCTGCTCAACCCGAACGCGGAGAATGTGAACAAGACGCAGGCGCTGGCCATCAACCTGGCGGCGGCGCGCGGGCTGCAGGAGGTGCTGCGCAGCAACCTGGGCCCCAAGGGCACGCTCAAGATGCTCGTGGGCGGCGCCGGCCAGATCAAGCTGACCAAGGACGGCAACACGCTCCTGCACGAGATGCAGATCCAGCACCCGACCGCGCAGCTGATCGCGCGCGCCGCCACGGCCACCGACGACACCGTGGGCGACGGCACGACCAGCACGGTGCTCTTCACGGGCGAGCTGCTCAAGCAGGCCGAGCGGTACCTGGGCGAGGGCCTGCACCCGCGCGTGCTGGCGGACGGCTTCGACGTGGCCCGCGAGGCGACGCTAGACTTCTTGGATGAGTTCGCGCGCGACATGCCGGAGCTGGCCAAGGACCGCGAGCAGCTCTGCAACATCTGCCGCACCACGCTGCAGACCAAGCTGCGCGAGGAGCTCGTCAACAAGCTCACCGACATCGTCGTGGACGCCATCCTCTGCATCCGCCGCGACGACCAGCCCATCGACCTCCACATGGTCGAGCTCCTGCACATGCAGCACAAGCTCGACCTCGAGACGCGCCTCGTGCGCGGCATGGTGCTGGACCACGGCGCGCGCCACCCGGGCATGCCCTCCCGCCTCGAGAAGACCTGGGTCATGACGCTCAACGTCTCGCTCGAGTACGAGAAGTCCGAGGTCACCTCCAACTTTCTCTACAAGACCGCCAACGAGCGCGAGGACATGGTCGTCGCCGAACGCAAGTTCACCGACGACAAGGTCAAGCAGATCATCGAGTTCAAGAAGCAGATCTGCGAGGCCAACCCGGGCACCACCTTTCTCATCTGCAACCAGAAGGGCATTGATCCGCCCTCGCTCGACATGCTGGCCAAGGAGGGCATCCTCGCGCTGCGCCGCGCCAAGCGCCGCAACATGGAGCGCCTCACCCTCGCCTGCGGCGGCATGCAGATCAACTCCGTAGAGGAGCTCTCCCAGGACATGCTCGGCTACGCCGACCTCGTCTACGAGGAGACGCTCGGCGAGGACAAGTTCACCTTCGTCGAGGGCGTGCGCAACCCGCACTCCTGCACCATTCTCGTCAAGGGCCAGAACCCCCACACCATCGCGCAGATCAAGGACGCCGTGCGGGACGGCCTCCGCTCCGTCAAGAACGCCCTCGACAACCCCAAGATGGTCGCCGGCGCCGGCGCCTTTGAGATTGCCGCCTACGCGCACCTCGAGAAGGTCAAGGCCGACGTCAAGGGCCGCGCCAAGCTCGGCGTCCAGGCCTTCGCGGACGCTCTCCTTGTCATCCCCAAGGCGCTCGCAGACAACTCCGGCTTTGACATTCAGAACACCATCATCGACCTCCAGGAGGCCTTCCAGAAGGACCCCTCCAAGCCGATCGGCCTCGATGTTGTCTCCGGCAAGCCCATTCTCCCCGAGGACCTTGGCATTTGGGACGGCGCCATTGTCAAGAAGTCCGTCATCCACATGTCCTGCGTTCTCGCCTCCCAGCTCCTCCTTGTTGACTCCATGCTCCGCGCCGGCCGCGGCTCAAGGCCGAAGGACCCCAACATGCCCGACATGGAGTAGAAAAGAACCATGATCCAACCAGCGCAATGAAGTACCGTGGGCCCACCGGCAAAGTGCTTGGCGAAGTGCTTGTCTTTACAGTTAGTTAGAGTACGGCCAGCCAAACCAGTTTCATGCACAGAGAATAAAAGCAAAAGAGAGAGAGTGGCAAGGGCATCCAGCACGCAATAAATCGCTCACAGCGCGTGCGCTGGCAAACGTGTCAAGCGACAAATCAGAGCAAGGAAACCAACCACCAGGCGAAGACGGAAGTTGACCACCAGGCAAAGACGGAAGTGAACCACCAGGCAAAGACGGAAGTGAACCACCAGGCAAAGACGGAAGACCTGGAATGCGCGCTTCTTTTCCAAGGTCTGCCTTCACAGTCAATCTTGTCAATCTTAACCTTTTGAGAAACCTCTCCAGCCCGTGCAGTACAATGCAGCACGACTCGGGAGTCGGGAGATAGAACCCAAGTTGGCCACGTTGGCAGCACAGCACGACTTGCAATCAAAAAAAAAAAGGCCAAGTTCTATGTATGAGTTGAAAAGGATAAAGACGGGAGACAAGAGCATCAAGAGCGGACAGGACAGGCAGGACAGGACAGGACAGGAAAAACCCGTGCAGCGCGGTGGAGTGCAAATCCATCGACGCGTCAAAAAAAGGTCGTCATCCTGTCACGCCCACGCGGAGGAGGCGGTAGAAGGCACGAAATGGCTGCTAGTCTGCTTACCCTGCGGACCGGCGCCCTGGCCGCCGTTGACGGGTTTGCCGTAGCCACCCGCACCGCCATGGCCCAGGCCTTGCTGCATACCCATGCCATTGGGCTGCACGCCCGGCTGCTGCGGCTGCACGTGCCAAAGGCCTCCACCACCGCCATAAACAGCGGCGGCGGCTTGGTGGTGGTGATGCTGCTGCTGCTGCTGCTGCTGCTGCTGCTGCTGATGCTGATGGACATGCATGCCGTTGGGCCCGCCCATGGGCACCTGTGCGGCGTATGCCTGCACAGGCGTCGCCACAAAGCCGGGCGGCGGCATGCCGCCCCCACCACTCATGACTGCGACACCGGGCGCGTCCCCTATTGGCACGGCCGCATCGCCAGCGGCGGGCGAGGCGGCAGCGTCAACGTGGACCCAATCATACTCGTTGCCTCCGGCGTTAGCATAGCCCCGCGAATGTCCGTCGTGATGTGGCGGCGTCTCGTGGTGGTGGTGTTGATGATGATGCGGCTGCTGTTGCTGCTGCTGCTGCTGCTGAGGCGGCGGCACCGGCGACGCGGGAGTTGCAGCCGAAGTCTGCGGCGAGGTGGCGTTCTGCAGGCCCGCGTCGGCGCCGGGTGCCCTTGGCGCCGTCTTGCTGGCGGACATGTTCTTGAGCGTGCCGTGGTAGGTGTTGTAGTTCTCCGTGGTGACGAAAAGGTTGAAGCCCAGGAGGAACAGCATTTCCAGCTCCAGCTCGTTGATCTCGTGGCGCGGCAAACCACCCACCGCCGAGTAGTGTGCGTTGTCCAGATAGTGGTCGTCGAAAAACTTGGCCGCCAGCAGGGTGGCCGTAATGACGAGCCGGTGCACGTTGAGCGCGTCGAGCGGGATGTCCTTGTTGGTCACCAAGCGGTCAATGTAGATGAGCATCAGAATAAAGCACTCCGTCGAGCAGCCGGAGAACTGCGCGATGCGGTGCAGGTAGTCCGACAGCGGGATGGAGGGAGCGCGCAGGCCATGGAACTTGGTCATCTTGGTATGTACAGCATTCCTGCGCTGCTCCTCCCCCTTGCGGACGAGCTCCTCCAGAATCGATGCGATAACCTCAAGCAGCGCCTTGGTGCCCGGCTCTCGCTCGCCCATCATCATGGACGTCATCGTGTGTCTCGCGGAAGCGAAGGTCCTCGTGGCGTGCGGGTGTTTGCGCGCTCAACAACCACTCATTCGTTCCGGTCGCCGCGTCTTGGGAAAACTCGCTCTCGGGCCCGGCTACGCGGGCGCCGCCGCGCGGCCGCCCGGCCGCAGCGGCGCCGCGCCGCGCCGCGCCGCGCCGCGCCGCGCCCTACGCAAGCCGACGACGAAGCCGACCTCACGCTCGCGCTCCTCGCGTCCAGCGCTCACGCGAGCGAGCGAGACGAGAGAGAGAGAGAGAGCTGGAGCTCCTGGTCAGGCCAGCGAGCCAGCAAGCTCGCAGCCGCCGGCGCCGGCGCCGTCCGAGCCGCTACGCTGCGCGCCCTCGCTGCGCTGCGCGCCGCGGCCGCCCGCTGCCGCCGGCTCAGCGCCGCGCCTCTCCGCCGCTGCCGCTACGCCGCGCCGCGCCGCGCCGCGCAGCGCCGCGCCGCGCCGGGCCGCGCGCGCGCGCGTGCGTACGTGCGCGCGCGCGTTGCGTTGCGTGCGTGCGCGCGCCGCGCGCGTACGAACCGCGGCTGGCCGCGCCGCGCCGCCGCCACCACCGCCGCGCCCGCGCCGCCGCGAGCGAGCGAGTGGCGCCGGAGGGATGGAGCGCGAGGGAGATGAATGGATGGATGGACGGCCGCGCCGCCGCGCCGCGCCGCGCCGCGCCGCGCCGCCGCTGCTGCCGCCCGCCGCAGCCGCAGCCGCAGCCGCAGCCGCCGCAGCCGCTGCGCGCGCGCCTCCGTCGCCGAGCGCCGCCGCCTCGCTCGCCGCGGCTGCAGCTCCTGCGTTTGCCGCCGCCGCCGCCGCGACCGGCGCGAGAGGCGAGGCGAGACAGGAGCAGAAGGCGCGCGGGGAGGCGGAGAAAGAGAGAGGCCAGGAAGCAGGGCCGCGCGAGGCGCGCCTCCACTGGCACTGCCAGTCACAGCGCCGCCAAGAAAGAGCGCTTTCCTTTCTTTCCTCAAAGCGAGCGCCTGGCTGGCTGGCCGCGCCCAACTCGGGCAAACTGCCCGCCGCCACTGCGCGAGGGGCAGAGGGGGACGGAGCCGCCGCGGCTCCTCCGCGCCTCGGCCCAGGCTCGCGCTGTGGGCCGCCGGGCAGGGGGGCGCCAGGGGCCCGCAGCCACCCGGCCTCTACCTTGCGGCTCCAGGGGCGAAGGCAGTGTGGGGGCGTGGACACTGCCACCGGGACACTGGCTGGCGGAGAGCGCCTCGCGTAGGCGCGTGAAGGGGTTAAAGCGCGCAGGAAAGGGCGCAGCGGCCCTTGGTGGATGGGGGGGTTGGGCCGGCACAGTGGGGAATGGCCTTGACACTGCAGGGCGCCAGAGGGGAGGCGGACTCGGAGGAGCCAGTGGGCCCCCCTGGGATGCATGCGCTGCGGGGGCGCGCGGTCGAGACGGTGAGGAGGTGTCGGAGGGAGCAACGAAGGGCGCAGGGGAAGGGGTCGCACAGCACGGACCAGTGATCTGAGGGGCCAGTGGGTGGCCAGAGAGAGGGAGGAGTTTTCCTGAGTGCGCGCCTTAAGCAGCCCGGGGCACAAAGCGTGGTCTCCGCTTCGGCGACGCGGCATAAGGCGGCGCAGTGTGTGGCTGCGAGCAGAGGAGCGCCGGCTTAACCGGCACAACCCTAGCTAGAGCTCCGGTGAATCTGGCCTCCAAGCTTAGCTCTACTAGTACAACCTTGCAGCTTCACGTTGGCGCTGACGTGGGGGCCAAGCGCCCGTCGCAGTGGGGCGCCGCGCGGCCGGGGCGCGCCCGGCCGCCGGGACCTGGGACCGCAGCTGCACTGGCACTGCGACCCGGAGGCACTGGCAGGCTGGGATGGTGCGGCGGCGTGAGTCAGGCACCGTGACGCAGCAAGCCAGCAGGTGGCGAACCTGCCACCAGCTCAGCTAGCCAGCAATGGCCGCGAACGCAGGCGCGCGGAGTCAGCGCGAGGGTCAGGAAATGTCGCGGACCAGAGTGGCCGGACGCCAGCCTTGATTGAAATTGATGCGAATGAGGCGCACGCACACAGCACCGCTTGACCATCGTCAAGAGTTCCGCGGCGCCGGCGCGGTCGCGGCTCAGGCTGCCCCGGCTTACTTCAAGTTGGAGCTCCGAGTCAGCTGACTCGAGCTTACTGACTGAGACGGCCAGGGCAATCGCCACGAAAGCAGGCACGCCAAGCCGCGTCCGGCGAGGCTGGCTCGGCGCCCAGTGAATCGTCAACGTCGGGCGAGCATTTGGAGCCAGGAGAGGTTGCTTTTCGAGATCGTTATGCCTGGTCTTGTCTCTCCACTCCTCTGGCCGAATTACAACAAGTCCAGCCTGCTGCAGACGCGGTCAAGCTGTTCTCCGAGCAACCAGCTCGTGTTCGCGCTACGGAAGGCGACCCAACCCAGGTCCGCGGTTGACAGTGAGTGCACTTGATGCTCTGCGCACTCGCAAAGACGCTTGCCTTCCTAAGCAGAACACCTGCTTGTCGTAAACGTGCTTTGAACGAGCGTAGAAGTCGCGGACGAACAACAGGATGGTGTACTATCGCAGCTCTGACTTTACAGTCGATCTCGCGCAACAAGATGGCCGCGTCTACCCTATCATAGAGTGGCAGGGATCCTTAACCAAGGACAAAAGACGCGGGACCGCTCTGAGCGGCGGTTCCGAAGTCATTTGACGCACCCCGCCCACCACGAGAGAGACGTACACAAGAGATCGAGGACAATATGCCCGAGCTCTATCTATCTGAACAAGCTTCTCTTGTGCTGGGGTAGCCTGAGGCTGACCTGGCTGGGGACTAACTGTAACCACCATGCAGAGCTGGACAAAGGAAAGTCGGCGCATGCTCCTGAGAAGCGCAGTCATAGGCGTCGCGTTCGCGCAGGGCATGCGCCAGCTTGGCCTCGGTTTCTTCACGAGCGGCCGCCGCGGCGTCGCGCGCGGTGAGGGCACCGTCGCGCTTGCGCAGGGTATGCGCCAGCTTGGCCTCGGCTTGCGCGGGCTTGGTGTGGACCTCTTCACGACCGGCTACCGTGGCGTCGCGCTCGAACATAGCGCGTGACACCTGAGCCTGCGCTTGCCTGGAGTGCATGTCCATAGCGTTCATATCGCCCAACGCCCGCGCCAGCTTGGCCTCGGCGTACGCAAGCTTCACCTCAGCCTCTTCACGACAGGCCACCACGGCGTCGCGCTCGCGAAGAGCGTTGCCGCCCTCGCGCTAGGCACTCTTCAGCATCCTTGCGTCCACACGCGCCAGCTCCCCACACTCTTCGCGAATCCCCTTCACGCCTTTGGACTGCTTCTCGCCATCCTTCACAATTGCCTCGGCCTCGGCCACGGCCGCCTCATCATCCTCCACGAACGGCCCACCATTGCCAGCCTCCTCATGCTTCACAATCGCCTCGACCTCGTCAATCACGGCCACCTCGGCCGGCGGCGACTGGTCTACTCCCGGCGCCGCGCCCAATCGACGTTCACCGTCGACTTCCTTGCCTGCCGGTGATGACTGCGTTGTTTGTCCCTGGACGGCGTCCGCGTGCACATTGCACAAGTCGCGTGGTACGCGAAAGGGTGTACGACTCATGCAGCAGGCTGGCAGCAGTCATGCAGGCTGGCAGCAGCAGGCGGCCATGCGCGGCCAGCAGCAGTCCCCGAATCGCCAGCTGGCCGAAACCAACAAGAAGAGCAGCAGCAGGCGAGCAAGATGGACGACAATTGCTGCAGCGCGACGCAGCACAGCAGCCGGGACCTTGACCCCGACGCCATCGTACAAAGTGCTGCACTCCTCGCTGCCCATCAGCACGGTCGGGCCGACAAAAAGACCGCGTCCTCCTCCAAGGATGCGGTAGTGGTCGAGCCAGATGCTCGCGTTGTACTGGAACTCGCCGGTCAAGTCCGTGGGGGAATGCGCACTCAGGTGCTCGAGCCCAACGTCGCGCGCACCGCTGCCATCGAGGCGTGGCGCAACGAGCGCGTCCGCGCCGGCGTCCAGCCAGCCCATCCCAGAGGCGCTGCGCGCGCTCCACAAGCAAGCAAAGGGAAAATACAAAAACATGTGTGCGAATCTACGTGCAGCGACCATCGTCTCACGTCAGATCGGGTGCCTCATTGCGCGCGCCTACTTGGCTGTTCAAGAATGAAATCAGATCCAGATCTGCACGCAGAGCAGGTGCAGTTTCCGAGTCAAAGTCTCGCAACGCCTTGCGGGCCGCGTCAAAAGCAGCATCAAAGTGGGACGCGAAGCGAGCCGGGATCAGCGCCGAGCCGATCTCTGTTGACTTCCTCGCAGAGTCCCAGAGCGCGAGCCGCTCCTCCACCGCCTTGCGTCGCACCGCGGGCTCCAGCGACGACACGCGCTTCGCCCAGGTGGGGTCATGGCTCAGTTCAAGAAAGAGCTTGCGGGGATCGTCGTCGTCGTCAAGGTCGCCAAGGCACGCCGAGACCCAGAGCGCGCTGAGCGCAAGGGATTCCCAGTCGTCCAAGACAGAGGGCGGATAGCAGCAGTGAGCGCGCGTGGACGCAAACACAAGCGTCCCCTCGAGGTGTCCAGCGCGATCCGGATCCACCTTGGCGCTTGGCGGTCCCGCTTGGCACAGGAGCTCGAAGTCAATCAGCATCGTCTCATTCGCGCGAAGGCCAGCATCTATCGCAGGCACCTCGGGAAACGTTGCAATGACCATGTTCCGGGGCTTGATGTCGTTGTGCACGAGGCCTGCCGCTTCGAGCGCGAGCAAAACATCCCCAACGGACGTCACGACCGAGTCGGAGACGAAGTTCGGCGGTACTGGCAGAACAACGTAATCCGGGACGGAAACGCCCGCCACGTTTGTGACCACAGCATGCGAGAGATGAGGAAACACGCGCCAGACGCCAGTCTTGTCGACTGCACCGTGCGCGACCAGCTGCGGCACTCCCTGCGACACGTTCTTGTCGGCGAGCAGCTGCAGAGCGCGCGCCTCGCGGCGACAACGCCTTGCCGAAGTGAGCTTAACCGTGGCGACCTCCCCTAGACGATCCGTGGGTTGGGCGAGGAGGCCGCTGTAGACGAAGCTTGATGCACGGACGTCACCGGAAGAAGGGTCCTTCGACCAGCCCAGGTGCAGAACCGTGCGCGCATCCACCACCTCGCCGGACTCGAGCCGGAGGGGCAACCGACCGCCGCTCGGATCGGCAGGACCCTTCCATGGCAGGGCTTCTGCTGCGGCACGAACGTCGCGCGGGTTCACGAGCAGCAGCCACTCCACGAGCTTCCGGAACGCCTCCGGCGGTTCGTCGCTCCTAAAATCCGCAAGACTGAAGCGCGTCGAAGGACCCATCCCAAACGCATAAAGTCTGCGGAATGATGCATTCAACGTTGTGTTCTCCACAGCGCGTGCGACCTCGGGCAGCGGCGGCACGACGCCGGACAGCCGCCACACCGCGCCCGTCGATGTGAGGCCGAACGTCGGATGCCCGCCTCGAAGCCACCCGTAAGTGAAGGTTGACAGCCACAGCCACGAACACGATTGGACCGCCGCCCGGTGCGCCAGGAGCACACTGTCCAGGGAGGTCTTGTACTCGACGGGCACAATGAAGCGGCTATGGATGATGTCCTGTGTCGGCTGTGTGAGCCGAAGCGGCGGCTCTTCACGCAGATCGTCGGTCTGCATGAAAATCATCGCGTCAACCTGCGAGACGTTGTACTCGCCGAGCCCACGTCTGGCCGACACGCCGCCCAGACGGGAGCCTGTGCCGTCGAATGGCCTCTCAAGCCAACACTGAACGCCCAGCGAAGTCGCACAGGCCACCGTGAGCGCGGCGCCCTCGAGAATCGCGTTCGCGAGGGGGTGGACCAGGTTGTGCTCCTCGCCTACGGGCGCATCGCCCACTTCAAGAAGTCGCGCGAAATCCTCACCGACGCCCTCCCTTGACAGCAAATTCTGGACCTTCTCGTGGGAATAATCCCAGCCCGCCTGCAACTCCTCGTCGCTGACGTGCACGAAGGCGCGGGACGGGACGAAGTCTGAAATGTCGACGAGGTCGCCAAAGCTGTTCCTGAGAGTGGCGAGGTCAGCCTGGGAGGCGTTGACCAGCAGGACTGCGTTCCGCGCGCTGTCTACATTGAAATTCTCCATAGCGGTGTCGGATGCCACCCGGGCGGCTCGCTCTCGGTCGGCGCGGGCGCGCTCTCGGTCGGCGCGGGCTTCGGCCGCCGCGAGGAGGCGACGGAGTCGCTGCACTTCATCGTCTGGGCCGTCGCCGCCGTCGCAGCCAGAGACAGCCGCGAGGTGCTCGAGGCGCCGCCGCTCCCGCGCCGCAGCACGCGCGACGCACTCGCGCTCACCTTGCGCCACATCCCGCCAATCGAAGGCTTGCCATTGCTGTCGTTGATCAGGGTCTGGGTGCCCGGCTGCCTCGACCCGCCTCGCCGAAGTTCGCCGAATTTCCATCGGAATGAAGGGAACGAGAGAGACATTCGCGCGCGCGAAGATGCGCGGGCGCGAAGGTGTGCGGGCGCGAGGGCGCACTCGCCGCGCTGCGCAAGAGACTTGGCGTGCGTCGATTCTCTCTGTGGTAGAAAGGGCGTGGAGTCGTGGATCAAAGTCGTGGAGTCGTGGGCCTCTCTACCTGAGGCGCAGGGTGCAGTGCCCGCCCGCCGCTGTAGCCTGCGTCTTTTCGTCCCGCGACACGGGCAACCCTTTACGCGGCGCAAGCCGTTGCCACTCTCATCTCGCAGTCGACTCTGCTCGCTTTTGCCCGCCGCCGCCATCTCCGCCCTTGGTCGAACTCGATGCCGCCGCGCCCGCCGACCAAGCCGCCAGTGGCACCGTGACAGGCAAGGAGCGTCGGCGATCGCTGATCTCGCGCGGGAGCGCTCCTGCGGGGACCTCCCGCACGCGCTACGGCGAATGTCGCGATCCCGCACAAGTGACACGGCCAATACGATGTTAATTCACACAATCCGACTTGCAGTGGGTAACTTACTGCTGTTGCTGGAAGGTCACGGTGCTTCGTATGCATGTACGTGCCTGCCTGCTCTGCAGAGCGGCACTGCACATGCAAATGCGCATCCGTGTCATCCGTCGACCGCTGCGATGACGGTCGTGGCGATGGCGATCGTGATGGCGCTGATCCAGACGACGAGAGGCAGGCCACTGGCGGCGGCCGATTGCCCGGTGCTGTCGACTGTGGAGGCGGCGCGGGGCGCGTGCGGGGGCGACTTTAGGCCGTAGGGCCAGCTTAGCTCGGGGGGGAGAACGTCTTTGGCGAGCTCGAGGACTATTTGCTGGAGGGGCCGCACCACTGCAGCACGTGCGGTGTCGGGTATGTGTGCCCGAATGCGGAAAGCGCGGACCATGTGAGGTGGCCGCTCACGGTTGAGGTCGGCAACGCCCCCCGGCTGGCCGCAGAGTACCCGAGCGCCTGCAACCTGAGCGAGCTGCTCGAGCCAGGTGGTGTGGCGGAGGAGCAGCAGGCATACGCCGAGCTGGAGGCCGCAAAATCGGTGCTCAGCGTGTACGATCCCCCTTCGACGGCGCCTTCGTCAGCCAAGCGCGCAAGTGCCGCTTCAGCGAACTCGTCCAGGCCATCGTCGCGCACAACACCAACCAGGGCAGGAACCTCTGCACCACATTCATCTGGCTCGGCATCTTCTGCGCCAACCAGCCCAAGCTCGCCAACAAGGACGCAGACCTCCTGCCCAAAATCCGCCATCAGCGTGACAACCTCCTCACGCGCGGCCTCCACGCCGCCATCGAGCGCTTCAATGAACGCCTCATCTTCTTCGACAAGTGGGACAACCCCGCGCCATTCACCCGCATGTGGTGCGCGAAATCACGGACACGAACTTGCTGCGAGCACTGAGCATTGCCCGCGCGCGCTGCCTCGAAAAGTGAGGCCGCATACTCAGCCGACGAGGATTCTGAGAAGAGAGCAACTACGACGATGGTACCGACCGTGAGCTCCGCAACTGCAGGTCGAGCGGCGACGGCCCAAGCTTGAGCAGCCTCAGCCTTGGCGGCGAAATCCGCCAGAGCAGCGGTCAGAGCAGTGCGTCGTCACGCCGTGGCGCGGGCCGGTACTGAATGAATCACTCAGCACGGGCGTGCCGGCCACAGCAGCAGCTGCGTTCGTGCTCTGGTTGCGCGGGCGTGCAGACGGCAATGCACGCCGCTGCTGCAGCCGACTGAATATTCTCTGAGCCGATCGAACATGGTGGCCACACCTGCGGAACCTTTCAGGACTCGGCAGCCGGTGACGACGTCACCTGCCTGGGCGGGTACGGCCGTGGCACGGTCAGGCCGTCACATGGCCGGTCGAGCCTGCCCCTCGCCCTGCAGTCTGGGCCAGGCCGCGATGCTGTAGAAGCTGGTGAGCATACCACCGGAGGTGTCGCGCATGATGCCGCTCTTGTCGTCGTTTTGCGTGTAATACGCGGGCTGCAACTCAAGCAACTTGTGGACGGTCAAAGTAGATGAATGAAAAAAGCCCCGCGCCTCGTTTCGCCCACGATATGGTGAGCGAGCGTTGCTGCTCGTCGCTCCAGTACTGCCACCGCGTGCGATTCCTTCCCCGTGTAGCCGGGGTTGGAGATCTGCTCGGTGGGCATGCTCGCTGGCGCGAGGCTTCGGTGCTGGTCAGGGATCGGTCCAATGTGTCGGACCGGTGTGTCCTCCCGTGTCGATCCTGAGCGGACTCAGGGTGTTCTCGTGGTGTTCTCAGAGCAGGCTGCCGGCCGGCTTCATCTCGACGTCGGTGTCTTTGTTCGTGCTGATGTCGGCCGGCTTATGCCAGCCGTCCAACACGTCGTACTTGACCTCGAGTGCTGGGACTTGCAGGCTGTCACAAGCGCGGTCCACTCGATGAACAAGGAAGGAAGCACACAGGAAGGTCCTAGCAGCCCTGAGGCGTGATGGTGACGGCGGAGACGCTTTGAAGCGGCTGAAAGGCCCGCTTTTGCTGGTATAAATTTTTGTCAGACTGGATGCTCGGCGGGCTCGGGCTCGCCCACGGCGGCCCTACCCCGCTCCACCTGCTCGGCAAGTACTAGCACGAGAGAGAGAAGATGGTTGAGCTAATCTTGGTCTGCCAGCTGGCCTAGCCTGCGGCGCTGGTCAAGGGGCTGGAGCCGGCGGCCAGTGACGACGTCGCCTGCCCGGCCGTGGTCGGCCAGGTGTACGATCGGGCGGTCATATGGCCAGTCCAGGCTGTCCCTTGGCCTGCGGCCTCGGCCAGGTCACGGTGCTGTAGTAGCTGGTGAGCACCTCGCCGGTCATGTCGTGCACGTTGCCGTCCTTGCCGCCGTACTTGACCTTGAGTGCCGGGACTTGCTGGCTGACACCGCCCCGCAGCGCTTGGCGTGTCGCCAAAAGCGGAGGCGAAAACTTGAGATAAAGCTTGGCCTTGGACACGCTGGGTGCTGGAGTAGCTTGTGACAAGAAAGAACTTACACTGTATGTGCCGGCCTTGACTTGAAACTTGACTTGGGACTTGGTCTT
>JABLUY010000008.1:260111-315329 GCA_013306675.1 Thraustochytrium sp. TN22
GTTGCCGTCCTTGCCGCCGTACTTGACCTTGAGTGCCGGGACTTGCTGGCTGACAATTTTAGCTTATTCTGGTCTGCTCTATTATAGCGGCTAAAATAATTATAAATAAATTTAATATCCAAAATTCTGAAAAACAAATTGTTTTACTTTAGTTTTGTATCAATTTTTATTGTTCAATAAAATCTAAATGGTTTATTTGTTGGTATTTTAATGGATTTCACTCTATTTCAAATTTTCTAAGTAGTTTTTTTAAACTCTCTGCATAAGATCATAAGAATTTCAACTTGGATGGCTACTTTGCTCATTAGAAACGACATCTTTTGCTCAGGGGTGACTCCGGGAGGCTCTTCGAGTTGCTTCCAAGGCTTATGCGTCGAGATAAGCGCGCCGCGATGCTTCCAGGGCTTCCCAGCGCATCGGGTTTACTGCGTCTGGAACCAACCCACCGTCGACCTCTTCAGGAGACAGCCAGCAAGCAAGTCCCGGCCCTGAAGGTCAAGTCAAGCCAAGTACGGCGGCAGGGACGGCATCGTCCACGTCACCAGCGGCGAGGTGCTCAGCAGCTACTACAGCGCCGCCTGCCAGGGCCCAGGCTGCAGGGCAAGGGAAAGGCGTGACCGGCGCAGTGACCGCCTGCCTGACCGTTCGGAACACACGGCCGTCCGTACCCGGCCGGGCATGCGGCGTCATCACCGGCTGTGGAGTCCCACTCCTTGACCAGCACCAGGCTAGGCCAGCCAGCAGACCATGAATAAAGAGCTAGTACTGGCCGAGCTGCTCAGGTGGCGAGGGGTAGGGCCGCCGTGGGCGAGCCCGGGCCCGCCGAGCATCCAGTCTGACATTTCCAGGCTGGCCCCGCGCCGCCTGAGCAGCTCGGGAAGTACTGGCTAGCACGATAGATGTTGAGGGGTGGACACGAGTTCATACAGCGATGCTTCCATGCAGCAGGAACAGCGCCTGAGCTATATCCAGGTGGCCGAGCCTGCGGCGTTTGTCAAGGAGTCGGACTCGGCATCTGCACGGGCTCATGATGACCGCGTTGCGAGCTGAGGATAGATAACAGGGCAAGCCTCTTGCGCGGGACGAATCCTGCGCCATGTCGCCGTGCATAACACCGCGTTGCTGGCGTGCATCAGCCTCCACACAGATGACCGAGCTCGCTTCGACGATTCCGACCTGGCAAGCCAGCCACCCCTCTACTTGCTAGTCTCTGCACCACCTGTCTGCCAAACAAAAAAAATCGATGGAGCTTAGCTGCCCTCCGTGTGCTGAGCAA
Organism: Thraustochytrium sp. TN22; assembly: GCA_013306675.1. Taxonomy (NCBI): domain Eukaryota; class Bigyra; order Thraustochytrida; family Thraustochytriidae; genus Thraustochytrium; species Thraustochytrium sp. TN22. Next base: position 261,388 of record JABLUY010000008.1, read on the forward strand.
GCTCGAGAATGGAAACAGGGCGTGACGAGCACGGAGATGGCTTGTCTGGTGAGGTCCTGCGCCGCGATCAGCGTCTGCGCGGCCTCCGGTACATGGCCTGCCGTGATGGTGATGCGCCTCTTGCGCCCATGTTCGTCCTTCACTAACTTAGTACGGTGAGTTGACCTTGGCCCTGGACGTGCATGTGCGCCTTGTTCGCCGTCTTGATGCTTGGGCCTTGCATCTTTTTGTAGTTCTTCAACAGATCCCGCCGTGGGGTGATGGTGTGCGAGCAGGCTGAGTGAAAGAGCGCGTACTCTCCCGCGTCCATGCCGTCCTCCACGTGGGCGTTGCTGTCTTCTGTGGCCATGAAGGCAAAGCCTTGGTCGATGGGTCCGTCTAGCAAGCTCGAGTAAGCACTGGAATCTTGCTTACTCTTCGTCTTCTTGCTGTTGTTGCGACCGTTGGCTTCGGTTTGGGGCTTGTCGTTGCCCTTGCGCTTCCTGGACCTCGCACGCGCAACCTTGCGGCACGCGCCAATGTCGTGGGTGGTGGAGTCGCAGTGATTGCAGTAAGCCTGTTTCAGGGGCCACTGTGCCTGCTTGTGTCCGACGACTCCGCAGCGCCAGCAGGTGTCGTTTTGACCGTTGGGGTGCTGCCTCTGGTGGGCCGACATGGCTTGCGCGCTGCTGTCTACGGTCTTCTGCGATGTAGTGTCGTCCTTCGCCATGATGTGAGAAAGCATGTTCCGCATCATTTGCTGTAGGTGCTTGGGGCTGAACTGGTTGATCTCGTCGAGCTGAGTGGTGAAGTTCGCGGCATAGGTGCTTTGCTGCTTTCTGATGTTGTGGAGGGCGATCAGTGCCGCGAAGTGTGCCGGCTGAAGGTCTTGGCTCATCAGCTCCTGCGAAATGAGGGTAAACTTCCACAGCCAGGAGTCCAACTCATCCTTGGACGTGAACGCCTTGTCCACCTTGACTGGATCCAGGTGCTTCATCAGCTGGTCCATGATGAAGACGGCATGTCGAGCCGATTTCGGCTCCATCCTCTCCTTGATCAGGGTCCAGGCAACGGTCCCCGAGAAGTCCGGGTTGTCCATGGGGTTATTGACGATCGACCGGTACTTGGGGCCTAGCGCCGTCTGCAACATCGAGTACAACCTGTTGTCTCGACGTGTATGCTCATCCTGATCTTCCAGCAGCTCTAGCTGGTCCGGGTGGCACTGTTCTACCCTCGCAAATGAGGTGAAGAGGTTCTTCCAGTCCGGGTATTCTTCTTCGAAATTTCCCGTCACCTTGGGCAGCGGCGGCTTCCAGTCGTTGGACATCCTTGTAGATCTACCACTTGTTCTGCTTGGCTCAGAATCGAGTTGATGGGTCGCTCATAACCTAATGGAAGGATTGGTGAAGTGATGGTAGAAATGAAACTCTCCCAATGATGTCTTTATTGGCAAACGAAAAAGAAAAGACCCGCCCCTCCACCGCTGTCGCGGCAGAGAGGTCGGGGCGAGAAAGGTTGGGTTTGAGCGCACGCTTCTGCCTGGCGCTCTTCTGCTTCTCGCTCGCTGGGATCCTCGCTCTCTGGCGATTCAGATCTGCTCGCGGTCGGCATTGGTTGCTCGGCGAGCTTGGATCCCTCGGCGAGAACCTTGGCGTCATGGGACGCCACATCGTCCCCCCCCGGGTCGTCATAGATGCCCCCCCCCCGGGGCTGCTGTGGCCTGCCGTGCTCGCGTCGTCCGTGCTGCCCCTGATCCAAGTAACCAAGTAACTTACTTTGTGTGTGCACGATCAGGTGCGCGAACGAGCTTCTCACAACAAGCTTCCGGCGGGTCTCATCTCGACCGTGGGCTCGACGACTTTGTCATCTTCATTGACCGGCCTCCATCCGTCCAATAAAGTCCAAGCAAGCCACGCACGCCCAAAAGAAGGTGCCACGCGCACTGTAAGCAGCGTGCTCGTGAAGTGGTTGAGTTGACCCATGGTATGCTGAGGGAGACGAGACGGAGAGGATTGATTAGTCGCAATCAGAAAGTTGTGCTGGCCGGTCGGCTTTGTTCCACAGGTGATAAGCGATCTTAAAAAAGTCGATCATGGCCGCGGGAAACCATCGTTCACACCCCTTGCCGAAGCTCTGGGTCGACCTTGCACTCCGAGGAACCGAGTGTGGTCGCGGCGTGCGCAAGCGCGCGCCGGTGCTTGGCGCCCACCAAGGTGGGCAGGCAGCGCGGAAGTTGCATCCCCTTAAAAATCTCGGCCTAAAGTTCAATTGCGCTGCCCCTCGAGGCAGGCTCACGTGCGCGCTCGCTTGCGAGACCAGAGCGCCTTGCGGCGCTAGCCCTGCCCTACACTTATATGGCGTTGGCTCTCGCCGGTCGGCTTTGTGGCAGCCATGACGTACGTGCCCAGTCTTCAAGGCAGTGTTTGCTTCGACGCTGAAAGTATGATCCACTCACTGTCGCCCACTCTCTTGATACATACACTCTGAAGTAGGCGGGCAACTCCAAGTGGGGTGTCGCAAAATGTGTTTGTTCTCAAGACAGCCAAGGAAGGCAAGGCTCCGCGCGTCACGACCAACCAACCACCCCAAACAGGCAAATATTGGATCAGTCCTCCACGTCACTTGAAGTTTGCTTGGTTGCGTGCAAGCGTCGTTGCTTGCAAGTGTGGTTGCTTGCTAGCTTGGTTGCGCTTTGGGATTGCTGACTCGGCTCAGGTGTCAGGTGTCGAAAAGGTCAGACGCATCGGGAAGCCCTCGCAAAAAGTCATTGGCTCGTTTTGCACGCACGACAACTTGCTCTCGCACAGGGAGCGCGGCGCTCAGAGCGACGACATCATGCGCGCGTCACGCAGCGCACCGCTGGCTTCTTGTGATTAGTCCTTGTTGGGGCGCTGGATGAGAAATTTGTGATAGGCCTCGTTGGCGGTCTCCTCGACAAAGTAAAAGCCGAGGTCGCGGAGGAAGTTGTCGATGGCGTCAGAGTTCGCGTCAGAGGGGTCGGGCTGGAGGCCGACGAGGACGCGGCCGACATCGGCGCCGTGGTTACGGTAGTGGAAGAGGGAGATGTTAAAGGAGCGGCTGGAGGAGGTGTTTACCTTCTCAAGAAACTCGCGCAGGGCGCCCGGACGCTCGGGGAACTCGCAGCGGAAGAGGCGCTCGGTGCCGGGCGCGAGCGCGCGGCCGCCGGCGAGGTGACGGATGTGGGTCTTGGCGAGGTCGTTCTCGCGCAGGTCGAAAACGGTGTAGGCATCCTCGGCGCGCAGGTCGGAGAGAACCTTCTCGCGGTCCTCGACGGAAACGGCCTGGAAGTTGAGGATGACGTTGGCGACGCCGTCGTTGGAAGGGTCGAAGCGATAGGAGAACTCGGTGAGGTTGCGCGGAAAGATCTTGGTGTAGAGCTCCCAGAAGGCGCCGCGCGCCTCGGGAATGGAGACAGCGACGAGGTTTTCGGAGGAGTCGGCGCGCTCGGAGACGTAGCGGAGGCGGTCAAAGTCCATGTTGGCGCCGGAGCAGACAGCGACGAGCGTCTTGCCCTGGACGCCAGTGGTGGCGACGTAGCGCACGAGGCCGGCAATACCGAGTGCGCCCGCAGGCTCGAAGACGGTGCGCGTGTCGTTGAAGCCGGCCTTGATGGCGGCGCAAATCTCATCGGTGGTGCAAGTGACCATGCCGTCGCAGAGCTCCTTTACGAGCGCGAAGGTGTTCTTGCCGACGGTGCGCACGGAGGCGCCGTCGGCGAAGAGGCCGACCTGCGGCAGCGTGACGACCTCGCCGGCGGCGAGTGAGGCAGTCATGCCGGCGGCGTCCTGGGCCTCGACGCCGATCATGCGCACGTTAGGCATGACCTTCTTCATGTAGGTAGAGACGCCGGCCAGGAGACCACCTCCGCCGACGCAGCAAAAGACAGCATCCAGGTTCTTCTTCTTGTCGTTGGGCAGTTGCCTGACGATCTCCATGGCGATGGTGCCCTGGCCGCAGATGGTCATCGGGTCGTCGAAGGGGTGGATGAGGGTGCGGCCCTCGGCCGCCAGACGCATGGCCTCGGCCTGCGCCTCGTCGTAGTTGTTGCCCACAAGCAGCACATTGCCGCCGTACTTGCGCACGGCGTCCACCTTGATGGCGGGCGTGGCCTTGGGCATGCAGATGACGGCGTCCACGCCCAGGTTCTGCGCGCTGAGCGCCACACCCTGCGCGTGGTTACCGGCGGAGCACGCCACGATGCCCTTATCAAGGCGCTCGCGCGGTAGGCTCATGATCTTGTTGTACGCGCCGCGCAGCTTGAACGAGTGCACGGGCTGCTGGTCCTCTCGCTTCAGGTACACGTCGTTGCCCAGGATGCGCGAGAGCGTCGCGGCGTACTGGAGGTCCGTCTCCTTGCACACGTCGTACACCACGCTCTGCGCCTCTAGAATGCCGCGAAGGTAGTCGTCAATGAGCGCATCGCGCTGCAGCATCTGCAGCCCGCTCTCGCGCAGGCTCACGGGCCGCTGCGCTGTGAGCGCCTCGGACAGGTCTGGCGGCCACGTCCCAGAGGTCGTGCGCGGCAGCGGCTGCACCTTTTGTCCTCCCTGGTCCTTGCTGCCTCCGCTCGCGGCGCTCGCCAGCGCGCGCGCCGCGCCGCCGCGCCGGCCCGCGGCCCTGGCCGCGCTGGCGGCCCTGGCCGCGGCGCCGCCCGCGGCGCCCAGCGCGCTGCCGCGCGCCATGCTGCCCGCTGCCGCGCGCGCGTCCGCTGCCTGCGCCTGCCTGCGCCTGCCTGCGCCTGCGCCCGCGCGCCCGCGCGCCCGCCCGCCGCCGTTGCCGCCGCTGCGCGCCGCCTGCCGCCGCCCGCGCGCGCGATTGAATTGCTTGCAGTCGTCGGGACGGGCTGCGCCGACTCGGGCTGCCACTGCCAGTGTATGCAGGTGCTGACCACTGTGCGGTGCAGGCACGGATGCCGGAACGCCGCGACGGAGCCCACCCCGCCCGCCCACCCCGCCCGCCCACCCCGCCCGCCCCGCCCTGCCCGTACGGCACTCACTGTCACTGTCAGGCTGCGACTTGAACCGCAACCGCGCCGCGCCCGTTCCACAACCGCCGCGCGCCGGCCGGTATCCTGCGGGCCCGCCGCGGCGGGCGGGCGCGGCGCCACGAGCGGCTCGGGCGCTGCGCCTCGTCTCCTCGTCTCCTCGCCTCTCGCTCCCGCCCGCCGGGCGCGCGGCAGACCGCAGCGCCGCGCGGGCGGGCGGGCAGCGGAGCAGGCGAGCAGCCGGCGCGGGTCGACGGCCCGGCGGCAGGCCGGCCGAAGCGGAAGTGGGAGCGGAGGTGAGAGGCGAGGCGCGGCGCGGCGAGGGCTGGGCTGTGCGGCCCCGGACGCTCGAGGAGGCGCACCAGCGGCGGCGGCGGCGGCGGCGACGGCGGCAGCGGCAGCAGCGGAGGGGGGATGGGCCAGTTCAGGTCCTGCCTCGAGCAGGAGGATGATTTCGCGCCGCCCCTGAACGCAGCGGCGCGCTCGTCGCAGTCGGCCGCGGACACGCGCAACAAGCCCACCGCTGGGGCCACCTCGCAGCAGACGCAGACGCAGACGCAGACGCAGACGCAGGCAGCTGCAAGCGGTGGCGCGGCGGGCGCTTCTACGAGCGGCGACAAGCCACCGTCTTATGTCGAAGCGGCGCGCAACATTCAGGAGACGGCAAAGGCCAGTGGTGACGACGACGCCAAGGCCAAGAAGGAGGCCGAGGAGGCCAAGGCCAAGGCGGACGCTGAGGCCAAGGCCACGAAGGAGGCCGAGGAGGCCAAGGCCAAGGCGGACGCTGAGGCCAAGGCCAAGAAGGAGGCCGAGGAGGCCAAGGCCAAGGCGGACGCTGAGGCCAAGGCCAACATGGAGGCCGAGGAAGCCAAGGCCAAGGCGGACGCTGAGGCCAAGGCCAAGAAGGAGGCCGAGGAGGCCAAGGCCAAGGCGGACGCTGAGGCCAAGGCCAAGAAGGAGGCCGAGGAGGCCAAGGCCAAGGCGGACGCTGAGGCCAAGGCCAAGAAGGAGGCCGAGGAAGCCGAGGCCAAGGCGGACGCTGAGGCCAAGGCCAAGGCAGACGCCGAGGCCAAGGCCAAGGCGGATGCCGAGGCCAAGGCCGATGACGCCAAGCCTTCGGAGGCCGCGGCACCTGCCCCGAGTGCGCCGGGCCAGGCTGCGGAGACAGAGACGGGGGCCGTGGCGGAGGCGGAGCCCACCTCGGCGGAGCCGAACTCTGCGGAGGATGGCGCGGAGGGGGCGGCCACGACGACAGAGGGCGGCGAGGCGCCCAAGCCCAAGTCTAAGAACCGTAAGCGGCGGAAGAAGAAGAAGCCTTCGGCGAAGAACTGAGCTTGACGCCACGTCCCTGCCTGCGGCTTGCAGTGAACTGTGCTCGCTGGTTCCCCCTTCTCTCTCTCAAGGAGCAAGGCAGGCAATGTAGACACACACATACAACCCCCCACCTCCAACTCCCTCGTCCACTTCCTGCTGCACCTCTCCGCAACACGACGTCGTATACCTTTTTCTGCATGATGGGGCTCCGGCCTGCACGACATACCCTGTTTGACTGACCGGACGACATTGACGATGATCCATTCCTCTTTCTCTTTCTTGCACTGGGCCCGACTGCGTTGTAGACTGGCATCGCTTCGATGATTGCTTCGTGCTGTCAAACCCGAAAGCGAGCAAAGTAACCATGCCGGAGCTCGTGCTGGTCAAGTTGGGCGGCGGGGCCATCACGGACAAGCGCCGACTGTGTGCGGCGAACGACGCCGGTATCGAGGAGCTCGTGAGCGCCGTGGCGGCCGTGTACCGCAGCGGCCGCGATGTCATCCTCGTGCATGGCGCCGGGTCCTTTGGCCACTTGCGCTGCCGCGCCTGGCAGGTGCAGCGCGGCCGCGCTGCCGACGAGGCGGCCGCTGCACTCCCGCTGGACGGCGACGGCCTCGGATGCGCGTCGCAGGACGAGGCGGTGGCGCGCGTGAGGGCGGACCTGCTCGAGTTGCACGCGCGCGTGCTGGGCGCCTTGCAGCGCGCAGGCGTGCCAGCGCGCAGCAGAGCCCCGCACCAGGTGGGCATCCGAAATACCGGCCTCGAGCTGAAGGCCGACCTCGTTGCGCTCTTCGACGGCCATCGCCAGCCCGAGCGCTTCGTTGACGTGACCTTGGGCGACGTCGTCGATTGCGACGCGCCCCGCGACTTTGGTGTGCTCTCCGGCGATGACCTCATGGCGCGCCTCGCTCTCGACCTGCCTGCCACCACGCGCGCCGTCTTCGCCGTTGAGGGTGTCGACGGCCTCTTGCGCGCCGCGCCTGTGCCGGGCTTGCCGCAAGACGTCGTGCCCGAATGGCATCCCGACGACCCGCTTCCAGGCGCCGAGCATGACGACTCCATCGACGTCACCGGCGGCATCTTCCTCAAGGTGCATCGTGCCGGCGCCATGGCTCGCCACGGGGTCAGCACCCTCCTCGTGCGTGCTACGCGGGATTGCACGGAGCGAGCCTGCATGGGCGAGCGTGCAGGGGGCACGCTCATCACCATGCCTGCCGCGCCATTGAGCTCATGACGACCACGAGCCCCGCCTCCCTCGGCCCTGAGCTGTCTCGCCAAGAAAAATGAAGCCTTGGGCAAGATAAACGATAAACCCTCAGCAGCAGACATTTTGTTACACACAATTCGGAGAAGAGCCTCAGAATGCGCTCGCACAGGAGCATCCGCCCAGCGCACCCCATCAGTCCTCCTCGTCATCAGAATCAAAGGTGACACGCTTGCCCTCGTAGGCGTCCAGAGCAACGGTCTGCTGCTTCTTGGCAACCCAGGACGGGTGCAGCTCCTCCAGCTCTTGCTCCTCCTTGGCCTTGGCAGCATCGGCCTTGGCAGCATCCTCCGTCTTGCTACGCTTCGCAGCGGGTACATCAGCGCCCTCGCTGTCGTCCGCCTCGGGCGCCGGCTTGGTGCGCTTGGGCTTGGGTTTGGGCGGCGGCGGTGTCTCGCCCCGCGCGATGGCCTTGCGCCGCTCCTCCTTCTCGCGCATAACAGCCTGCCGCCGGCGCTCGCGCTGGCCCATGCGGTTGCGCGGCTTGCTGTCGAGCTCAATGTACGGGTCATGCGGGTCCAGGCCAAGCTCCATGATCTGGTTCTCAAAGGTGACTGGGTGCCGCTTCCGCCAATGGTCCAAGCGCGCCTCGGTTGTTGCAAAGCGCGCCTTGCATGCGTTCACGTTGCACGGAATACGCCTCGCCTTGCGGGTCTCCTCCGGGTCCACCTTGCGCTTGAGCTGCTTCTTCAACACCCTACGCCGTTCCTTGAGCTCCTCTAGCCGCTCCTCCAGCTTGCGCATGGCCACAACCACAAGCTTGTTCTTGCGCAAGTTCTTTTCGAATGCGTCGACAATGGTGGCGCGCCTCGCCAGCTCTGCCTCGTCCAACGCCGGCTTGGCCTCGTCCATCTTCTTGCCCTCTTGCTTCCCTTGGTCCTCCTGTTGGTCCTCCTGCTCCTTCTGCCGCTGATTGTACCTGTCGGTACGGTCCCATTCGGCCTGCAGCTTGCTCGGCACCTCCCGGCAGGTCTCCACCAGCAGACTGCGCACCAGCGGCCTGTAGTCGAGCTGAGCCAGGGTCTCTACCTTGCGCTCCAGCCTGGGCACGTCAGGGCCACTTCCCTTGACCTCCTTGCCGGCCTCGCGCTCCTTGGCAATCCGGTCAGCCGCCTGTCGGGCCTGCTTGAGCTTGCGCACGGCCTTTTGCAGCTCAAAGCTCACCACCTTCCTGACCGCTTGGCTCACATGCCGCGCCTGCAGCAGCACCGAGCCACGAACCTCCAGCGGCTTCGCCTTGGCCGCTCCCGTCTTGCCATCCTGCTTCTGCTCCTTGGCTTCCTCCTCCTGCTGGTCCTCCGGGTGGTCCTCGTCGCTGGAGGACTCGGCATCGTCTTCCTCCTGCTCCTGCTCCTCTTGCTCCTGCCCCTCCTCCTCCTCCTCCTCCTCCCCGGAGTTCTCCTCCTCGTCGTCGTCGTCGTCCTCCTCCTCCTCCTCCTCCCCGTGGTCCCTCTCCTCTCGCCGCGCGCGCCGCGCCTCGCGCCGCGCCGCCGCCATCGCGCCTCGCCTCGCGCCGCCCGCCCGCCCGCCCGCCAGCCAGCCAACCCGGGCCTTCCGCTCCAAGTAGCAGAACTGCGCGCTTCAAGTTGGAGTCGGGGGCCAGGCAGGCCGGCCCCGCTGGCGCCAGTGGCGGCCCGCCGGCGGCCCACTGTGGCCGCGCTGTGTCCCTGTGGCCTTGCAGTTTGCAGTGGGCAAGCTAACTCGGCGCGGCACGGGCCCCACTGCCAGCCAGATCGCACGCATCTATCTCACTGTCTCACTGTCTGCGTGTCAGGCTCGGCCTGCTGAGGGCGGCTCAGGCTCAGAACAGCGCAGGGCGCGGCGCCGTGGCGCGGAGCGCCGGCGTCGTGCGACGGCGTGCGGGCCGCGCGGCAGCTGGCTGCTGGCGGCCTTCGCACGAGGAGGGGACGCGCCAGACAGGTAGCTGAGCGCGCTGCTAGAGCTAGCTAGCTAGCGAGCTAGCTAGAGCTAGCTGGAGCTGTGGCTCGGCTTGCGCTTCGCTGGAGATGCGACCTACCGCCGGCAGCGGCGAGCACGGGCAGTTGCCCTCGGCGACGGGCGAGCGGAGGCTACCCACGGCGCGCATGTCGTCGTCGTCGTCGTCATCGTCGTCGGCGGCGTCGGCGTCGTCGGCGGCGGCCTCGGCCGCTGCATCGCCAGCGCCAGGGCTAAGGGGTGCGGCAGCCAAGCGCGTGCTCCCAGTGCTCACGGCGGCGTCCAAGTTCAAACGCGGCGCCGCGCTCGCCGGCAGCGCCTCCAACCTGGGCAGCAGCCGCAGGCTCAATGCGCTAGAAGCTGCCACGGCGCTAGAGCCACCCGTGGCGCGCCGTCTGCTCTACGGCGACACGGTCTCCGTGAGCAATGTCGAGGCCTCCGGCGCGGACGGCGGCCTGCTCTTCGGTGAGGGCGTTCAGAGCCCTCTCGTGGGCCTCTTTCACCCAGACGATGATAACCTGGGGCCAGCGCCCGAGACCAACCTAGACGAGCTCGAGCAGCCGCCCGCCATCATCCGCGCGCAATCCTCTCAGAGCCAAGAGTTCATGAGTACCGTCATCGATGCAGATACAAGTCCGGGCGCCGAGGCCGAGGACGATACGCTCCCGGGCCGCCTTGACGGCGTGGCACGCGACGACTTCCTTGGCGACGAGGAGAGCGGCGACCTTTTCGAACCGCCCCCGGCACGCCTCATCCCGAGCCGCACGAACCTGCAGTTCCGCATCTGCCCGCAACTGCGCTACGAGATGCAAAACAGCCTGCGCGCCGCTTCCAAGGGAGGCGCCGGAGCCTACTCGGCCGCACAACAGGCCTATCTGCGCGAGCGCTCCCTTCGCGAGGAGTCCGACAATCGCGAACTGCTCGTGCACTCTCGCAAGCGCAACGGCCGCGCGACCGCATCCAACCATCGCCGCCGCGCGCTGCGCTACGGTCAGACCATACAGCTACAGCACGTGCAGAGCGGCACCTTCCTCACCATGGCGCCCAAAAAGGTTGCGCGCATCCGTAAGGACTGCCTCGTTGTCGACCTCGTGCCGGGAGGCTCCGAGGATTCATGGTTCCAGGTGCTCCCACGCTTCAAGGTGCGCGCAGAGGGCGCTCCGGTCTTGGCCGGAGACCAGGTCTTTCTGCGCTGCGTCAAACACCAGGACTACTCACTCAGCTTCACCAACGAGGCCGTGCCGCGCCCGCTCCAGCCCAGCGGCTGCCTCGGCCTCTCCGCGCAGCGTGCTCTGCGCGAGGTCAATCTCAGCCTCGAACCGACCAGCTGGCGCTTCCACCTGTCGGGCCGCGGCTACGACCCAGAGGCGCCCGCGCAGCTTTACGACGGCCAGGCCATCTATCTCTTTCACCCTGAGGTCGAGGCCCTGCTCGGCGCCCCGTACGACTACGCCGCCTGCGACGCGCGATGGTATGCCGCCGAGCGTGACGCGCCTGTTAAGCCGGACTCCAGCGTCTGGATTGTCGAGAACGCCGCCAACGTACTTGAGTGGCAGCAGGCGGCAGGCAGCCAGAATGGCACGACGGCCACGGCGATCGCCGCAGCCTCAGGGGCGACCCCAGCCGCGAACGCCAGTTCTTCTTCCAGTGGCCCGGCGCCGCCTCCGGCGGGCAAGGGTCGGCGCCGCAACGTGCTAGCTGCCATGCGCAACTATTCCTTCAACGGCAGCTCCACGTCCATCGGCCAAAGCTCCAACGGCGACGTATCTGAGCGCTCCGCCACCAACCTCGCGCAGGCGGCCGCCTCGCGGGCCGTCACGCGGGCGCAGAATGTCGGCGCCATCGCCTGGGGCACGCGCATTGCGCTGCGACACCTGGCCACCGGCCGCTACCTCTCGGTGCGCCCAGCTTCGCTCGACGCCGACCGCATCGAAGAGCTTGGCACCATCGACCTTGAGCTCACGGCAACCTACCGGGGTATGCTATCCTCCTTTTCCTTTGCGCCGGCCGTCAGCAAGGTCACGGGCGTCGTCTCTGACTCCTCCTCGTCCGACACCAGCGACGATGAGGACGTGGCCGGGCCTTACCTGCGCTCCGGCGCCGCGGCATCCTCCTCCTCCTCCCCCTCCCCCTCTCCCTCCATGCCACGCGGCAGCAAAGCCGGCCTGCGCTTCGATCAGATGACCTGCTTCCTCACGTACGAGCCCCCGACACCCATCCTCTTTGGCGAAGGGACCGCTGTGCGGAGGTTTTATCTGCACGCGCCGCCCGACGGCTCCGTCTGCTTCTCGCTCCTGCGTCACGACCAGGACGCCCTGGTCGGCATCCCGGCGCCGCTTGCCACCGTGCGCGCGGTCGAGACCGTCAGGGGCTGGACGCAGACCGCCATGGAATATGCCTCCCTGCTGCGCACGCGCATCCTGTATGCCGGCGACGCGCCCACTGACGAACAGCGCGCAGCACGCTCCGACACCGAGGAGTCTGCACAGCAGGGACCGGCCGCGCCCGTCTCAGCCGAAGCCGTGCACAGGGAAACCTACGTGACGCGGGCCGAGGTAACACCCATGATCCAGGCTCTCTTGGAGCTCCTTGCCTACTGCCGCGGCGAGGAAACCTTTGGCGCCGCGGATGCGCTTACGCACGCTTTCGCCGAGTCCGAGATGGACGACGAGCACGTACGCGCGGAATTGGTGGACTATGAGCTCAGCGTGGCGAGCCGCGTCTTCCACGAGCCGCTCGCACCATCCAAGCTCGCCATTCAGGTCCGCCTCGTCTCGCTACGCCTCTTTGAGGTGCTCTTTCATATCTGCACGACGCCCGAGACCGTGCGAAGCGGGAGCAAGTGGGTAGGCATGCTCCGGTCCACGCCATTTCGCTGGGCCTACTTCATTCACCGCCTCTGCTTCCGCGCCGTCACGGCCATCTTCCAGAACGCCGGCGAGCTCGAGCTGGCGCTCACCGACACGCAGCTACCGCGCCCACCGCGTCTCTACTGCGACTTCCTCTACGCGCGCCGCTCTGCCGCTACCTTTGAGCCCGTCCTCATGTCCGTCGCGCGTCAGCTGTCATGCGGCGTCGGCGCCGTCACCATGTTGCGCCGTCTCGTCAACAACAACGAGATGCTCCTGGACACCAAATTCAACGCGCCACAGATCGCCTTCTTGGTCAACCTCATCCGAAAGCATGGTCCACAAAAGCGCTACGTCGACCTTCTCGCCTCGCTGTGCACCTGCATGGACCTCTCCGAGGGCACGACCAAGTGCGTCGTCTCCAATCAGGAGCTCATCGTCCTCGAGATCATGCGCAACCGCCCCGAGCAGGTCCTCCTAGACGTCGCCTTTCGCGTGGACGAGGACATTTCCGTGTCTGCGAGCACCTCCAACAACAGCACCAGCACCAGCACCAGCGACAACAACGAGCAGGTGGAGGAGGACAAAGCGGACATCAAGCAGCGCGTCCTCGGTGCTGAGATGCTTCTCGCTCAGAACGAGGAGGGCAGCCCGCGCATCCGCCACGGTGCAATCCTCGTGGCCTGGGACGTCTCGTTGCTCCGCGAGACGCCCGAAGATATAGGGTGCAGCCCCGAGGGCATTGTTCGTGACCCGAACGGCCGTACCTGGGTCACCGTTGGGGCCCTCCAGGACGCCGGTTCGGAGCTGTCCGAGCAGCTCTGCGGCTACCTGGACGGCCAGCTGCAGCTCGTGACCAAGCTCGTGGAGGGCCGCTCCTACAACTGCATCGAAATCCTGGAGCAAGTCTACAGCTTCGAGCTCCTGGTCATGGGTGCCAGCAGCACCAACCTGCGCGCGTCGCTGCGCGCAGCATTTTGCGAGCTCCTCGGCGCGCTCTACGTGGAGCGCTACCCGCACGCGCGCATCTCGCTGCCGCGCCGCGTCCATTTTCGCAATAGCAAGCTTGCGGTCCCGGGCGTCTACGGGGCATGGCGCTCCATGCCACGCTGCCTTACGCTTTCTGCCACCGGTCCGGAGCTGCCGTCGAGCGCCGAGCCTGCGAGCGGTATGCGCGCCTCGCGCGTCCTCGCGCCCCTCCCAACACCCTTCTTCACCGTCACAGGCCCAGACAAGTTCATGCTCGCGCGCCTCGTGGTGCTCACCACACTCGACACCTACGCGGCCTTCGTAGACAAGCGCCGGCGCCAGCAACAGGCGCAGCAGGAGCATGCGCAACAGACGGAGCACTCGCCCAAGTCGAAGTTGGCGGTCGACGAAGGCCCGGCCAGTCCCAAGCTTGGGCCCGCGCCATCGCTTCGCGACCGCCGAGCTGCGTCCACTCCAGCGTCGAACCCCCCAGCAGCGGCCTCGCGTAAACCCGGCGCCTTCGCCGCAGCTGCAGCCACGGCCGCTCCCGTCAACGGCGGAAGCGGCGACCGTGGCGGCACCCCACGTCGCGACCGCATGATGTCCATGCAGCGCGGCAACAGCAAGGCGCTCCTGGCGGGTCGGCTCATCGGACTTGGGGAGAAGCTCCTGCTCATGGGCTTCAACGCAGAACCGGGCCAGATTGTGGCACTTTGCCGCGCGGGCATCCGTCTTCTTGAGTTCGCCGAGGACGACCCATTGCGGCGCAGCGAGCTCGTGCTGCGGCAGCGCATCTGCGAGCTTCTCATCAGCACGTCACGCTTCGAGACGGACCACGCCGTCTCGCTGGTGCTGGACGCTTTCGAGGAGAGCGGCACGGACGCGCGCATTTGCGAACTCGTGCGTCGCGTCGAGTGCGGCTTCGCTGGCCACCAGACGACCAAGGCCTCCTCGTGGGACCTGTACGACCTTGAGAAGCAGCTCACACCCTCGTCCCTGACCACCAGCGTCGACGAGCTGCTCGTGAACATGGTCATTCGCTGCGGTCAGCAGGTGGACCCGTCTCTCGGACTGTTTGAGCGCGCGCTCGACCTCTTCGTGATCGAACACAGCCCCGGATCGCGCCTCCTCAAGGCGCTCCAGGCCACCCTTGTAGTGAGCTCCTCGGCGGGCCTGCGCATGTACAGGGCAATCCTGTCGCGCAGCTCGGTCCTGGGGAATGACCTGCAGTCGTACGCGGTGTGGGGCGTGGCCAACGCGTTTTCTGGGATCGGCTGGACCGTCGTGGCGCGCGTCAAGTCGACGCTGCGTTTTCTCACTCGGGCCTGTGAACAGCACCGGCCCATCATTGAAGCGCTCGACGTGGCGCGCTGCGTGCTCATGGCGCTGCGGCTACAGGGCGATCCGAGCGACCATCTCTTGGAGATTAAGCGCCTCGCGCTGCGCTTCCTTGTGGTGTATACGGAGGACAGCGTCGACAGCCAGCTCTTTGTGTTCGAGCATCTTGCGGATCTCGAACCCCTGCTGGACGTGGACGCCGACACTGTCGTGGAGACGCTATCGTGCATCGTGCATGGCAACCGCAAGATCTGCACCGAATTCCCGCTGCGCATCATCTGGCGGCTCGTGAGCTCGGTGCGCCTCGACTGCGACATGCTGAGGCTCTTCGTGCTCCTCGCGTCGGTGAACGGCGTGGGTATTCGCCGCAACCAGGATGCCATCGTGCACGCCATCATGTCGGACGAGACGGCAGTGGCAACCGTCGAGGAGCTCGTTGCTGCCTTTGGGCCCAGGACGAGCGATCCAGCCAGTGTCCTCCTCCTGGAGCTCTTCTCCGCCGTGACACGCGGGCGCAATCCTTACTGCGAGGCCAAAGTGCAGTCTCTTCTCCCGCTCGACGTGGTTCTGGACCTGCTCGTGCCGCGAGACGGGCCTGCAGAGATGCACAACAGCTTCCGCTGCGTGCTCCTGCGCTTCCTCGCGGACACCTACCTGGACACTGGCCTTGCAGACGCCGGCACGGTGCAGCAGACGCCGCGCATCGTGCTCCTGCTGGAAACGATCCTCGCGGAGTTCGAGCCGTTTCTGGCGCGCTGCCGGGCCGGTGATGTCGTCTCGGACACGTTGAGCAACTTCCGTTCGCTCGTCTTTCACGGGTTCCTCTACACGCTGCGATCATTTTTCCACAGCACCTTCGAGTACCATACGGCGCCGCCGGCGGTGCTTGCGGTGCGCGCGCCTCTGCTGACGGTGGTGCAGGAGGTAGCTGACTTCGCCGAGACCCCGAGCGAGCAGCACCTGGCGCGGCGTGCGCGTAGCGGCCTCCTTAGGTCCATCAGCGCACACCGGCGCAAGCGGCGTACCGAAGAGGAGCGCCGGCAGGCCGCCAAAGCAAATCGCGAGCGGCGCGTCCTGGACCGCGAGCGGCGCAAGCTCGAGCGTCTCGAGCGGCGACAGCTGCGGTCCAAGGAGCGGCGGCGCGGGCGGCCGACGCAGGAGAACTGGTTGGTCTTTGTGCGCTTCCTCAAGGACGACGCGCATATTCGCCAGCTCATCCACGATGAGCAGCGTGTCATGATCCAGTCCATTTACGATGCCTGTGGTAGCCTCGAGACCATCTCGCTTTTTCTGCGGTCGCTGATGGACTACGTACGCGCTTCATGTCGCGAGCACAACATCCGGCACCACGAGGTCGAGGAGCCTTTGGCGCGCCGCTCGGACCAGACGGCTCAGCAGGTGCTCACCATCCTGCAGTTCACGCTTCAGTACATTGCCGACCTGGATGTGGCGTGGCGGTCCAAGGACGTGCCGCGCGAGGAGCTGCAGGGCGTAGCGCAGCGCCGCCTCGCGAGCATGGGCGCGGTCGACGTTGCCTTCCAGATCCTCTGCGTGCAAACCAGCCCGGCGCTCTCGCGCAAGGCCGTGCAGACACTGATCGCGCTGCTCGAGGGCGGCAACCGCGACGTGCAAGAGCGCCTCTACGAGCTGCTCATGTCGCCGCGCGGCGAGCGCTTCTTCGGCCGACTCTCGGCAGTCTTCTCGCGCATCGGCGAGGCCGCCAAACTGGAGATCAAGCTCGAGAAAAAGCGCCGCATGCAGGACGAGGCGCTGCTGGCGCGCGACGATGGCGACACCGCCTCGGTGCTCTCCGGGTCCTCGTCGGTGGTGGCCGACTCCATCGGCGTCACCTCGCTTGGGACGGGGTCGTCCAAGGCGAGCTCGACGACGTCTTCGGCCTCGGCGTCCGAAGACGAGGGCGAGGAGGACGAGGACGAGGAGGGGGACGAGGATCACGTCGAGGACGCCGCTGAGGACGCCATCTCGGCGGGCCACGGCGCCGACGCTGCAGATGACACCTACAATGATCAAGGCGCGGACGAGTCGGACGGCCATGAATGTGTGGAGCGCGCGCGCAAGGCGCTGGACGTGGCAGCCCTCTTCGAGCTGCAGGCGCCGCGGTCGCGGCATAATCTTCGGCGCAAGCGCACGCAGGCAGAGCTGGAGCAGAAGCAAGACGCGCAGGACATCGTCAAGCTGGTGCGCTTCCTGCAGCTCTGCATGGAGGGCCACTTCCTGGACATGCAGAACCTCCTGCGCGAGCAGGGCGAGGCAACTGTGTACCGAACAAGCACGAACGTGCTGCTGCTGGCCGTGGAGCACGCACGTCTCCTCACCAAGAGCGAGGACATTTTGGCGTGCAGCCGTGAGAACTCAATCCGGCAGCTCATCGGCATCTATGATTTTCTCATCGAGTCGATGCAGGGCCCGTGCGAGGCAAATCAGGAGCTCCTCTCGAACCCAATCCATCGCGTTGTGGAGACTATCAAGATGGTGCTCCTGTCAAACTTTACACTGAGCGACACCTTTCTAAATGAGGCGGACATGGGCAAGATCACTGCGGACGACGAGCGCGACGCGGCGTGCGTGCTGGAGCTCAAGGCCAAGGCTGTGCGCACCCTGTGCGGCATGCTGGAAAGCCGCGAGGACACGCGCGTGCAGGAGGCTCTGGCGCGGGAGCTGGGGCTGGATACCTTTTACGCGCGTCTCGTGGAACTGCACCGTGCCGTGGAGTACTACGAGATGCAGGGCCGGCCCGAAGAAGTCGTCATGCCCTCTCTGGAGGCCGCCGCCGACACAATCACGGTGCTAAGCGCGTTCACGGACGTGCACCGGGCGCGCGGCGCGGCGCGCGCGGAGCCCCACAAGGCGGAGGAGCATAACGCGCTGGCATACTTTATGGAGGTGGTGCGCAGCGTGGAGATCCAGTTCAAGGGCGCCGTGCACCGTTGCTACTATCCGAAGCCGCGCGCGCTCAACTTTCTCTCTCACTCGGCGCGTGTGAGCCTTATGCAGCACATCAACGTGGAGGACCCGGACCTGCGGCTGCGCGAATTCCTGGACGGGGCCAAGTCGCTGCTGGACGAGGTGTCCCAGGTTCAAAAGGCCTCCGAGGCACTGCCCATTGAACGCCTGCTCATGGACATGGACAGCATCCGGTACATGTCGTTCGCGACGGCAGTGTGGGCGAACTTTTTGCTCCTCTTCAGCTTCACGGGTGACGCGAATCTGGCGTCGCCGCTCGAGGTGGGCCCGGCGCCGACCATGTGGTCGCTTCTTTGGGCTGGCAGCGGGCCGGAGCTCGCGCTGCGCGTGGTACAGCTTCTCACGCTGGCGCAAATCGCCATGATGGGCGTGCTGCGCGGACTGGACGTTCTCATTCACGTGCCAATTCGGCGCAAGAAGATGGAAGGCAAGGTGGCGTCCGCGCGCGCGCGCCTGCGGCAGTTCGCCAAGCGCGAGGACGGTGTCACAGACAGCAGCGACGCAACCATGGTGGTGGCGGACGCCTTGGCGCAGCCGCCGGACAAGCGCGAGGACCGCCTCGCCCGGTCGCTGGCCATTGGGTGCGCCGTGGCGAGCCTGCTCCTCATGGTGCGCTTCGGCTGGCGTGTGCTAATGAATGCGCGGTACCTGCAATTCGTGCAATGGTGGATGCTGGCGCAGGGCGTCCTTCTGGCGCGTGCGGGCCGGCGCGCCGGAGGGGCCGTGGGTGGCTTGTCCGAGGCGTTCGGGGTCTGGTATTGCTGCCTTTACGACGTGCTTACAACGCCGACTTCGCTCTTCCAGCTCGCCTCGCTCCTTGCGTGCTGGCGCGGACTGCACCTCGGCCCGAGCGCCGTGTATTTGATCGTCCCACTCTTCGACATTGTCTTGAGCAGTGAGACGCTGCAGAACGTGGTGCAGGCAGTGCGCGTACCATTTCGCAGCCTGGCCATGACCTTCATCCTGCTCTCCATCACGCTGTACGGCTTCTCTTTTGTGGCGCTGGTGGCCTTTCGGGACCACTTTGTGGACGAGACGACGGGCGAGAGCCGCTGCGGCGACCTGCTCTCGTGCTTTCTGCTCATTCTCGACGTCGGTCTGCGCGTGGGCGAGGGCCCGGCGGCGATGATGGTGAAGCTGCCAACGGACCACGCGCAGGCGTTGCAGCGCCTCGCCTTCGACCTGGGGTTTGTCATCATCGTGTCCATCTTTTTGCTGAACGCGGTGTTTGGCGTGCTCGTGGACCAGTTCTCGAGCCTGCGCGAAGCGCTGCAGAACCGGCACGCGCAGCTCAACAACTCCTGTTTCATCTGTGGGCTGGGCCGCGCCGAATTCGACGCCATATCTTTCCAGTACAAGCAGCGGCAGGACGAGCTGGCCCGCTTTGCGGGGCGCAACGGTCTGCGCAAAGAGTTCAAGGGCGGCTACGTCTACCATGTCACGCAGGAACACAACATCTATGACTACCTCGGCTTTATTTTGTACCTGGAGGCGAAGACGACCACCGAGTGCAACGGACTGGAGAGCTACGTGCTGGCGGAGCTCGGCAAGTCCTCGGGGGATGCCGTTTCATGGATCCCGGCGGGCCATGCCATGGCGCTAGGCGCCCGCAGTTCCGGCGAGCGCTCGATCCGCGCCGCTGTGGACCACCTTGCGTCCAGCGTGGCTCGCTCCCAGCGCTCCGTGCTGCGTCGTTTGGAGCAGCTCGAGGCCAAGCTGCACGCCATGCACGGAGGCGGTCCGGATGGGGTCGCCTCTGAAGCGCCATCCACGCCGCCTCTCAGCGCAGCATGATGAGCAAAGAAAAAGAAGCAAGGAGGAGGAGGAGGAGGAGGAGGAGGAGGAGGAGGAGGAGAAGGAGGGGGAGGAAAAGGAGGAGGAAGAGAAGGAGAAGAAAAAATTGACCAAAAGAGAACGGTCGCGCCAGGGGGCCTGTGCCAGGGCACCACGCATTAGGCGGAACCTTGCTTACTTAACCTGTTGTTATGTATGATGACGATTGTGTGTGACTGATGACGTGCACATGCTTGCAATCGGCAAGCCCGTGGAGCTAGGTCCGTCCACCCAACCAGCGCGCGCCACCGCATGATTCGTGGAAAGAAAGGGAAGAGGCCAAGTATGGCAGAGAGTCTTTAAGCAAATGCTTTGGCTCATGTTGAACGCAGTGAAAACACATAGGCGCGCTTTGGCTTAAGTGGAACGAGAGGGAAGCTAATCGGAGACGCCGCAAGCCTCAGCGAAGGTACGCGAGCCCGTAGGCGTGGGCTCCGGGTAGCCATACTCGGTTGTACACTGACACAAGGGCGGACGGCCGCCGCAGCGGTAGAGGATCTCGCAGAGCGTGCGCACATTGGTGTGGCAAGCGAGGACACTTTTGGTGTCAGCGTCGCACTCCACGCGCTGATAGAGGCGGGCAACGTCGTCAACGCGAGCGATGGGGTCGCGGTCCGGGATGACGTTGAAGGTGTAAAGGTTGAGGTCATCCTCGGAGAAGGGCGGGTCGAAGGTCTTGCGCGAGAGCATCGAATTGACACCGGAGACAGCGACAGTGAGGACCTTGAGCTGGGCGCCGGCGATTATGGCCAGGCCGCCGCCGAGGGAGTGGCCCGTGAGCAGAAAGCGAGAGGAATTGGTTTGCTCCGCCTGGGCCGCCTGCACGAAGTCATTCACCTCGTGGTAGTAGCTCACGCGCTCAAGGTCGGCAGCCTGGACCTGCTTGACGAAATTAACGAGGTCCGGCAGGATGGGGTCAAGAAGACCGCCAAAGGGTACAACCGCGCGCAGCGCCTGCATGAGGAGCGCCGTGAACCAAAGCTGAAGGTCCGCGAAGGCGTCGATGGCGGTGACGGTGCCGCGCACCGTGATGACCTCGAAGCCAATGTCTGGGAAGGAGATGAGGTAGTAGTAGACCGGCGAGGAGGATCCGAGCAGAAACCGATTTGTGAAATTCTGCTGGAAGACAGCGGTGAGGTCGTCCTGGAACCAGGCATCGAGCTGCGCCTGAACGTTGACCTCGCGCACGTAGGAGAGGTGGCTGAGGAAGGCCATGTCGGCGAGGCCGAGCGGGCCGGTGGAGAGGTCGGATGCCTGTGAGTTGGCGTTGATGCGGCAGGTCGGGTAGTAGAGATCAATGGGCGACGGGGGCGCCGCCATGGTGAAGTCGGCCAGGTAGACGATCTCGTCGCTGGAGGTGTTGGTGGAGCTGAAAGGGTCGCCGGAGTCTTCGCTAACAGCGCTGGCGACGAGCAGGGCGAAGGCGACGAGCGACATGATAGTGAAGAGGATGACCATGCAGATGCGCACCGAGTACCTGGAGATGCGCGTGAGGAGCATGTCAAGGCGGCTCTGGTCCGAGGCGTTCTTCCCCGCGCACTTCATGGCGGTGGGGCCGAACTCGCGCAGGAAGATGCGCGGACTGAAGAAGTGGCGCACGCCAGAGATGACGCCAAGGATGCCAAAAGCGATGGCGAGAGCGAAGTTGGAGGTGGCCAAAAAGACGGCGAAAGGCAGCGTGAAGAGGACGAGCACTTCGAAGGCAAGGATGAACCAGATGAGGCCGGCGCGCGGCTGCGCGAGGCGCACAGTCTCCCACACCTGAAAGTGCGCGAGGGCTCCGGCGGTCGAGGCGCCCAGATCCGTGCGGTCGTCGCCCGCGTCAGTCTGTGTAGTCTCCTCGTAACCCATGCCGCCGCCGAGGCCGGCGAAGCGCGGGCGAATCTCGAGGAGCCCGTGGAGAGCGCGCGTGACGCGTGGGCCGAGCACGAGGCCGAGCACGACAAAGACAAGGACCCAGCCGCCGGCCGTGAACTCGAAGTACCAGAGGATGGAGGCGACGGTGAGCAGAATGAGAACAACGGTGAGGAGGATGCAGAGCACGCCGCTGACGAGCTGTATCCGGGTGACGGCGCCGCGGCCGCGCACCACGGTGATGGCAGCGCGCGATGACCGGCAGAAGAGGCCGCTGAGTGACCAGGAGTGGCGCGTGAAGTACGGCACGGCCTCGACGGCCTCGGCAAGTGACCAGATGCGGCGTGGCGTCTGCAGCTTCTCATACATGCCACAGCATGTGCCGCCGCAGCTGATGAGCCTGCTAAACCAGCCCATGCTGACGTGGTGCACCTGGCGCTCCTCCTCGGCGCCCTGCGCCTCTTCGATCTCCGCGAAGGACTCGTCCGAGACCGTGAAGAGGTTGCTCTCGTAGACCGAGATGGTGTAGCGGATGCGCAGCCGGAGCGCTTCGGCCAGGGTCGAGAAGAAGCCGGCCTGGTCGCCGCAGGAGCCGAACTTGCGCACAATGCCAAGTGACGCCTGCACCTCGTAGGCCACGACCGTCAGGGCGTACAGGGAGTACACGATGAGGAAGCAGAAGAAGAGCGCCATGGACGTCACGTACCACCAGTCATCGCGACCAGATAGCACGGCGCCCACGAGCGAGAGCAGGGGGCACAACACGAAGGCGGTCCATGTGAACCACTCGGCCCACACTTCGTCCCAGCGGCCAATGCTGCGGAAGAAGACAAAGCCGTCCCAGACGTCCGCTACGAAGCCGATGGCCAGCGTCACGGCGTTTGCCAAGGCGTGGAGCAGCACGGGCATGGCCAGCAGCTCCAGGACAGACAAGCCTACGTTCGACTCTCCGCTTTTGGTCGGCCACAGGCCCGTGACGATGGCCAGGAACACGTGCAGGATGATGTCTACGGAGGCCGCAAACACGAAGCCTAGGAGCACCACGGCGAAGCCCGTGTACACGGACCGCAGGACCGCGAGCCCGAAGTTGCCCAGCACGGGCCGCTTCGCGGTCAGCCGCAACGACGGTGGTCCATGACCGTGGCCCTCCTGCGCAGCGCCCTCCTCCAGCACGATCTGGTGCGTCTTCTCGTGGATCACCTGTACGCTGCGGTCCCTGAATCGCAGCGCCGTGATGGGTCTGCCCAGCGAGAAGTGCGCCGCCAGCTCCACCTCGTGCGCCCCGCCCTCCATGACGCAAAGTCAGACGAGGACAGACACACAGACAGAACCGCGGCTGGCACAGGAGCTCGCCACCCTCCGCCGCTACTAGGTTCCTCTCCCCCCCCTTCTCCGCCGACGCACGCGCTGCGCGCGAGCGAGTCGCGGCAGCCCGACTGAGAAAAGAGAAGAGGTTTTGTTGAAGCTTTGCGATGTATGCGCGTGATGCCCGCCCTGGGATGCTGGCGCGCGCCGGGTACCAGGGTACGAGCGAGCTGGCCTCTCTCGCCGAGCGCGGACGCCCAGGGCGACTATTTTCGCTGGCTGCTGGTAATGATGAGACAAGACAGGCAAGCACGCCAGCCGCCCTCTTTGTCCTCACGAAGCCGAGCCACATCCTTGCTGGCACGCACGCAAGCTTGCCTGGCACTGGCAGGCAGCGGCAGCGCAGTCACTCGTGCCAGTGGCCGGTCTCTGCCACTGGCACTGCACCACCGCAAGTCTGCCGTGAAGTCGCAGTCCACCTGGCCGCTGCAATGCCAGTGCTCTAGAGCTCTGGCCGCTGCAATGCCAGTGCTCTAGAGCTCTAGCTGCCACGATCTCCGAGTCCGCCGCGTCCTCCGCGCACTGGTGTCCAGCTTCCGCAGCAGCTTTCCGCCGCCCTGGCGCCCCGGCCCTGGACCTGGCCCTGGCTGCACTGCTCCAGTGCTCGCCTGCCAGCTGCACTTCCCTGCCCTGCCGCGGCCTCTGGCCAGTGGTTGAAAGGGCCGCGACCACTTCACAAGAGGCCTGGCTGGCGCTGCCGCAAGTCGCGCGCCGTGACCGCCGCGAGAGAGCAGAGTCTCCGACTCGGAGTCTCGGCGCAGGCAGCGAGAGAGAGAGCGCAGTCGCGGCGCAGCGCTGACGCAAGGCCAGAGCAAGCACGCAGGCAGGCAGGCAGACCCCGAGTGGAGTGGTAGGTGGCGGCGCGGCGGCGCGGCGGCGGCGGCGGCGCGGGCAGCGGGCGCAGGCGCGGCAGGCGGCGGCGGCGCGGCGGGCGCGCAGGCTCGGCGTGGCCCGGGATCGCTTGGCACGGCGCGGCGCGGCACGGGATGGCATGGGATGGCACGGCATGGCATGGCATGACGCCTTGGCCTCTGGCTGGCTGTGGCTGCGGCGCGCCACGGCGGGCCGCGCACGAGGCGGGCGGCCGCGCGGGCGCCGCGAGCGCGCGCGGGGCCGGGCGAGGGCAGCGACGCGGGCCGCGCGCGCGCGGCGCGGCGCGGCAGGCGCGGGCGGGAGAGGCGCCGGGCGAGGCGGCGGAGGAGACCGACTGACTGACTGACGCGGGCGTCCACAGACCAGAGCAGCCGCGCGATTTTCCGGAGAGGGCGACTCCGCTCGCGGCCCGCGAGGCGAGTTCCTGGAGCCGAGTCCTAGCAGAGCGGCAAGATGGCGCGCGAGCAGCGCGACGATGGCGACATGTACGCCATGGGCGGCGCGGTGGGCGGCGCTGCCAGCGAGTACGACGGCTACAGCTACCAGGCGCCGAACCCGTTCGCGGGCATCGGCGCCGTGAACCCGGCCACGCTCTCGCCCATGTTCGGGGCGCAGGGCGGCGGCATGGCGGGCGCGGGCGCGGGCGCGTACCAGCCCGAGTACCTGTACTATGAGCCCAAGGCGTGGTATGAGCGCATGTGCTACAACAGCGGTTCCGCGTACCTTGGTGGCATCGGCCTGGGCGGTGCCTACGGTGTGGTGAACGGCCTGCGCACGGCGCCGAGCTCCAAGTTCAAGATCCGCGTCAACAGCGTGCTCAACAAGAGCGGCCGCTACGGCTCGCGCTTCGGTAACGCACTGGGCTCGATCGCCATGATGTACTCGTGCGTCGAGGCTGCCACCGAGTACGCGCACCTGGAGGACTACGTGCCGGGCGCTGACGAGTACGTCACGCCCGTCATCTCCGCTACGCTCACTGGTCTGCTGTACAAGTGCACGCAGGGCCCCAAGACCATGGCGCTCGCCGGCCTGCTGGGCGGCGCCGCCTTCGCCGGCTTCACGGGCGCGCGCAGCCTTTGGGCGGCGCGCAACTCGGGCCGCGGCCTGCTCTACTAATTGGGCTCGCGCCCCTGCCCCTGCCTTTTATCTCTGACGCGTTGTCGCTTTCTTCTGGTCGAGGGAAGCGGCACCTGCACCTGTAGTGTTTTATCAAGCCTACTCTTCACCTCCAGCACCAAACACAAACAAGACACACCCTTCGTCCTCTTCCACCCTTCTCTTTCACCTTCCGTAGCGAACTTACTCCATTCAACCCATGCATGCGCCCTTTTTTTCTTGTCTATCTCGCTTCGTGGCTTTTATTTGAAACTATCGTAATTTCGAGAAGCTGCTAGGGCTGCTACAGCTTCTCATGCTCTGCTGCTCATCAGCATCGTCCGACACAATCGCCAGAATGCACGTTTTCACGTCTCCCTTGCACTCACTCACTCCTTCGTCCGCGTCGTCCACTTCGATGGGCTCTAGCCCCTCCCTGTGCCACTCGATGGCCTCCAACAGCGCGTTTTGCAAGGACGTGTGCGAGCTGTCGCCAAAACGACGGCGAGCCCCGCTCCGAAAGGGTCTGAAGTCGAGTCCAAGGTTGGAGCGGTCAGGCTGGGCACCAGCGGGAGGGCGGGGCGCTGCGCAGACGGGAGCGCCGTCATCGTCTCCGCCTCACTGGTAGTCCGCGCCGTCCACTTCAATGGGCTCTAGCGCCTCCCTGCGCCGCTCGATAGCCTGCGCCAATGCGTTGTACAGCGGATTGGAGGACGCGTGCGGGCTGCTCGCGCCGGACGACGGCGAGTCGCGGTCCGGAAGGGTCGTGTGCCGGAGTTTAGAGCGGTCAAACTCGGCGATGCTGGCCACCAGCGGGTTGGCGTGGCGCTGCGCAAGCGCAGGCGCCGTTGTCGTCTCTGCTGCCGCCGTGGAGACCGCCTTGAGCTGGGACCGATCAAAGCCGGCAATTCCCGCAACCAGCGGGTTCGCCGGCCGGCCCGAGCCGCCGACCGGCGCAGGCTCTTCTTGAACGGCCTTGAGCTTGCTGCGGTCAAAGCCGGCAATGCCCGCCATGAGCGGGTTCGCAGGCTTGCCATTGTTAGTCTGCGCCGGCGCTGCCTCGGGCTCCACCTCCGAGGAGGCGGACTTAAGTTGAGTGCGATCAAAGCCCGACACGCCGGCCAGGAGCCCCTTGGGCATCGGGGCTGCGCTGGCGGCGGCATCCGTCGGAGACGTCGAGGTGGTTGTCCTCCCCTCCGTGGCAGCACCGGCGAGACTGTCCTCGAGGGCCCCACCGCCCGTGGCGGAGCTCGTCAGGGCACTCTCGGCGACGGCCGCCGAGGGCGGCGGCAGTGGCATCTCCGTCGGCTGTGCCTGGCTCACGGTGATGACCTTGGGCAGCAGGAGACCCGGCGCCAGGCCTGCGTCGGCCTCGACGTCCAGGTTGGCGAGGTCGTCGTCGTCCTCCTCCTCCTCCTCCTTGTCCTCCTCGTCGTCGAGAGGGCCGGCCGCGCGCACCGCGGAGCCGTCAGCCTCGAGTTGCGCCTGAGCGAGGCGCGAGGCGGCGTGGCGCAAGCCGACCAGCACCGGGTCGGCAGTCTGCGAGTGGGTGGTGTTGGCAAAGGCCGAGGCGCGCTCCTCGTCCTCGTCCGGGTCAGCCTCCGAATTGGTCTCTGAGACCGCCGGGCTGGGCGGGCGCGAGGGCCTCGGAATGGCAGCCAGCACCTCATCAGGCGGCAGCGTGAGGAGCACGGCAAGGCGTTCCGCATCGGCCGTCGCCATGTCGAGGTCAGAGCGCTGGCGCAAGATGGCAGCCGCCTCCGGGCCAAACTGCGCGTCGCCCCAGTGCACGAGGTCAGCGTGCGTCCACAGCGGCTGCGGGAAGATGCGCCAGCGGTCCTCGTGCTGCGCCAGCAAGCCCTGCTCAACGAGCTCGGCGCAGCCGGGGCACTCGACGAAGCGCCGCGGGCAGTCGCCCTTGACGTGGCTCTGCGCGTCGCGGATGCACACCTTGCTATCGCAGCCGAGTGGGCAGGCCACAAGGCGCAGCTCGCAGATGGACGACACGTGCTCATGGATTTCCGAGGCGCGGTCCAGCAGAATGGCGCCGCAGCCGAGCGGGCAGCGTGTCTCATTTGCGCGCAGCGCGCGGTCCCGCGAGTTCGCGCGCAGCTGCACGCGCGGCACGCGGTCAAGGCCCACGCGGTGCGCGGCGGCCGCCACGTGAAGCGCCTGCACCTCGGTCCACCCGCTCGAAAGTACCTGCAGCAGCGCGTCCGAGGACAGGGCGTCGGCGCCCACTGCCGGTACGCCCTGGCGGCGCATCCACGCCAGCGTGCGCTCGCGCGCCGCGCGCTGCTCCTGCAGGCGGTCGCGCTCCTGCTTGTTGAACCAGGTGCGCAGGCGCGCCCACAAGCCGTCTGGCGGCGCCTCGGGCTCGAGCGCACCAAAGGCGGCCGCAGGCGGCGGCAGTGCTGCCGCGAGCGGCGGCGGTAGCGCCGGGATGCTGCCCTTGCGCAGCGCGTCCGCGGCCATCTCCGTGAAGGCGCGGCGCAGCAGCTCGGGCCCCATACCGCGGCAAGTGGTCTCCAGCAAGCGCGCGCCAAGGCGCGACGCGGCGCTGCGCGCCTCGTCCAGCGAGACGGCCCTGCGCCGCGTCAGGTCAATCTTGTGCGCCAGCACCGCACACACCTGGTCCACTGGCCCGACCTGGCGCACGAGCTCGAACCAGTAGAAGACCTCCTCGAAGGACGTCCGCGACGTCACGTCAAAAACAATCAGCACGAGCTGCGCGCCGTTCAGGTAGGTGGCCGCCACGGCGTCGCTCGCGCCCTCCAGGCCAGCCGTGTCCCACACGGCCAGCTCCACATCCTCGCCCGCGACCTTGGCGCGCCCCTTGTGCAGCTCGCACTCGAAGAGCTCCGCGCTTAGGCTCCACGCCTTTTGCGCCGCGCCGCTCCCGCCGCCGCCGCCGCTGCTGCTGGCGGCCACCAGCTCGCGCGCGACGCTGCTCTTGCCTGCGCCGGCGGCGCCGCACACCGCCACGCTCGCCGCGCGCATGCTCGCCCCTCGCGGCGGCAGCTCCGCTCCTTGCGCGCCCTGCTCCGCGCGGGCCCTCGCCCGCGCCCTCGCCCTCGCCCGCGCCACCGCGCGCGCGCGCGCCTCCGCCTCACGCGAGCGTGCCTGCGCGCTTCCCGGGCATGCGCCGCCGCTGCCGCCGCCGCTGCCGCCGCCGCCGCCGCCGCCGCTGTGCCGCTGTGCCGCCGCGCCGGCCGCCGCCGCCGCGCCGCTGTGCCGCTGTGCCGCCGCCGCCGCCGCGCCGCCGCCGCCCCGCTTGGCCGCGCCGCCGCCGCGCTCCCGCTTTGCCGCCGCCGCGTGGGCGCCTTGCCCTCGGCCGCGAGAGCCCATCAGCAGCAGCGGCATCTCGGGGCCTTGGCTGGCGCGCCGCGCCGTGCTGCGCTGCGCTGGCGCCGGGCTCGGAGGGCGGGGCGTCGCCGCCGCCGCGCGCGCGCTGCCGGTCTGCCTGCGCGCGTGCCTGCGTGCCTGCCTGCGTGCCTGCCTCGGCTCGGCTCCGCTTGGCATGCGGCTCTGCAGGCAGTGGCCCGGCGCCCTGGTGCTGCAATGCATGGAGAACCGGGACCCGAGGGCCGAGGCACGTGCTGCGCTCGGCCGCGGCGGCCTCTCGCCGAGCGCAGCCTGGGCAGCGGCGGGCGCTGCGACGCGCGGCTCGCTGCCGACTGTGGCCAACTGAAGTCAGGAAGACCAGACCCGGACGTGCTTCGCTGCCAGTGCAGTGCGGGTCGCCAGCGGCCAAGCCCGAGCCCGGCCTTGTCTGGCAACTTGAAGAGGCACTGCAAGGACATCATGACGAGGCGTCTCGGCCATAGCCAGCTGCCAGACGAGGGAGGCAACTCTGACACTGTCTGGCAGGTTGAACTTTGAAGCTGGCAGCGGCAGGCCTGATGCCGATGGGCGTGCGAGCAGCGGCAGGCGCTGGCGAGGGCCGCTGACACTGGCGGGCAGGCCCGGCCACCTAAGCGCACTGCACTGCATTGCATTGCATTGCATTGCATTGCATTGCATTGCATTGCATTGCATTGCACTGCACTGCACTGCATTGCACTGCATTGCACTGCACTCCAGGCGCGAGGACTTCGTCCGTCAGCCTGCGCTGCCGGTGGCGGCAGGTCGTCTCAGGCTGCGCGCCGCCGTGGCCGGAGCTAAAAGCTCCCTTGCCCAGAGGCTTGAAGAGGCCGCCCGCTGCTCAGCTAACTAACTACTTCGGCTCAAGTGGCGGCGATTCGGAGCGACCACTCGGGAGGCACACCAGACGCCGTTTAAAGCTCGCGCGCGCGCGCGATGGCCGCGGCGGCGGGCGCGGGCGGCGGCGCGGCGGCGGCGGCGGCGGCGATGGCGGCGGCTCCGGCGGCGGCGGCGGCGGCGGGCTCCGGCGCGGCGGGCGGCGGCGCGGCGGCGCGGTCGTCCAAGGACGTGCTCTTCGAGGCGCTGCTGGCGGCGCCAGACCTGGACCTGGACAAGCTGCGCGCCGCGAGCTGGACGCGCGTGCCGGGCCGGCTGCGCGGCGCCGTGTGGCAGCTGCTGCTCGGCTACCAGCCGACGAAGCGCGACCGGCGCGAAGCGACGCTGCAGCGCAAGCGACAGGAGTACTTCGACTACCTGCCCATGTACTATAACAACGCGGACGCGGAGCGGTCCGAGGAGGACCAGAAGATGCTGCGGCAGATTTTGCTTGACATCCCGCGCACCAACCCGGGCATGCCCCTCTTCCACTGCGACGAGGTGCGCCGCAGCTTCGAGCGCATGCTCTACATCTGGGCGATCCGCCATCCGGCCAGTGGCTACGTGCAGGGCATGAACGACCTGGTCACGCCTTTTTACGTGGTTTTTCTCGCACACCACATTAGCGGCGGCGACATCGAGAGCATCAACGCGTACGACGCGTCCACGGTGGAGCCGACCATTTTGCGCGCCGTCGAGGCCGACTCTTACTGGTGCCTCACCAAGCTGCTCGATGGCATCCAGGACCATTACACGATGCTGCAGCCAGGCCTGCAGCGCATGTTTTACCGGCTGCAGGGCGTCATCCAGCGCATTGACCGTCCGCTGCACGACCACCTGGAGCGCGAGCACGTCGACTTCAACCAGTTCGCCTTTCGTTGGATGAACTGCCTGCTCGTGCGCGAGCTCGAGCTTGGCTCCATTGTACGCCTTTGGGATACCTACCTGGCTGAAGAGCGCGAAGGTTTTGACACCTTTCACGTTTATGTATGCGCCGCGCTGCTCGTCACGTGGTCCGCCGAACTGCAGAGGATGAGTTTTCAAGACCTCCTCATCTTTTTGCAAAATCTGCCCACCAGCGACTGGGACGTGGGCCGCATCGAGGAGCTGCTGGGTCAGGCATTCATCCTCAAGACTCTTTTCAACGAGTCTCCGAGTCATCTCGGCTGACACGCACATGTTGCACGGCCGAAGCGCGGACGGCTGACGCGCACTACTTCTCTTTCTGCGCTTGGCCCACGCGGTTACGCACCTGCAGCCCTTCACGACTGAAGCACAGCTTTGCTCAGCTGACCACACGTTTTTGTGCTCGTTGGGAGAGTGCAAGAGTGAGGAAAAGTTTGCAAGGCACGGGACCGGCTAGGTTCGGGCAAAGGCTCGCATGGCTGGAGGACTCCCTCCCTCTTCTTAGAGAGAGCGTCGGGGAGCGCCTGCTCCTTTTTTGGAAAGGGAACTGGAGCGAGCTATCTTGCGTTGGTGCGCCGTGGCGACTGAATGATTGATAGATGAAAAGACTGTCTGTGTGCAATGCTTATGAGGATGAAAGATTGCTACATCTTCGAGAGCGAAGTGCCGTGCTGCCGTGCGTCCGTACGCCGTGACGATCTACTGGTTGGTCTGTGTGCAATGCTGCGTGTAATGCTGCGTGCAACGCTGCGTGCAATGCTGCGTGCAATGCTGTGTGCAATGCTGCGTGTAATGCTGCGTGCAACGCTGCGTGCAATGCTGCGTGCAATGCTGCGTGCAATGCTGCGAGCAATGCTGCGTGCAATTCTGCTTGGAGAGAAGACGAAGGATAGCCATAGCTTCGAGAGCGGGCTGCCGCCCGTCGATGCGCCATGGCGATTGACTGATCGCATTCGATAGATGAAAAGACTGTCTGTGTGCAATGCTGATGAAGCTAGCCTCGAACGAGAGTTCTCTCTCTGCTCTCTCTCTCTCTCTGCTCTCTTATTCTCTCTCGTGCGAGGTACGGTAGAAACGATAGACTTGTAGACCTAGGCGGCATGCGCACACAGCGTAGGCAGGACATCATCCACAAAGCGAACCAGCTACACTTCATGCTAGCTCGCTTGGACTGCCCCGAGGTGTTCACATGCTTCTCACTCTCCTTTCGAATCACACGACTCCCCTTGCTTACTGCGTCGTCATTCACTCGGGGACGGCAATTGGCGCCGCGGCGGCATTGTCCTCGGCAGGAACGGCCGCCGGAGGGTCGGCGCGGGGCACCACCGTCCAGGACGGGATGGCAGAGAGCACAAAGGCCTTGAGGAAGAAGTACGCGTCGACCAGGAGGTCGTTGGGCACCTGGTCGACGGTGGCGATATGACCGAGCTCGTGCAAACGCTGACGGCGCAAAAAGGCCAGCTGCTGCTCGCGAGTGCCAATGAAGGGCTCCAAGTAGCCGGTCTCGTTCAGGTACACGAGTGCAGCCGCCAGGAGGCAGAGATAGAACTCTGCCGAGCTGGTGTCGTTGGTAACAAAATACACGAGGACGCCGAGCTTGACGAGCAGCTGGACGTTAATGACAATGACGCGCTGCAGCGCTGGCGCGCCCGCCTGCACGCCCAGGCCAGCCTCCGCGCCTGCGCCACGCGGCGCCGCGGGCACCGCGCCAGCTGGTGCTTCATCCGGCTCCTCCCCATCGGGTGCGGGCGCCAGGTCCGCGTCGAGGTCTGTCTCTGGTGTGGTCACGTGGCCAGCCGCGGCTGCGGCTGCGGCTGCGGCTGCGGCTGCGGCTGCGGCAGGAGGTCCTGCCGTAGCGACGCCCGCGGAGGCAGCAGGCATGGCGCCGCGGGCCCCGGGCCGCGGCTGCGCACTGGGGTGGCCAAGATACGTAAAGGCGTGTTGGTGCGCTGCCCAGTCCGCGTACGGGGCGGACGGCGCGAGGCGTGCCGCGGCTGTTGCCTGCAGACGCTGAGAGAGCTCGATGGCGCGCATCAGCTTGCCATAGTGGTGCTTGAAAGACTCAATGCACTCCTGGTACGACTGTGGCTCCGGCATCTCATCGAGGTCCTCGTCGTCCAGGTCGAAGGCCTGGCTCGGGTCAAAGTCAAGGTCGTCCTCCGGCGCAAACTGTTGCGTACTCCGCGAGTAGGCTGCATCCGCATCGGCCGCGCCGTGGGAGGCTGCGGCGGCCGCAGCGGCAGCAGCCACGCGCGCTGCCGCAGCGCTGGCGGCCGCGGCGGCTGCGGCCTCGGCGGCTGCGGCCTGCGCGGGGTGCGCGGCCGGCGCCACGGAGGCATCAGCTGCCGTGGTCCAAGACGCCAGGGCGGGCTGCTCGTCGTAGTCCTCGTCGACTTCCTCGTTGAACCAGGCGAGCGCCGAGGGCCCACCGAGAGCACGCTCGAGCTGGCGCGGGTCAAAGGCTGACCAATTCAGCAGCGGCTGCTGCATGGGCCCGTCGAGACCCATGTCCTGGAGCCACTGTTGCTGCATCTGCTGCACCTGCTGCTGCGCGTGCGCGTCCTGAGCCATGCGCGCGGGCGGCCGGCGGCTGTGGTCAACGGGGGCAGTCGGCGCCGCCGCCGCCACGGGCGACCCGAGTGCGCCGGCCGAATGCACGCCGGAGCCGGCCAGGCCGGCGAGTGTGGCCACCTCGCCGAGGTTCTGCGTGGTATCATACAGGGGATGCAGGGGCGGCGCACCGTCGTCCTGGCTCCCGAGGTCCTGGTCGTCGTCCGTGACGCCAACCTGCCCGCCCATGATTGGGGCCGGACCAGGGTCCTGCGATTGCTGCGAGAGCGGCTGCTGCTGCTGCTGCTGCTGCTGCTGCTGCTGCTGCTGCACCTCGGGAGGCGGGGCACCGCTCACCATGTGAAGCGTGAAGGTGTCCTCGGCGGGCCAGCGTGCGAGCACGTCGCGCACGCGCTCTTCGTTGGCCAGATACCTGCCATGAAAGATGAGCTTTTGCTCGCTCGCAGGCGGCTTCCATGGATGCTCCTGCGCGAGCACGTCCTTGAGATCGCGCACCGTACCGGTCTCGGTGAGCGTCCAAGACACGCTGACGGGCTTGGGGTAGTACGGATGCATGACCACGAGCGTCAGCTCGCGCCGGCCGCCTGCCTCGACGCCGTTCGCACCGGTCGCCATCCTCGCGCGATCACGCTACGCTAGCGCACGAGTGGGCGGAGTAGTCGGGCGGAGTAGTCGAAGAGGAAGTGAGGAAGAGAGGTTGCGCGTTCCTTGTCGCACCGCCTCGCTTCCGCTGTGCTGGCAGCGCGGAACGGGCAAGCGGCGGGGTGAGCGCGCCGCCGCGCCAGGCCGCGCCGCGTCGCGCCAGGCTGCGCCGCGCCGCGCCGCGCCGCGCCGCAGCACGCGTCCGCGAGGTAGCGCGGAGCACGCAAGCAACCCCCCTGTTTCCCTTGTTTTCTTTCTTTTCGCGAGTCTCCGGCCCTGCCGTGGCCGATGTGCTGCGCTGTGCTGCGCCGCGCCGCGCAAGCGCTGGGGACGCGGGCGGGCGCGGGGGGGGAGAGGCGCCGCCGCGCTCGCTCGCCGCCGCTGCCGCCGCCGCCGCTGCTCGCGCCGCAGCCCTCCTGCGGCCCGCGCCTCGGCTTCGGGACTGACAGTGAGCGAGCGAGCAGGTTCGATGACGCCTTCCGACGCGAGGTCTATCTGGATTGGTCCGTTTTCCAAGTCATGACCAAGGTCAAATCCATGACTCGGACTGTGACCACGGCCGGCCATGGCATGGCACGATTGTCGAGACGCGCACCCGGGACCAGAATGTCATCAACGTCAGCCACCTCGCCTTCATGGACGTGGCGAACGTGGACCGCCCGACGCTCTGGAACACGCAAAAGCTCAACCACTGGCTGTGAAGTATGGCTACGGGGTCCTCAATGCCTCAATGGCGCAGGCAGCGTCCCAAGCACTCAACTTTGACGAAGTTAAGAGCAGGAGGAGGCTGAGCGCATGTACATCACATCTCGATTCAAGCTCCACGGTGCCGTCGTGAGCCGCGACACGGACGTGCTCGAGGACATCTACAGCGCGGCCTCCGCGACCATTGTGTACTACTTCCGGCGAAAGCAGCCGTGGAACGCCACCTACAAGGAGCGCGAGGACAGCTTCATGCACCTGCAGTTCGCCGTTGCGCCTTGTGCGGTGCTGGCGCTTCTCATCCACAGTGAGGGACACGAAGTTAAGAGCAGGAGGAGGCTGAGCGCATGTACATCACATCTCGCTTCAAGCTCCACGGTGCCGTCGTGAGCCGCGACACGGACGTGCTCGAGGACATGCCGCGCGAGCGCAATGCGCGCGCGCCTTCAACTGCACCGTCTCAAGGGCGACTACTGAAGCACGAAGAACAAGACGCTAAGTTAGATCGCTTCGACGAGTGCAATCTTGTGCTCAACAAGAGTCAAGCTCACACGGGACAACCTCGTCGAGTTCAACACCACCAGCGCCACTGCCAATACGGGCATCCCCGTCAACCATACGGTGCTCGATACGTAGGTGTGGCAGGTGGGACCCTTCCGCATGTCAGGCAACGGTATCGCTCCCCACGAGGCCCTTGAAAGGGAGGGAAGTAGATGCGCTGCTGCACCGCGATGACGTCGCGCGGGAACTTCTCGTCAAGACGTGGAAACCATCATCCCGAATCGGACAAGGTGACAGATTCTCAACGCTTGAAGGGACGTGATGAATTGTTTCATAGGGTACTTGCTTTTCTGGTCGCTCCCGGAGGGGAGAAAGTCCCAGACTAGCTTTTTGCTTGTTTTCATGTGAACTGCGTGAGCAGGATCCACGGTGGAGGCGTGCTTTTCGCAGAGAGGCGAGCTTTTCGCAAAGAGGCGAGCTCTTCGCAGGCAGAGGGACGCCTCGAAGAATGCCAGCGACATGCGAGACCTGCGTGATGCCTCCTCCCATCACGGACTGGCTTTTCGTGCGCGCGAAAGGGCGACTAAAGATAAAAAAGGGTGAGCCAGGAGGGCCGACGTAGCGGCCCAATGTGCTCGCGCGCCTGGTGCAGAACATGACAGAGACCTATATTTGAGTCCGGTGGGCAGATATGGACAAAGACCGCAGCCGCGGCATCCGCGCAGAGGTCGATCCCGCGGGGCACGAGAGCGTCCGGATCAAAGGTGTGCGGGAATGCGAGCGCCAAGAAAAGAGCTAACGCGAGGAGACTCAGGAAAAGCAGGAGCGCATGGCAGGCGGCGGCGGCGCACCTATTGCAGCGAGAGGCGCCCTCGAGTGCGAACTCCTCGGTGGTGATGATGCCATTGGGGTCAACGTGCCAGTACTTGCGGCCTCGCATGCCCCAGGAGGTGGCGACGAGCGTCTCAAGGTCAGGCTTGGAGTGCGGAGCGGCAGCGGCCGTGACCGCGACGGGGGCTGCCGCCGCTGCCAAGGGCTCCTCGGCGCCAGACCGTCGCCGTCGTCGCAGAGGGACGGCTTTGGTCTTGGGCGCAAGGCCAACAAGGCGTGAGAGCAAACCGCCCCGCGACGGGCCCCCCATCGCGGCGAGCGGCTTGCTCGCAGCCACGTGTCTGTCTGCTGGCTCGAGCCCCGCCTCGTGCGCGCCGGCCAGCAGCGAGGCGGTCGGCATGGCTGCGGGCTGGTCGGCGCCTCCGCTCTGCTCGAGGCTTGGCGCATGGCGAGCACCGCCGCTGTTGAGCGAGAGCGCGTTAAAGCGCGCGGCGAGCCTGGCGCACGCCTCGGCCGACGCGGGCTCCTCACCGCGCCGCGCCACGGGCCCGCGCAGCCGCATCGCGTCGTGAGAGGCTGGCCGCGCGCGACCAACCACCACCGGCTTTGCTGCTACTTTCCTGTAGTACCACATTCTTCTTATTACTACCATGGTACCACGGCCCGAACCCAAAGCCCACGAGTGAGAGAGAGATCGCGCCGGGAGCGAGCGAGCGAGCGAGCGAGCGAGCAGCACGCCCCG
The DNA here is from genome assembly GCA_013306675.1 of Thraustochytrium sp. TN22. Taxonomy (NCBI): domain Eukaryota; class Bigyra; order Thraustochytrida; family Thraustochytriidae; genus Thraustochytrium; species Thraustochytrium sp. TN22. The sequence goes on from JABLUY010000008.1 coordinate 297,180, forward strand.
GCTGGCGTCAGCGAGGTCCCGAAGCAAATTGTGCTGGCTGGCGGCTGTCCCAACTTACACGTAGTACTGGTGGTACGGGTACCTTGAGCGAGCACACGACAGCAGTGGCAAGATGATCAACAAGACCAACACGAACGAAGCCGTGGATAAATACGAACTTGGGCTTGGTGCCGCAGAACATGAGTGCCCAGAGCGCGAAGCGCTTGTGCGGGAGCGAGTCCTCAACGGCGATCACCATCAGGTAGGCGCCAAGGATGAGAAAGGACCTCAAGCTGACGTACACGGAGGCCAGAGAGGATAGCCCGGGCGACGCTGGCGAGCGGGTAGAGCACAACGGGCAGGTCAGGTGGGAAGGAACTCTACGGGGACAGCAGCAGCAGCACATGCGCTTGGTGTGCACGCTCAAGGTGCCACACTGCAAGTAGTGTGTTCGTAAACAGAATGTTGTTGTAGGTTGGATAAGTTAGTGCGCAAGTGGGTGGCAGGAGAAGGTCGTACGTGAGGAAGAGGCGCGGAGTGTCATTGTCTTTCTCGCGAGGTGTCCCTGGTCAACCTCTTAGTTGAGAATGAGACGGCGGACGCCAGTGGCATCGTCGGCGTAGTTTTCGGCCCAGTCCGGAAAGGAGCTGAGGTCGCCAAAGACGTTGCCAGTGACGAAGGGGGCAACGATGGCGAGGAGGACACCGAAGCACTTGAGGATGGCACCACCCTTGATCATATCGAAAAAGCTGATGCGGCCAGTGGAGAATGCGAGAGCCATGGGCGGGGTGGAGGTGGGGAGCAAAAAGGCGAGCGTGGCGGCGGTACCAGCCGGGAGCGCGAGCAGGAGCGGGTGAATACGCTTCTGCACGGCGATCTCGAAGAGGATGGGCAGAAAGACGGTGACGGCGGCCACGTTGGAGATGAGCTCAGTGCAGATGGCGACGAGAATGGCGACGATGGAAACGAGAGAGATCGTGGAGAGGTCGGTGGCCGAGGCGACGAGGGAGCCGACCTCGGCGGAGAGGCCACTGGAGCCGATGGCCTCAGCCATGGAGAAGCCAGCGCCGAGCAGGAGGATGACTCCCCAGGGCAGGCGCTTAAAGGCGCTGACCTCAACGAGCATCTTGCCCTCACGCTGGGAGCTGGGAAGCCAGAAGACGATGATGCCGCCAATAACGGAGACGATGGCGTCGTTGGTGTAGGCGCTCCAGGAGTTGTTCGAGTCGGCGTCCTCGCAGTCGTACTCGTTGGTGTACTGGTCGTCGCTGCAGTAGCCGAGGTAGGGCGTGATCACGTAGCCGGAGATGAGCCAAAAGAGGACCATGAGGGAGAGGATGGCGCAAAGGATCTTCTCGTCACGCGAGACGGGGCCGAGGGCGCGGCGCTCCTGGTTGAGGCGGTCCTGGCTGAGCTGCAGGTCGATGCCGCGCAGGTAAACAAAAGTGATGGAGGCCCAGGCGATGAAGACCATGATGACGGCGATGGGCGCGGCGTAGCCCATCCAGGTGGCGAAGTTGATGGGCGCCTGCGGGAAGGAGCCGGTGACAAGGAGCGAAAAGGCGAGGTTGGCGCTCGTGCCGATCAGGGTGGAGCAGCCGCCGCTGGTGGCGGCGAGCGCCACGCCAATGACGGCGGCCTTCTCGAAGCGGACGCCGTCCGGAGTGTCGATGCGGCCCTCGAGGAAGCCGCGGATGACGGGCAGCATAAGCACGGTGGTGGCCGTGTTGCTGGCGAACATGGAGATGATGGCGGTAATGACCTGGAAGCCAAGCAGCACGAACTTGGGCTTGGTGCCGCAGAACTTGAGCGCCCAGAGCGCGAAGCGCTTGTGCGCGAGCGAGTCCTCAACGGCGAGCACCACCAGGTAGGCGCCGAGGATGAGAAAGGACACCGAGTTGAAGTACATGGAGGCCAGCGAGGACAGCCGGGCGACGCTGGCGAGCGGGTAGAGCACAACGGGCAGCAGGGCGCTGACCTCAATAGGCACGACCTCGAAGATCCAGAGGCAGACGATGAAGAGAGTGACGGCCAGGGCATCGTTTGCCTTGGGGTGCTCGTCCGAGAGCTCGATGCTGCCGGCAATGATGGCCAGGATGGGTGCCAGGAAGAGGCCGATCTTCTTGGACAGCGGGAACTGCTTCCAGTAGCCCTGCGTGAACGTGTACCAGCAGTCCGCGTCGGGCCCCTTGGCGTACTCGATGTCGTCCGAGTCGCCATCGCCAGCGTGGGCGCCGTTCATCTTGAACGAGGCGCCGGACTCCGGCTGCACGGCGGTGTTCTCATGGACATCCTCGTTCGCGTTGGTCTTGTTGATCATCTTGCCGCAGCTGTCTGGCTCGCTCGCGTGCTCGCTCGCGTGCTAGTGGCTTCTTGCTGCCTTTCCGCCGGTTGGGGGTTGTGGGTTTGCTGCCGCCAGCGCCCCGCGGCGGGGCGCCTGCCCGCTTGCCTGCCGCCGCGTCCGCCACCCGCGCTCGGACGCTGCCGGGTAGTAGCCGTGGTCTTCCTGCCTGTCTCCCTGGGCTGCCCACTCTACCAGAGTTCCCGCTCGCAGGAAGGAGGAGGTCGCCGCGGCCCACGCTCTTTCGGGCAACCTGTGCACAGCCTGCAGCAGAGATCGGGGCCCGACGCTGTCAGACGCGCCCAGCGCCCGGCGCCGAGACGAGACGAGCCGATACGGGCCGCAGGCCCGCAGCGGCGCAGCGCACCGGCCGTGACCGGCGCCACCGCCGGGCGGCGCCGGTCCGGGAGGCCAGGTTTTCCGCTCGCAGCCTGGACCGCCCTGTCGCGATGCGTGTGATGCGAGCGAGCTCTCTGTCTGTGACGCCAGGGAAGCCGAGCGAGCGGCCTCCTCAGCGCGAGTGAGCGGGCGGGCGGGCGGGCGGGCGGGCGAGCGAGCGGGCGGGTGGGCGGCCAGCCGGGCGAGAAACCGATCGGAGCAGCGGGTAAGCGTCGCCAGCCAGGCTGTGAGGTGCTCTGCCTAGCCGGGGGGTGTCCGAGTGCCATCTCGCCTCGCCTCCCACTGAAGTCGGAGTTCAAGCTCAAGTTCAAGTTGGCTTGTCTCGTGTCGTCTCCTTCGACCGGACACGGACGGTACGACTTCGGACTCGGACGCGCCGCGCGCGCGCACGCGTGCGCCGCGCGCCAGACCAGGACAACGGCCGGACGGACCCCATGCAACTCCTGCCAAACGGCAGCCAAAGGGCGCGGCCGTCTTGGCCGACGCATCGGCTGGCACGCTGCAGCGTAGCTTCATCATCGCCAGCGCGTGGCGGTGCCGCGTCGCAGGAAGGAGCACAAGCTGCTGCTCTGGCAGCTCTGCCGCTGCAGCCGCAACTTGTGGGCGACACGATAGAGGCCCTGCGCTCCAGGTTTCGTCCTTGATTGGTAGCCGGTAGACCCTTCTAGGTTGCGCTGCTGACGACGCTCCGAGTCGCCCGCTCCACTTGCTTGTGTTGATCATGAAGCGAAAGAGGGCGGCCAGTGCAGAAGTACAGTCCGTCGCCGAGCCACCAGCCACCGCGGCCACTGCCACCAAGGCCTCTGGGACGCCACGCGAGCAGCAGTGCACAGCGGCCGCGGCCAGATCGCGCCAGGCAGCTCGCGACAAGCGGCCGCGCTCTAGCGGCTACACTGCACGAACCCGCCACCTGGCCACTGCAGGCAAGCGAGTTCGACGCCCAGCAGCCCCACTGCAACCGTGATAACTCAGCCGCTTGCTTGCTAGCTAGCTAGCTAGTAGGCCTAGGCCTCGTCAGTCCGCCGCGGCTGCCGGTTCGCAGGGACCGCGCCGCCGGTCCAGGATGCCACGCCGACGTGCGAAGCGCTCCGCTCCGCGGTGCCAGCGCTCGTGCGGTGACACTGTCACGCCAGCGTAGCCAGGCTTGGCCGCCGCGGCTTCGCGCGAGCGGTGGCGGGCCAGCCGGCGCCAGCGGCGCCATCTCTCGCCCTCGGCGCCCGCCGCCGCCGGGCGTGGCACGGCACTGGCAGTGGCGGCAGCTGACGCGCCGCGTTGAGTGAGAAGCTGCGGACCCATGCGAGCAAGCAGCTCCCAGCCGGACCAGCCGCCCCACTGTGGGTGCTTGTCGGAGCATGCAGACAGCTTGTGGGCCGAGAGCTGGTCCTCGTGTGGTGTGCGAGCTTTAGCGGCGAAGGTACGGGGACCCGGACGGCCGGCGGCCCGCCGGCGGCCGCGTCGTTGGAGCGCAGGGGCGCGCGCAGGTGGTCCCGAGGCAGTCACTCGCACTGGCAGGCACTGGCAGGCAGCAAGGGACATGCTCAGGTATCGCTGACGACAGCGGCGCGGCACGGGCTGGGCCGCCACCGGCGGCCGTCAGGACTCAGCCTGAGGCGCGCCGCCCCTTGCCATGCTGGACCGGGCCCAGGCCGTGCGCGAAGGCGGGTGCAGGACGCGGCGCCACGGGGGAGGGCATGTGGATAGGTAGCTAGCTGGCTACTCCAACCCTGGATGCGACTCGGACTCGACATGACTTGGACCTTGTGGGCCGCGCCGGCCCGGGCCCGCGTCAGTCCAGATCGAGCCTGGGCCTTGGGGGCAGGGCCTGCGCCTGCCTCTCTGGCCAATCACCAAGGGCGTCGCCCGAGCTCCAGTGCCCATCGGCGGATCAGGCGAGGGGGCTGACCACCAAGCTTCGACGATGGCGAGCTTTTGCAGCAGCAAGAGCAGAAGTCGCCAGCAAGCCGCATCCGACGCTGAGCGAAGCGGCATCCGAGCCGGCAGCTTCTGAGCCCGCCGCAGCCGCCAAGCCAGCCACCAAGCTTCGAGTTCAATCGCAGCGCCCTGAAAATTGGATCTTCGTTGCATCGAGACCAGCGTTGCTCCGAGGGTGACCCACGAATATTGCATCGTCGACCTGACAGAAGCAATCTTTTTTCAAGCCAGCGCACACCCGTGAGGACCTGCGCGTGCGTTCACGAGCGCTCACCATCACAAGCGAGCGACTCGGAGCGGTAGGCGTGAGCGGGCGCGAGCGGCACGCCTCCAAGGCGGTACGTTCAAAGGAGAGCGCCTGCCTTTCTGTTGCGTGGCTGGTTAGGACTGTGCTGGGCGCGAGTTAACTGGGCGCGAGTTAACTGGGCGCGAGTTATCGAGCACGAGCAGCGGCCGCAATGCGAGAGTCGCACCGGCAGTAGACCGGCCGCGCATCTTGGGTCTAGCCACGTCGCCACGCCGGAGCGACCTCGGCTCACCGCTGTAGCCGATAAGCGCCGCTCACCGGCGCCCTGGCCCCGCCTTTTGCAATGCCCGACGCCCGTCATGGCCTTCAACCTCGGCGCGAACTTTTACGCCACGGCTACGTCGGCCACGTCCTAGGCGTTTCAAACCTCGGCCGCACCCTCATCCGCCCCGGTCTCCGACGCGTACTGTCGCGTACAGCAGCTCGACCCCGGACAGCCCTCCCGACTCGGTCCCAAGTCCCCTGACCTCGCACGTGGCTCGAAATCATCTCGCCCGAACGCCACATGCGAACTGACTGGGATGCACGCGAGGTGTGGTGTTCGGAGGACGTACATGCTGACGGTCCCAACTTCGTGCGGCTTTGGGCGTCACGGGACCGGAGTCCGAACTGCGCGATTGCTGGCCGTTTTGGTTAGTAGGTCACGAAACTGCCTCACAGTCAGTTGAGAGCGGCATCCCACCGCTTCCCGCGCAGGGTGAGCTGAGGTGATGATAAAGTAGATCGATCGCACGGCCGGGTGCCAAACACACACTGCAGCCACGGCGGATGGCAATCGCCGAAATTCCACCAAGAGCAGATTTGTCAATGAGTAGGAGGATTTGGTTTTTTTGCACCTTTTGCACCACGGCGCCGCGCTCGCAGGCCACAGTCGGAGCGAGCAGAAGCGTAGCCGAGTGTCACATTGCTTGGAGGCGCGCGCAGATGCCGTGGCATATCATTTCAACTCGCACGGCGTGCTTGGCCGCGGGAAAGCGCCGCAAGCGCCATTTTCGAAAAATACCAAATCTTTTGTCAACGATACATAGTGTGCCACCCACGCCAATTGCTCGCAATAGCTCGCGCAAGTCGCCTGCTCGTTCATGCCGCTTGCTCGCTTGTGTCGCTCGCACATGCCGCCTCGCTCCCAGAACGTGCTTGCAATCAGCGGCGAAGCCCCTGAGAGTTTTGAGCCCACTCGGGAAACTCAGAGATGTCACCAAAGACGGAACCGGTGATGAAGGGAAAGACAATGGCGAGGAGCATGCCAACGATCTTGAGGGTCATGCCGCCCGAAATCATGTCGTAAAAGGAGACGCGACCTGTGGCAAAGGCAATGGCCATGGGAGGCGTGGAGGTGGGCAAGAGGAAGGCGAGCGAAGCGGCAATGGTGGCCGGAAGCACAAGGAGCAGCGGGTTGATCTCCTTCTGAACGGCGAGCTCGAAGAGAATGGGCATGAAGATGGTGACGGAGGCGACGTTGGAGATGAGCTCGGTAATGATGGCCACGAGGACGACGACGATGGCGACGAGGGCAATGTCCGAGAAGTCTGTGGCGGCACTGATGATCTCGCTGACCTCGGCGGACAGGCCGCTGGAGGCAATGGCGGTGGCCATGGCGAAGCCAGCACCGAGCAGGAGGATGACGCCCCACGGCAGGCGCTTAAAGCATGACTCGTCCAAGAGCATCTCACCCTCGCGCTGGGAGCTGGGGATCCAGAAGAGGCAGATGGCACCAATCATGGCTACCACGCTGTCGTCAACGTACTCCTTCCAGCTGTTCTCCGGGCTGGCGTCCTCACAATCATACTTGTTGTCCCACTGCTCGTCGTTGCAGTAGCCCAGATAGGGCTCGATGGCGTACGGGGTGACGAGCCATGTGATGACCATGACGAAGAGCACGAGGCCCAGCACCTTCTCGTCGCGCGAGACCGGACCAAGCTCCGCACGCTCGCGCGCGAGCGAGTCGGTGTTGAGGTTGAGGTTGATGCCCCGCAGGTAGATGAAAGTAAGGGAGGCCCAGGCGGTGAAGACCATGAGGAAGGCAATGGGCATGGCGAAGCCCATCCAGGTCTGAAAGTTCACCGGCACCTGAGGGAAGGTGCCCGTGATGAGCAGGGAGAACGCGAGGTTGGCGCCCGTGCCGATGAGCGTGCCGCATCCGCCGCAGGTGGCAGCCAGCGCCACGCCCAGGAGCGCGGCCTTCTCGAAGCGCTGGCCGGCAGGCGAATCCGTGCGGCCATCCAGAAAGCCCTGGATCACCGGCAGCATCAGAAGCGTCGACGAAGTGTTGCTGGCGAACATCGACACGATGGCAGTGATGACCATAAAGCCCAGCAGCACGTACTTGGGGTTCGTGCCGCAGAAGCGGAGCGCCCACAGCGCGAAGCGCTTGTGGGCCATGGCGTCCTCGATCGCCATCACCACGAAAAAGGCGCCCAGCGTAAGGAAGGAGGTGTGGTTCAGGTACTGGTGCGCCAGCGTGCCGGCTCGCTCCACGCTGGCCAGAGGGTACAGCACGATGGGCATGAGCGTCGTCACCGTGATGGGGCAGGTCTCGAAGACCCACATTGCCACAATAAAGATCGTGCAGGCCAGCGCATCGTTCGCCTTGGGGTGCTCGTCGGAGATCTCCACGCAGGCGAAGATGATGGCGAGCAGCGGCCCGAGGATGAAGCCGACCTTTTGCGGCGTCGAGAACATCTTCCAGTACCCATGCGTGTACGTCTCCCAGCAGTCGGCGTCGGCCTTCTTCGTCACAACCTTCTTCGTCGCGCGCCCATAGGCCTCACCCGACTTCTTCTCCTCAGTCTTGACGTCAGCTCCGTCCTTGTCATCCGAAATGGCAAAGGACGCCTGCGCCAGGTCGGCGCCGGACTCCGGCTGCACATGGCCCTGCTCCAGCTCACGTCCCGGGTCGCGGGCATCGGAGTTCAGCATCTTGAGGGATCCTTGGTCGCGTTGTCTTCTCCTTTGCTGCAGATGAGCTCAAGTTTCGGGTTTGCTGCGCTCGACCCGAGCTCGCCCAGCGCGTTAGCCATCGCGCTTGGCTTGGCTGCAAGATAACGTAGGAGCTCAGAAGCCCAGCCTATAGTATGTGCGAACAAGTCGAAAACTGGATCGCCGGCTCGCGCTCAACGAAGCGCAGTTGCATCTGCATCTGCAGTTGCACCGATAGCCCGAGTTGAGCCCCGTGCTCTGGCACCACAGGCACTGACTGCAGAACGTGGCGAGCCTGGCGACCAGTACAACACACTGCAATCCGACCTCGACCTCGATCGATCAGACGTGCGCACGCGCGGCTTACATCTTACAAACAGGGACACCTCGAACATGTCATTGCTCACACTCTCGCCTGTCACGGCCTGTGGCGTTTTGCGTTTCCAGCGTCCAGCCGCAAGTCGCCGACGCCGCCGCTGCCGCTGCCGCCGGTGCCGCCGCCTCCGCCGCCTCCGCCGCCGTCTCGCTCGCTCGTTCGCTCATGTGTTGCACTGCTGCCCTCGCGGGGCCGGGCGGCACGCGGCGCCTCCGCCTCCGCGCCGAGCGTCCGCCTCCGCTGCGCCGCCGAGTGGTGAGCGAAGCCTCGTTGGGTGCTCGTGGCATACGCGGCGCGGCGCGTAAGCCACCACCAGTTATCAGAAATTGAACCCGACGAGCCGACTCGGAGAGTCGGAGGCGAGCTGGGCACGCGGCCCACGGCTAGTAATTTAATTGTAATGACGGCTCAGCTTTGCGCTGCGGCGTGGGGTCGCGTGACCGGTATCGACTGCGGTGTTGGCGCGGATGTGCCGCTGCCTCGAGGCTGTCTTGCCAGAGGCAGCGGCTACGGCGGAATCAATGTAAAAACGATGCAAACTCGAAGACCGCTGCCGGCCGCGGCAGCCACTGGTAGCCTGGGGCGTAGCTGCTTGGTTGGCTGCCCGGTCCGGCAGCCCGGTCCACTGGTCCAGGGATCGCTGGCTCGGACGCTTGCGCCTCCGAGGACCCGCTGCGGGGGCGGACGGGTCGTCTGATCCTCTTCTGATATGATCGCCCCCCGCACGAAGTGTAGGCCTAGCGTCCACGACTCCGCGCAACGCGTCAGACGGCGCATGGGAGCTTCCACCTAGCCTAGCTTACAGTTAGAGATTGCTCGCGCGTATGCCGTGGCCCGTGTGGCGACACAGTGTGGCGACAGCGGACGGTTTGCCACGCAGACAGCCTGGGCCCTGCGTCGCAGAGTCGTAGTGCAAGAGAAGAGTTGAATACCCACGCACCGGTCGCAGTCGCAGGCAGGCGAGTCTAAGATCTCGTGGCCGGTGCCGGTGGCACGGCGGCCGCGGTGGCGCGCTTCGCCCTCACGGCAAGATCGCACCGGGAAGCAGGCAAGGGCGTAATGAGAGTGGGTGTGCTAGCTAGCTAGCCAGCTAGGGCGAAGGCTGCAAGCAGATCGTGTGGCCCGCCGCTCGGCGAATCTCGCCCCGTCGCGTTGCTGGTCCCGCCGCGCCGCAGATCTACGAGCGAAGCGCATGCAAAACCCGGGCTTGGCCCCCTGGCAAGCGCATGCGGCGCCTCCGAGCTGCATGTGAGAAAATTCGAGGCGTCGCCAGAGGAGGCAAACGCCGTACGCCACGGCGCACACCGCCCTCTGACAGGCCGCAGCGGCAGCCAAAGAGCGCACTGCGCTGCCAACAAGCAAGCGACCGCCGCGGGCAGCTGGCTCGCGACACAGGGCCAAGGCGGCGCGCCAAGGCCCAGGCCTTGCCAGTCGCCAGGCGACGTCATCCAAGTTCCCGCATTCGAGCCGCATGCCATGATGACATCGATGATCGAACCCGTCGCATTCATGCTGGAGCAGCTGGACCAGAGACTTGACCGCACCAAATCTTTGGGCGTTGCTAGCTAGGCGCATCGCTGTTGCCTCATTGCAGCGGCGGCGCAAACAGTGCCTTGCACAAGAGTGTGACACTGGCGGGCAAGAACCCGGTACGGCTCCAAAACCAGACGTGATAGGACTTGAGCACGCACTGTTCGCGCGGCCAGCCAGCAAGCGGCCGGCCCGGCAGCAGGAAATCAGATCTTACCCATTAGCTCTTGTTGGTCTAACGAGCGTGTGAAGTCGGCGCGCAGATGCATGCTTGGGAGGCAGTCGACACTGGGCGCGCAGATGCATGCTTGGAAACCACTCGACAGCAACTGCGCTTCGAGGGGTCGTCCATCAAGAGGCTTTGGTAATCTTGATGACGCTTCATCGTCGCGAGCGGCACCTTGTCCCGCGTGGGCGGGTGGCATGCGTCATTTGCTTCTTCCTGTAGGCTTGGATTCTTCCGATCCGCCGAGGAGCAAGCTCCCGCGTCGCCAATCAGCTTTTTTCACTTTTTCTTTCAAAGAAAACTGAAGCCCTCATTCTCTTTCCGTCCCGCGCTTTGAAGCAAGCCATTCTATTTCATTTCAAGCGCGCTCGCTGTAGCGCTCGCTCAAGTAAAGTTGGATAAACGTCACGTGACCTCTCAAACCCTCAAGAGCGCGAGGGACGAAACGACGGGTCGAGCATCAGTCGAAGTGAGCCTCGAGCGCGATTCTGCCCACGGCAGATCTGAAGTGAGGAAGTTTTGCGAACATATGCTCATGGGAACAGATGGCCACGGGTTGGGTTTGAGGTTTTGCTTGTTTCGAATTGCCGATGGCGATCGGGGCAAGGACGATTGCACAAGAGCCCCTAGCCCATGCGCGCTGAGCACGCCATCACAGCCCCGGCCCCCGGACGATGGCTTTTCGCGGGATCGGTAGGCAGCTCTGCGCAATGGGATCGCGCTGTTTCAAATTCTTGCGGACGGCCTTGTGGCTAGCGACAAGCCCCATCGCTGCGACGGTTTACGAGCTCCAGTCCAGTAGTGACAGTAGATCCTACGTCACTGAGCATGTCAATGCGGTCGAGAGGTCGGGGCGAGGGAAGAGTTGTATGAGCGAGCTCTGCCGCGCGTCGCTCTCTGCCTTCTCGCTTACCCGATCCTCGCTCTCCAGCGATTCAGATCTGCTTGCGGTTGGCCATGCTCGCTCGGCGAGCTCGGCTGCATGCATAAAAGAGAAGACCTGTTGTCTCTCGGTGCGGATGTCCGCGCCGCAGCTCATGTTCTCGCTTCGCCCGGGCTGTCCGTGGCTCAAGCACCTAACTTACGGCATGCGCGACCACTAGCGCGGGCGAGCTCTCACAGCAAGCTTCCAGCGGGCATCATCTCCACCGAGGGCTCGACACCCTTGTCATCTTCATGAACTTGTCTTCATCCGTCCAATAAGTTGCTTGGGGCGTTTCCGTTTACTCTCGCCTTGCTCAGGCTCGGCTCGAGGAGATGCGCGAGACCGCCTGCGCTCTCTGCAGCACACCCAGTAGCACGCACGGCTTGTGAAAAGGGCGGAGCGTGTGGAAGCTGGGCGAACGAGAGTTGAGCGCAGATGGCATCGACACGGAAGTCTAAAATCGAGCAATGCTCACGGGATCCGGATCGCATTCGAAGTCAAGTGGTGGCGGCTCAAGGCTGTCGGAAAGCGTGATTGACAGTGAGGCCGACATTTTCGAAAGTCGGCTCGTTCACCTCGCAAAAGCCACGGATTTTCGGCTTGCGGCGATACAATGCGAGCTCACGGCCCGACGTGAAGCTTGGAGATCTCCGCATAGTTTGCTCGACGAAAAGGTCCTGCGATTCCCCGTCGGCCGGTGGGATACGCGTCAAGCCCCACGTGCACCTCGCGAAGGCTGGTTCTGCCTGACCTCTTTGCTATCGTCGCAAGCCTGCTGCGACGCCGCAATGACCTACGGCATCTCCTGTTCACGGAGTGCATTCCACGGTCGAGGGAGGACGCTAACGGCGTGGCAGTGTGCAACGAGTGCTGCCTCGGCGGCGTCGTTGCCCTGCATTGGCTAACGAAGACGTCTGACCAGTGCCATGCAGAAAGGGGCGTGCGATGCGCGGCACGCGGTGTTCTTGTTCGCGTCATGGATTTTGAGACTGCGAACTTCGAGAGTGCATACGTTGTGTTTGTACGTCGACATGGCGCTGGTGGCGGGTGCCCGGTGCCGCCGCCACTGATGAGGACGAATCGATTGCAAGGAATAGCACCGCCTGAAGCGGCAAAGCCGCTCTGGACATTGTGGCAAGGCTTTGATGGGTGCGGCAAGACTGGGTGATGTGGCGCTGGGGGCCGCTGACCATACAGTCCCGTGTCAGCATGTCTCATCCGGGAATGGCAAGGTACGCGGTTCGTACACCATGGTTCCGTCTCTTGGGCAAATCGCCCCCCCCTGATGAGTGGACTGGGCAGGGGTGCGCGCCGTGTGCTGACGCAGCTTTCCAACTGTAAAGCTGCGCTCTGTTGGGGCTGGAGCAGGTGGCTGCTGCTGGCTGACGTCAGACTTGCACGAGCTGCTGTGACAAAGCAGATCTTACGGCTCGCGGCGGACGCCAGTAGACAGGGGCTCGACACACGTCGCCTCGGAGCCTCGGAGCCTCTGGCCAGCGGAGCTTGCTTGTCGCGACGACTAGCCCATCGCCAGAGCTGACAGTGCTGCACTCGCTCGCTACCGTGCCCGGCCGCCCTGCTCGCCCTGCTCGCCCGCTCGCTCGCCTCTTGCGTCGCAGCGAGCCCCGCGCGATGCAATCTCAGCTTGCTGCGCGACCCGCGAACCTCATCCTCCTGCTCCTGTCTCCGCAAACCGCTGCTCGCGCCTGTCTCCGCGAATTGCGCGCGGCGGCGTCAGCAGCCTTCGTACGTCATCCGTGTGGCCGGTCGGCCGTGGCTCTGCTTCTACGACGACAGCAAACTGGGCCACGCGCAGCTACTGCGTTGCATCAGAGCGCAGCGCAGTCGAGACTCGAGCGCCGGCGCCTGCCTGCGTCGCCGCCCATCACCACTGCACTGCACTCTGCCCTGCCTTGCACTAACTACGCTGCCCTCGCCCACCCCCCTGGCTCCTGTGGCAGGGACGCCCTGCATACGTCCACTGCGTTATGCGGCGTTTGCCGCAGTTCGCGCGCCGCCTCCTCCACTTGCGCGGCGGCACCACCACTGCACGAGCCGTGCTCTGGCTGGGCGGCTCGCCGCTCGCCGCCTCGATCGACGGCGTCCGCTCGCGCTTCATTCAACTTCGGGCGACGCTCGCGCCGCGGCGACGCCGCCGCGTGCCTTCCTTGCCTGTCGCGAGCCCTGCCGGGAGCGGCGGCCGCCTGCCAGCAGCACTGCAGCCGCCGTCGGCCGGGCGCCGCGGCCAAGATACAAAGCTTTGTGGCCGCGAATCCACGCGCGACGACGACGACCAACTAGCTAGCTAGTAGAGGCGCGAGAGAGAGGGAGAGAGGGGCGAAGGGCGCTCGCCGCGCCGCGCCGCAGACGGCCAACTAACTCAGCCAGGTGAGTGGGCGCGGCGGCGCGGCGGCGCTGCGCTGCGCGGCGTGGCGCGGCGGTCGACGCCGCGACGCGGCGCTGCGCGGCGCGGGGCTGCGCTGCGCTGCGCGCTGCGGAGCGGGAGGGCGCGGCGGGTGGGACGGGGTCGATGATCTTGGATGCGACTTCGCCGTGCGTACGCCACCACGGCCGCCTGCGCTGCGCGAGCGAGAGCGGCGCCGAGGCGAGGCAAGGCAAGGCGTGTACGCGGCGGCGCACCGCTTGTCCTCCTCGCGCGAGCGCGGACTGCGCTAGGCTGCGCTGTGCCGCGCTGCAGTAGCGCGGAGGGGCTCCAGCGGCGCCAGGGAGCAGGCGGCGGACAGGTGCAGCTGCGCCGGAGCGCTCATGGACAAAGAAAGGCATGTGAGCAGCCAGGCCTGGCCGCACTCTCGCGCTGCCGGAGAGCCGACAAAGCACAGGCGGCGCAGCGCAGCGCAGCGCGTGGCGGCGGCGGCAGCTGCGGCTGCGACTCTCCTCTCGCGCGCTGCCTCGCCTGTGCCGCTCGCCGGCGCTGGCGCCGGCCGGCAGCCTGTGGCAGCCGCGAGGGGCCGGTAGGCAGGATCAGGATACCGGCGGAGGCAGGGGGAACGGCGGGATCCTGCTGCGGCCGGGTCTGCGTTCGCGGCCGAGAAGGTGGCGCTGGGCGGCGGCGAGGGCGGCGGCGGCGAGAGCGGCGGCGAAGCGCTCGAGAGCGAGGCTCGCGACGGCCCCCTTGGCTGCGCGCGCGTGGTGACGCAAGCCGTGGCGAGGCGAGGCGAGGCGAGGCGAGACGAATCGATGCGGCGGCTGGCGTCGGTTGCCGAGCGGTCCGGCAATTGACGCGGCTGAAGGTGAACGAGCCAAGCTGCCAGCGCGCCTGAGCGCGGGCCGCGCCTGCTCGGGCTGCTCGGCGGCCTGCTCGCTCCGCTTGACCTCGATCGCCGCTCGCCAGCCGGCAGGGCGCACGAAGGCTTGGTCCCTGGATGCGGATCTGATAATGGAGCTGCTGAGCAGAGAGGACGCCGTCCTGCGTGTGCGCGCATCGGACTGAGCAGAGCAGAGCAGCGTCTTGGCGGGCGGGCGGGCGGGCGAGGGCGGAAAAGGGCGGCACAACAGCGGGGAGCTCGCAGTGCGGGTTCGACGCGGTCGCGCAGGCAGACTTGGGGGGGCGAGCGGGAGAGCCGCAAGACTGACGAGCAGAGTCGGACGCCACGATGCCGCAGCAGCAGCAGGACCAGCAGGACCAGCGCAAGAAGGAAGGAAGCACGAGTATGTCGGCGACGCTTGGCAAGACCTCGGCCCGCCGTATCGTGGAGCTGGCGCGTGGCGTTCGCCCGATGAGCGCGGCGGCGAGCAACGGTACCCCCATCAAGATGGGCGCGAACGGCCTGGAGGTCCCCAACGACCCCATCATCCCGTTCATCGCCGGCGACGGCACCGGCCCGGATATCTGGAACGCCAGCGTGCGCGTCTTTGACGCCGCGGTGGAGAAGGCCTACGGCGGCGAGCGCAAGATCGTCTGGAAGAAGGTGCTGGCCGGCGAGGAGGCCTTCCGCAAGACGAACGACTGGCTGCCGGAGGAGACCCTGCAGGCCTTCCGCGACTACCTGGTCGGCATCAAGGGCCCGCTCACCACCCCGATCGGCGGCGGCTTCCGCTCGCTCAACGTGGCGCTGCGCCAGGAGCTCGACCTCTACGTGTGCCACCGCCCCGTGCGCTACTTTGATGGCGTGCCGTCGCCGGTCAAGCGCCCGCAGGATGTCGACATGAACATCTTCCGCGAGAACACGGAGGATATCTACGCCGGTATCGAGTTCATGGCTGGCACCGACGAGGCCAAGCAGGTCTACGAGCTCCTCCAGAAGCTCGGCACGGCCAAGAAGGTCCGCTTCCCGGAGACCTCGAGCTACGGCATCAAGCCCATCTCCAAGGAGGGCTCGGAGCGCATCACGCGCGCGGCGCTCGACTTCGCCATCGCCAACAAGCGCCCGAGCGTCACGCTCATCAACAAGGGCAACATCATGAAGTTCACCGAGGGCGCCTTCGCCAACTGGGGCTTTGCCCTCGCCAAGTCGCCCGAGTTCCGCGGCCAGTGCGTGACTGAGCGCGAGTCCTGGATTCTCGGCAACCGCGACGACGGCGTCACCGACCCGGTCGAGAACGCCAAGCTCCTTGAGCCGGGCTATGACATGATGACCGACTCGCAGCAGGAGGCGGCTGTCAAGGAGGTCAAGGAGACCCTTGACGCCATCTTTGAGTCCCACGGCAACGGCCAGTGGAAGAACAAGGTGCTCGTCCGCAGCGTCATTGCCGACATTGCCCTGCAGCAGGTCCTCACCCGCCCCAAGGACTTCTCCGTCGTTGTCTGCCCCAACCTGGTACGTGCTTCCTCCCCCGATGCTGTTTTTTTCTCCTTCACGCAGTTCTCGATCAGTCGCTTACTAACAAACACGTCTTCCACGCGCACAGAACGGCGACTACCTCAGCGACGCTCTCGCCGCTCAGGTCGGTGGCATCGGCATTGCCCCGGGCTCCAACGAGAACCTCATCACCGGCCACGCCATCTTTGAGGCCACCCACGGTACCGGTACGTTCCTGGCGCGCATCGATGGCCTGCGCCTGGCTTGCTTGCCTGCCTGCCTGCTTGCCTGCCTGCTCTTGCCCGTTTACTCTTTTGGCCACCGTGAGCATCCTGACTGACGCCACTGCACGCATTCCAATCGAACGCTCGCGCAGCCCCCAAGTACGCCGGCCTCGACAAGGTGAACCCGTCCAGTGTCCTCCTCTCCGGCAACCTCATGTTCAACTACATGGGCTGGAACGAGGCCGCGGACCTCATCATGAAGGGCATTGCCTCGTCCATCGCCGCCAAGCGCGTCACCTACGACTTCGAGCGCATGATGGAGGGCGCCACCAAGCTCAAGTGCAGCGAGTTCGCCGACGAGGTCATCGCCCGCATGAAGTAAATTCGCTTGCTACATCCGCTTACTACAACCCCAGTGGCACCGTTCGTTGCAAAATTATCCCCAACAACAGCGCTAACTACTAAAGCTACTTAGGCTAGAGAGTTGCCGGCGCGCCGGGACACAGCCCGGCAATATTTTCTGCTTCTGATGATTTGTTTGTTGTGCCGGGACCTGCACCAGTGCAGTGTGCAGTCCAGTAGCGCGCACTGCAGCGTGTGTATGTGTCCATGTTGTGCGCCGTGCTATGGCCACTGCATAAGGGGCTGCTCCGAGTCGGCCGGCGGCACGGGGTGGCAAAAACGCGACGACCACACCATGCCTCGCGACCGATCCGAAGGGGCGGCGGCGGGCGAGGCGCTGCGCGCCTACGTGCGCGGGCTACCCAAGGCGGAGCTGCACGCGCACCTGCACGGCAGCGTGCGCGTGGAGACGCTGCGCGCGCTGGGATACAAGGGAGCGGCGGCGAGCGGCGGGTCGCTGGAAGAGTGCTTCTCGCTCTTTGCCGCCATCCACGACACCGTGCAGGACACGCATGCCGTGCGCGTCGTGGCGCGCGACGTGGTGCGGGATTTCGCGCAGGACAACGTGCGATACCTGGAGCTCAGATCCACGCCGCGCGCCACGCAGGACATGAGCAAGCGTGACTATCTCGAGGCGCTCTGCGAGACCATCCAGGACGCCGGCGCGCATTACGGCGTGCTGGTGCGCGTCCTCGTCTCGCTCGACCGCGCCCGCCCGCCAGCCGATGCCAACGACACTCTTGATGTGGTGGCAGCGCTGCCCGAGCGCACGCGTCGCCTCATCGTCGGCGTCGACCTCTCCGGCAACCCGACCAAGGGCCAATTTGCGGACTTTGTGGCTCCCCTGCGCCGCGCCCGCGATCAGCTCGGGCTCAAGGTGACTGTGCACTGCGGTGAGGTCGTCAACGAGCGCGAGGTCGAGGCCATGCTCGCCTTCGGGCCCGATCGTGTCGGACACGCCCTCCACGTGCCCAACCACCTCCGCGCGCGACTTCCTGTCGTCGAATGCTGCCCAACGTCCAACATGAAGACGCTCGCACTCGATTCTCTCGCAGACCATCCGGTCTTGCCTCCCGTCGCGTGGGCCAACCTTGTCATTTGCACGGACGACGCCGGAGTCTTCGCGACCGACCTCACCAACGAGCTTATTCTCGTAGCGCACGCTTGCGGTCTGGATCGTGCCGCGCTTGCGGCGCTCGCTCGCAATGCCCTGCACCACGCCTTTTTGCCTGATGATGACCGCGCTCGTCTCGCGGCCGAGTGGGAGAGCCTTCAGGCTCGTCTCTGAGGTCCCCTCCGCCGACACGCATGTACATAACCCAACCAAAACAAAAAAAAAGCCGGGCAGCCATGACAAAAGGATGAAAGCATTCCGACTCACTTGCGCCGACGATTGAGTCAGCTCGGACTTGGACGTGGCGCTGGCTCGGCTTGGACTTGGATTGGGCTCGGACTTGCACTCGGACTCGAATGCAGACCCGGACTCAGACGAGGGCTCGAACTCGGGCCCCGACGAGGGCTCGAACTCGGGCCCCGACGAGGGCTCGAACTCGGGCCCCGACGAGGGCTCGAACTCGGGCCCCGACGAGGGCTCGAACTCGGGCCCCGACGAGGGCTCGAACTCGGGCCCCGACGAGGGCTCGAACTCGGGCCCCGACGAGGGCTCGAACTCGGGCCCCGACGAGGGCTCGAACTCGGGCCCCGACGAGGGCTCGAACTCGGGCCCCGACGAGGGCTCGAACTCGGGCCCCGACGAGGGCTCGAACTCGGGCCCCGACGAGGGCTCGAACTCGGGCCCCGACGAGGGCTCGAACTCGGGCCCCGACGAGG